>JAJPUD010000694.1:418845-462946 GCA_023553655.1 Myrmecobius fasciatus | reverse complement strand
GAAGGAAGGAAGGAAGGAAGGAAGGAAGGAAGGAAGGAAGGAAGGAATGCAATAGAAATCGAAATTGAAATCCATCTCTGCCTTCACATTCTATTGGGAGTAGAGTGGGAATGACAGTCAAGCCAGTAAACATTTATTAAGCACCTACTATGTGCCAAGCACTGTGGAAAGAGATATGGATATAATTAATAAAAAGAAAGACAAGTCCTTGCCCTGAAGACAATCTAATGGTGGGAAACAATATCCAAAAAAGAGGCAGGAAAGCAGAGTTGAGGGAGACCTTGGGGCATTTTGTCCCATGGAGTTAAGTAGGCAGAGCAGCAGATATAGAATTGAGTGAGTCAAAAAGTCCAGAGACCTTGTCTTCTGCTTCCCCCATATCACATGACTTTGTAAATAATAGATACTCTACATATATATATATATATATATATATACATATATATATATATACTGAACTGAATGCAGTTCAATAGCTTATTTTTCTAAATTATCCAGGTTGAGCAATAAACGAAATGCCCAGGTTCACCCTGGTAAAGAAAGAATAGAATGAACAATTGGTGTGGAGAGAAATTAAGGATCAAGTTTAAGTTTATGTCCTCGGGGTCTAACCCCAGTCATGTTCAGAGACTAGAACTCAGTTGGGAATAAAGTTGCAATTTTTGAATTAGAGTTTAGTCTTTCAATTAAAAACAGAGAAACAAAAAACTCCGGGTCAGTTTTCTTCCCTTCACAGAAATGGAATGTACATGAAACTAGTGCTTGAAAATCCAACGAATGTTTGAGCAACTTCCTTATGAAGGAAATGAGAAATGCCTCTGTTGAGCTGAATGTGCAGTGTTGATATTTTAAGTGGTGTTTTTTTTAATGGAATTTAAGAAGAACATATGACTTTGATTGTGTGCATCGGAAGGACTCCAGGGAAAGGTTAAACTGGAAGATAGCAGCAAGGGGCAGGAAGTGAAGGAAACAAAGATACATTTAGAATCAAGACAGCTGTCTCTATTGAGACTAGCAGCATGCACATTACAGAAATGCAGGGAAGTACTATTTTTACTTGGAAAAAATAATAAGTCATTTGTAATCATTTCCTGAAGGAGGCTGCAAAGCAAGGACACTAGAGCTGTTTGAAAAGACATTAAGCAATTTCCTAGAGGAAACTGAAAATGAGCAAGAAGCAAACTCCAGAGACACCCTTGAGGCTCCATCACACGTTGCCACTTCACATGTAATATTCTCTTCTGTAGCTGATGAGATTTGGTGAAATGTTGGAAGTGGTAGTTTGCATAACTAAAGGCCTGTAAACAGTGATGTGCTAGTAAATGATCAGCAATAAGAAAGAAAGTATGCAGGACACACGTTCAAGTTTAATATGCATCATTAATATTTTCTCCATCACAGTTGACAAAACAATAAATCAAACTGATTTGTTGTGTGTGCTTGTATCTGACATATATGCTCACAGTGGAAATTTAATATCTTGCAAGCCAGTTCAAGCTGGCTCCAGCACAACCCTGACTATAAATCACTGAGAAAAAGAATTATTGGCTTCATGTCTAGATTGCTTCCTTGGGCCTAACTGGTCATGATAGAATAGCATCCTGCTATGTACTCATGCAGTAGCACTGCTGGTGAAATTTTTCTTTGGGTAAACCTGCTATTACCCATTTTAAAAAAATCTATTAAGCTATAGATTTAGCAGAACTTTACACTCATCGGGTTGATCATTATTAAAGCCTACTTCAATATACTAGAAGATCTATTATCTCAATGATGCAGATCTAAATCCACTTGTGCTTTCCAGTCCTGCAAGGTTTTTATCTTTGACCACCCATAAATTTGCTACAGGTCAACCCAATGTATCATCCCTATATAACAAAATCTCAAGGATCAATTTTCATCCATGTCATAGATACCCTGATAGCTGATTTGGGGGAATTGCTAAGAACAAAAAAACCCACAAAAGCACAACCTTCTTGTTGTGCTACCTAAATTATGAAATTTAGTCAATAAATGAACTTGTTCACAAAGCTTTTATGATTCTCTTGGACCTAACAGAACTCATCTTTCACTAGAATAATTGTCCTCAAGATTATCTCTATACCAAGATGAGATATCAGAGGAGGTTTATCATAGAAGCAGTCACATCTCACCACCATTTTTACTATGAATAGAAAATCATGCAATTAGTTTTAACATTTATTATTGAAGAGAATCATCACAAATAAAATAACTACATAGGCTTCCCAATTTCTAACATTGTTCTGCTGTTGTTAACAAGTTCTCTTACCTTAGAGAAAGGAATGTTGTTCCCCTAATTATCATGTGATATTATTTATACAGAGAGAATTAGATAGAATTTAATAGGATTTGTCACAGTTTGTTTCAAATCCAATAGTTCTATGACTATATCAATCAAGGGAATAAGTTGAGCTCTACTCAGATAATATGGCAATTTAGATTAAGTATATACCTTTTCCCTACTATTAATTGTTATTTCACTTATACACAAGGAGTATGCCATATGGAATCAGAATCTCCCAGAATATATGATACATTAACAAATAAAGAGAGTGGAATGAAAATTTAGTTTCTGTTATCAGGAAGTCTGAAAAGCAGAGGTGTCAAATACTTCAAGGGAAGCCCTAATCAGGTTAAAATATAATTGGGAAATGCTTAACAAAATAAATAAAAATATAATAGAACAAAATATTAAGATATGGTCTGCTGAGGTCAATATGTGGACTGCAAGAATTATTATGCATGGAATAGTGGTCTTTTTGCATATATAACTTTTTATGTCTCCTTTACATTTCCTTAACAAGCCTATGGCTTTATTACTATTTGTTATTATCAAGCAACCTATAGAATGTTAGAATTGGATAGGACCTCAGCAATCCATCAAGTCTAATTTTCTTGTTTTAGAGATAAGGAAACTGAAGTTCAGAAAGGTTAATGTAACAAGCTAATGGTAGAAGTGAAATTAGAATCCAGGTTCCCAGATTTCCTAAACAGGGTTCTTCCTACCTTAATGGCTGCAGTTCAAATAGAATGTTTCCTGCTAATAGTTATGAAAGGGTTATTCAAGTCAAGAGTTCAACAAATGATTCTTATGTGCAAGACCCTGTTTATAGAAGTAAGAACAAAGATTACCCCAGCACTTAATTAATTTTATGGGAGGAAGGAGGAAGAGGATGAGGGGCATAGGGTTTGCTGGGAAAGAAGAGGAAAGAATATAACATAACTTGCAGCCCTCCAGCCATTTGGTAGGCTAACGGGAAAACCAGGCTAGAAAGTTAGAGCTGGGTCACAAAATACAGTACCATAAATTATTCATATATATATATATATATATATATATATATATATATATATATACATATATATGTGTGTGTGTGTGTTTGTATATGTGTGTATAAGCACATATATAATATACATATATGTGTATTATGGAAAGCATATCCATGTAGTTCTGTCTTGGTAGCTAATTGAAAGTGTCATCATGTCTGATAGGAACCAGTCAGAGGTCATCTGTATCTTCTCTGAAGTGGAAAGAAGAAAGAGAATGGTCCTTTCATTATATTTCCCCAAGGGGAATACTGGATTACTGTGCTTTTAACGTTCAATTCAGGGCTTCTTTACTTTTTTGAAGTCTTAGATAGGCCCCTTTGACTAAGCCCATGGACCCCTTCTCAGAATATTTTTCAAATTCGAAATTGAATTATAATTCAAAATTGCTAAATTTCAGTTTGAGGTTAGTAATAATAAAGATATAATTTTCTCCCAATCCAAATTCAGGGGCTCCCTAAAATCAATCCACAGACACTAGGTTAATAATGAAATAATTCAATCATTAAAATAGTTTAAATGGATTATATAGAATACTTATTGAATTCTTTAAAAATTTGACTCAGCTAGACTAAGCCAATTTTAGGATTCAGCCAATATGGTGATACCTGAGCCATGCTTTGAAGAAAGTTAGGGATTCAGTCAGGCAGAGGTGAGGAGGAAGTGTGATCCAGACACAGGGGACCACATAGGGCTATTTATGTTATTGGCTCCAGGTTGTATTGTTGCTTTCCATTATAGAAACCTGGTGATGTGAAACCTCCCCATAAAACTCCACAGGATTCCATTTCAAAGGCCTATTGTGCAAGACTATGTTAATAGTGAAATTTCCTCTTTTCACCTAGTCACTAATGCCTCCAGCAATCCGCCTGCTTTTCTCAGAAGTTCCATAGTAAAAAAGAATACCAGCACATACTTGCAAGGAGTTTAATAAGCATCCATTTAAAGGCTTCTAGAAAAATAGTAGAGTCACCATTTGGGAAATTCTTTAAATGAGTAGCAATTACAAATTTCATGGATCCTTGGGTTGCTTCTGCTTTGGGGAAAATTTGTTTCTTCAGCCACTGGATGTCACTCCAGTCTCACTGAAGTCTTTTTCTATTGCTAAGCTCAAAACACTTCCACCTTTACAAAAAAAGAACAATTTCCTCTCAGACTCTATCCTAGCAAAGTGGAAACCCGAAGTCATCATCACAGAGGGCATGCTTCTCTCACCCTATATTGCTTGTTGCAGCAATTCTAGCAAAACTAAGTTTAGATTTGAATCTCATCTTTGTTAACTGCAATCTAGGCCATTTAAAAAATCACTTCATTTCTCTGGGTCTCAATTTCCCTACTAGACTCCAAAGCCTTTTAGGAACCACACTGTATTTCTCCAAAGTCTTGCAGTTCCCTTAAAACTAGGGGGTTGACCTACACTGCCAAAGTGCCTTCCATGTCTGACATCCTATAAGTATTTTGAATCCAAATATTCAGTAACTCAGTTTTCTTTCTTATTTTTTTTAAAGTAGATAAGTCAGGCTTTCTTGACCAGCGCTTACTTACAAAAATGGGATGAGGTATGTGAATGGGCTAGCTATGATATTTCTCCATTGTCTAGAACAGGAGGTTAACCTGCCTTGCAGAAAACATGCACCCAGCTGCTGCACAACATGAGCTTTTAGCAATATGAAGAAATCAGTCTAGTTTTGCACAGAGCCATCTGGATACCCATTTGGAGCCCAAAGAAAATTTCACAAACTCCATGCAACCTACCTGATCTCTCCAAGCAAAAACCTTCCTTCTTGTGAATTCTGCTAGTTCTTTGTATTTTGCCTCTATTTTTGTATTCTATTCTACATTATAATTATACAAGATATCCCAAAAGCCTTAGTGTTTTAAACTTTAATAACTTTAATAATTTTTAACTGTTCTAAGACTTTTGGGACAGTCTATATTTACATATGCTTTAGTATTATTTCTTCCCTAAACAATTTTAGGGCAGGAACCTGTTTCATTTCAATTTAATTCAACAGCATTTTAAGTGGCACCTAAACATATATTGTGCTATGATCTGGGGATACAAAAAGGCAACAAAGAAGATTATTTCATGAGGTTTCTAGCTGTCTTGTATTGCAATGCTCATATGTGTATGCAAAAAGACTGCGATGGAAAAAAAAATACTTGAAGTTGATGCATCAAAATCATTTGCAGAGGAGAAAGAGGTCAAGAAATTCTATGAATTTAAGTTGGATTGCCTTTAAGAAATTACAAAGTTTTTCTACTGACTCCAAGCTTTTCCCTGAACAATGACCCATTGTTTCTCATATCAATATTCTCCTAATGCCCTTATGTGGCTTAAAGCCAGAAAACACTACAGTCTTTAAAGAACTGAAATTAAAAATTATCCAGAAGACAATAGGAAGACATATGGGAGACAGGAGTAAATGGCAACACATTTTAAGAAAGGAATTATAAAAGAGAAACAATGTAAAAGAATGCCATCAAAGAAATGTTAAAGCCAAAAAGATGGTCTGGTTTTAAGGCAAGAGCAAGGGATGACTTACGGTCATCAGCTAGTTTCAGTGGCTGGCTTACAATGTCAAAAGAAATTGAAAAAGGTAGATATCCAGTGACAATGTCATGAGAGGACATGGACAAGAAGAGTAGCACAGAATGGGCAGGCATGAATAGGTTTCAATCTGCATGGTTGGAAGGAATGTCCACAGAATCATTTGAGCATGTCACTTCTATTATAAGATTATTGACATAATATTAAAATACTAGAGTCTGTGAAAGAGGAGGCGGTGTTGCACTACAGGCTTATATTTCAGAAAATACATATTTTCAAGGATAAAATATGGTCTGTTAATAGCTTGATAGTATTTTTGCAGAATCTGATAATACCAGGATATTTTTTGAAAAAATAACAAGATTATATTCAGTCCTAGCTGTGAATTCTTATCCCTCTTTACATATATATATATATAATTATAATAACCCAAATGGGAATTTTTTTCTAAATGCTGCATAAATAGACTTAATATTACTTTGTATTCAATCTGATTCATGAGGAAGATATCACGTGCTCCAAGAGATGGAGTTACCATTCTATCTCTCTTCTCCCTTCTGTGTTTCTACAATCAGTGCCTCCACCATCTTTCCTCACTTTCTTCTTAACTTTTTGCAGTCTGATTTCCTATTTCATCATTTGACTGAAAGTTATCATTGGTTTCTGAATTGCCAGATCTTAATGGCATTTTCTCAATCCTTATCTTTATTTTCTTCTTTGACATTGTCAGAGACTGTCAACCATCTCTCCCCCCACCCCTTTCCTGGAAAATAGGGACAATGATAAGGTTTGTAGAAATAACAAGGCAGTTAAGTGGTTCAGTGCATAGAGCACCAGCCCTGGAGTGTGACCCTGAGCAAGTCATTTAACTTCAATTGCCTACAAAGAAAGAAAGAGAGAAATAAACAAGCAAACAAACTCCTGAGCCTCAAATTGATGCAATAGCAAATTCAAGATTCTTTTTATAGAATAAACTGAGTGCTTTATCTCCTGGCCATTTCTGCTCTCCCTCATCTTGAGCGTTCGTGGCATTGGTTGAGAATCTACCTTCAAATGCAGTTAGAACTATAGTAGGACTTTTCCCCAGAAAACCAAATGTCAAAGGCAACTAAGGTCCTAAATGCAACTACAATCCTTCAACAGATTAAAAAGAATGGAATTTAGTAGCTAATTAGCAAGAATCATTAGTTAAAATAGAATTATATAAAATTGCTCTCTACCTTCCTCTGCATTCTCCAATGCTGTATACCTAAAGCAGATTCCCAAGCAGATATTTTATTTTTGGGTTCTTTCTCTATCACAAGCCCCTCTTTCAATTGAGAGTAGACTTCAAGCTGCTTGTCCCAGGTCTGACTATTCCCTGTTTTGGGTCTGCCTAAATAAGAGATGCTATCATTTCTTTGTATTCTAGAAACTCCATGGAATGCCTAGCAAGACTGGAAGAAAGATTAATGAGTACAGAATAGGCTGAAAGATACTGTGTGTTTTGATTATATGATTGCTCTATATTAGTAGATTTTAACTTCTTATTTCAATGGATTTGTGAATTCATACAGTCATCATGTATTTTCATTTTATCTTTATGTATTTTTTCAATAAATGTTTACCAACTATTATATAAAATAGGAAGAGGGGAGAAGAGAGGAGTTCTATGAAATTGTTTGACACTTAAACAGAGTTCTTTGAGCAAAGGCATGCCATGCTATCATAAGAATAATGTCAGGAATGATAAAGTTCATAAGACTTCCAACCCAGCCTTTAAAGCTATCATCCAGGGAAGCTCCTGGAGAAAAGATGCCAGACATTTCCATGAACTGTCACCTTCATGGGAGGAAGCTAGCCTC
This sequence comes from Myrmecobius fasciatus, assembly GCA_023553655.1. Classification (NCBI taxonomy): domain Eukaryota; kingdom Metazoa; phylum Chordata; class Mammalia; order Dasyuromorphia; family Myrmecobiidae; genus Myrmecobius; species Myrmecobius fasciatus. The sequence continues at coordinate 455,203 of JAJPUD010000694.1, read as the reverse complement.
ACTGAAGCAGCAAAGCACCCTGAGAGACATGAGGTAGTACATACCAAGGGAATCAAACCTCTACCATCATCTTTCTTAAGAGATAGCCCAAGAGTCTTAACCCATCAGTCTTGAAAATATCAGAGCCCCCCAGACTACTGGCCCAGATTCCAGCCCAGATCCTACTGCCATGATCTCAGGAAGCAACTTCTGTGAAGATATGACCCAAAAACTGCTGCTAAAAGGTTAATGAACCCCACTTCCTCAGAGGCTCAACTACTAAAGACCCAGGAAAGAAAATTCCTTCAACCAATGTCCTTTGCGATGTCAAATGTTTCAACATCAAAGACAGATGTGGTTTTATCAGCAAAAAAAAGTGACGTTAAAATAATATGTATTATCTGTTTTGTTTCTTTTCTCTAACGATCATGCAACTTTTCCATCTGACTTGCAGTAATATCTCCTATAGGTGTGGCTTCCTTCATTGGAATGTGAGCTACTTGAAAGCAAGAACTATATTGCCCAATTTGTAGCAGAGTGTTTTGCTTATAATAAATATTTGATCATTTTTTAAAAATTTATCCATTCAATGAGTTAAAGTTATCAAGGAAATCAAAGACTAAAAGGTGGTTTGGTTGTTTGTTTTTTCCAAAATATATTGGATAGAAGAGGAGGACGAAAGTTAAGACTAGGACCATTGCTCAAAGAAAATGGGATAATGTTAACTAAAAACCAAGAAGACAGTTGCCCAGTCATTATTTTGTTTCTGTTCTGCCTCCCAAGGAGAATGATCTTTTGGATAGAAAGAATAGAACAAAAACAGCTGAGGAGACATTCAAGAACTTACCATCTTGATGAATTCAAATTGTGGAGCCCAAATGTACTTCTGCTTTAGTATTTTAAAAATTGTTCAACATGATTGCTGAGGTTCTGTCAGGAATGTCTAAGACATGGTAGAGAACAAGGGAAGCCCATGTTGGTGTGCTAGGACCAGATCTAGCTGGCTTTCAAGAGATATATTTCAGTTTTCAGAGAGAGCAGTTACACCTCATCAATTGGCAAATTCAAGTTGTGGAGCCCAGGTGTACTTCTGCTTCGGTATTTTTAAAACTGTTCAACATGTTTGCTGAGGTTCTGTCAGTAATGTTGAAGACATGGAGAACAAGGGAAGCCCATGTTGGTGTGCTAGGACCAGGTCTAGGTGGCTTTCAAGAAATATATTTCATGCAAATTAAGACAACTCTGAGATACCATTACACACCTGTCAGATTGGCTAAAATGATAGGAAAAGATAATGATGAATGTTGGAGGGGATGTGGGAAAGCTGGGGCACTACTGCATTGTTGGTGGAACTGTGAATGGATCCAACCATTCTGGAGAGCAATTCTGGAGAGCCCAAAAAGTTATCAAACTGTGCATATCCTTTGACCCAGCAGTGTTTCTATTGGGCTTATATGCCAAAGAGATCTTAAAGGAAGGAAAGGGACCCACATGTGCAAGAATGTTTGTGGCAGCCCTTTTTGTAGTGGCTAAAAACTGGAAGCTGAATGGATGCCCATCAGTCGGAGAATGGATGAATAAATTATGGTATATGAATATTATGGAATATTATTGTGCTATAAGAAATGACCAGCAGGATGATTTCAGAGAGGCCTGAAGAGACTTGCATGAACTGATTCTGAGCGAAATGAGCAGAACCAGGAGATCATTATATACAGCAACAAGACTATATGATGATCAATTCTGATGGACATGGCTCTCTTCAACAATGAAATGCTTCAAACCAGTTCCAATTGTTCAGTGAAGAAAGCCATATACACCCAGAGAGAGGGATATGAAATGTGGACCACAACATAACATTTTCATGCTCTCTGTTGATGTTTGCTTGCATTAGGTTTCCTTTCTCAGATTTTTTTTCTTGTAGATATGATCTTTCTTGCACAGCAAGATAAGTGTGGAAATAAGCATACATATATTCGATTTGTCAAGTATTTTAACATAATTAACATGTAGTGGATTTCTTGCCATCTAGGGGAGGGATGGGGACTAGGGGGGAAAAATTTGTAACAGAAATTTTTGTAAGGGTCATTGTTGAAGAACTACCCATACATATGTTTTGCAATTAAAAAGCTTTAATTTAAAAAGAAGAGAGATATTTCAGTTTTCAGGGAGAGCAGTTACACCTCATCAATTGGCAAACTCAACAAATCAGGGCTTGCTTTATTGTTTTGTTGGTTTTTTAAATTTAATAAAATGTTTAAAAATGTATATAGATTATTATTAAGATTTTTAAAGCCTGAGATGAATACATTCTTTCTCAGAGAGCCTGGTTGTTAAACATTTATTAGCACACTCCATATTGCTTTATAAAACTTGGTTGAACTCTTGAGGAGGATGGTAAGAGGCTCAGAAAATGGAGTCATCCATCCAGATGGTGACTAGAAGCTAAGAATGATGATGATGATGATGATGATTGAAATAATAACTGGTATTTATGTAGCTCACTGTTTGCAAAATGCTATACATCTATTCTCTAATTTGAACCTCATAATACCTTGAAAGTACTACAAAATTACAGATTGGTAAGTGTTGCTCCATTCTCAAAAAAAATGAGGGGAAGGTGAAGAAAATGAAATTAGTAAGCTGTAGGCCAGTATTCTTGTATTTCTGGCAAAATGCTATAACATATTATATAAAAGATTGTTACTCAATATCTACAAGACAAATAATGTCAGACTGACCTTAATACCTTTTTGACAATGTTATTCAACTAGAAGGATAAGAAAATGCTGCAGAGTTTACCTAGATTTTATCAAGTATTTGAGAGACAGTCTCATGTTTTTCTTGTGGAGAAAATGGAGGCATGAGAACCAGAAAATAGTAAAACAAAGATGCATTCAAAATTATTTGAATAGCAAGACCCAAAAGTAGTCATTGATGATTTGGTGACAGCTTAGAAGCATATGTGTAATGGAATCTCAGATTCTGAATTTTTTCCATGTGCTGTTGAACATTTTTATCAATGACTTAAAGGCATAGATAGCATGTCTGTTTATCAGATGTCACAAAGGAAGGAAAAACAGTATATTGGATGACAGAAGCAAATCAAAGATTTTTGACAAGATAGAATATTGATAGAACTGGATGTAGTAAGATAAATTTTAATAGGAATAAACATGAAGTCTTACACATGGATTTTTAAAGAATGCAGAGTCAGAAGATTGGGGGATGGGAAATATGGACACTTTGGATGTGTAAGCTCAATACTACTCAATGTTATGATTTGGAAACCAAAAATGGTAAGTACAGTTTTTAGAGACAAGTGAGGTGATAGTACCATTGTACTCTGCTCTGATCAAACAACATCTGGAAAATAGAATTCTCTTTTGGGTACTGCATTTTGGGAAAAACATTGAGAAGTAGAGAATATCTAGTAGAGGACTATGAGAAAGAATAAGGGCTTCAAGCCCATGGCACATGAGGATTTGGTAAAAGGCCAGGGAATCTTTAGCTGTGGAAAAAGGTTACATGTGGAAAAAGGTTACAGGCAAATTGAGGGTGGGATGTTACAAAATTCTTCAGATAATTGAAAGGTTGCCATAAGGAAGAGAGATAAGATTTATTTTACATTATTCCTGACAGCAGAACTCCATGGAAGTAGCAAAAAAAAGGGGGGGGGAGAGAATTTAAACTAGATGTAAGACAAAACTTTCTAACAATTAGAGGTCTCCAAAAGTGAAAAGGGCTGCATCAGGGGTAATAGGTTTCTCCTTTATAGGGGTATTCAAGCAAAAACTAGACAACTACTTTTGATATGGTAGGAATATGGGATATCAGATGGAATCAGAGACTAACCCTTTCCAACCCTGAAATTCCGTGACAACTCAAAATGTTTGGGAAACATTTCTCTTTGCCATAATGTTTGGAGAGTTGGTTTCTCAGACTTCTATGAACTTTGGGTTACTCATTCTTGCCTTCACACATTACTCATGGTGCTCTTCTTCCTTTAATGTGCTCTCCATCTTTTCTGCCTATCACAAACCTACCATCCTGCAAGACCAATTTCAAGTCCTAATGTGGAAGATTTCCTTGACTACATAAGCCTAATTGATCTCCTCCTTCTCCCCTACCACAAATTGTCCATTTTGGTGTTGAAGCTTTATGTTGTTCATGTGTTTGTCTTGTCTTCCAAGTAAGACCATAATTTCTTTGACCATAGGAACCATCTCAAATTTCTGTATCCTGAGGTATCATTTACAATAATCCAGGACACATACCAAATGTTTGCAGTTGAGTGAAACTAGACTGACTGTCTCATATGACACCAGACACAATGGTGGGCCTTTTTCTTCTTAATGGTATTTAATCAAGTTTCTATTATCCAGAATAATCATAGGATCTGCAAGATCCAACACTTGGCAACTTACAAACTGGGAATGGAGTCTTTGCTTTTGTTGCAACAGGTAGTATTCTCTAGACATTGTACTATGTTGCCAAGGCAACAGAGATCAAACAGGCACAAGAATTGAAAAACCCATTGTTTTACTGTCAAGGCCTCCCAATATATGATAATGCATACACAGTCTTGGAAAGAGGATGCTAAAATCAGGAGTAGAATTACCTAAGAATTCTAGGCTTTCTTGTTCCTCCCTAATCCTCCCCACTGGTGCCTTCTCTCTGAGACAACCATCCATCTATTCAATATATATCTTGTTTGTTTGCATGTAGTCTAGCCCATTAGAATGTGAAATCTTGAGAACAAGGATGGTATGTATTCCTTTCTTCTATAGCTTTATAGCCTGGCATGTAAATAAGTCTTTAATAAATACTTATTGAGTGACTATTCACTCTGATACAGGTCTCCTTTAGATTAAAAGTAGATAGGATTTCCAAAGTAGTTAACCAGGGTACTGATCAGCCTCTATGTTCATCCTACTTAGCTTCTTTCAAAACAAACTTTAGGATTTGGGGGGCAAAGGAAAAGAGGAACAGAAGAGTAGGAAATTGTTTTAATAATCAAGAAGCATTTTTTGCTAAGCAGAAATGATTTCTGCCAGCCCCATTCCTCTCATTAGAGATTCTCCAGATAACAATTTCCTCTTTCAAAGTACAAATATGCTGAGAGGGTTAAACTCACTATTAAAATGACTATTCACACTAGAAAGCTGATTACTTTAATAAGAATTTAATAACAGGTGATAGCCACACAGAGGAAATGAGAATTTTGATTGGGAATTGAATAAGGGAAAGGAAGGAAAGGCTAATTTTGAAATATAAGACAGCTTCAAGGGACAACAAGATTAGGGAAGGTGGAAGGAGTGGGGGCTGGGAAACAAAGCAGAATTTAGACATTTAAGGAGACATATAAAGATACTGGATATTTAAGGGGTTGAAGGAGATGGGGTACCAAAAAGTAGAGCAGGAGTGGGAGAGAGAATGCTAAAAACAAACTTTTAAGGCTTTGCTCTTTATTTAAGGCCTCAAGAACATGAGGGGAGAAGGGTAGCACTAAAAATCATCTCAGCTATTTAGACACACTTTAGACAGCAGAAAAATTTTGATCGCCTTTTAATACCTAGAAAACAATAGTAACACTAAATATATATATATATATATATATACATATATATATAATAACAATATACATAGCAGTATGGACAAATTTTCTCTTTTACATGTAGAACACAGACAAGCAGAGAACATAACTAAATTAAGATTACATTTGAGTAAGAGCACACAGGCATCAATCAGAGTAAAAAGAATGCTGGACTTAAGAGTCCAGGGATTGGCATCAAATCCTGCTTCTGAGACACACCAACTCTCTGATAGGGAGTCAGAAACACACTTTACTCATCTGTGAAAGGGGTATAATAATATTTGTACCATACTCCTTACAGGGTTGTTGTGGAAAAGATACTTTGAAAACCACAAAGGACAATATTCTATTATATTAAAAACTTTATTAACTTTTCTACATCTAAAGGTTCAAAAAATGCTTCCAAAGCACAAAAACTATTGATTTTTAAAAAGGAACATAGGCACTTTAATCGTATGTAAATAATTAAATCCCAACCATATTTTTAAAAAGTTATATTTGTGCTACAAGTCAACAAAAACAATCAAGAATTCAATATGGAAAGAAATGTATACTCTAATAGCACCACTGAAGATTTCTGATATATCATTATATGACTAAAGATATTTGTACATGAAAGGGAAATTTCATGCAAATCATATTATTTCAGAATATAAGACTATACACATTGAACTCAAAGTTTAAAAATGGAAAAGCTGGTGAAAAAAATTGACATGCAAGATATATATTCAATGATTCAATTCAATTCAACAAAGACAGTGACAGAGCATGTTAAGACCATTTAATGTTCTAGCCCTGGGCTTGGTTTTGTGGATACAAAGAGGAAAAACACAGTTCCTGCTCTCCAAGAGTTTATAGTTTAAAGGGGGGAAACGTGTATGACACATATCCAAATAATGATAAAAAATAGAGATAAAACACTATAGAGAATTTTAAAGGCAAAGAAAATATTCCACTTATAAAGGATAGGGTGATGAGAGGACAAATGAAGAAGACTTCTTGGAAGAGGTAGGATTTCTCAAATGGAAGAAAAGGATTTCAACAATCATAGATGAGGGAATATATTCCAGGATTGGGAGAAGACAGAGGAGAGACAGAAATTCTGGTAGTCCTGGCTAGCGTAAACAGAAAGTACATGAAACACTTGAAGCAATGTGAAATTTGACTAATAAGTTAAGATTCAGTCTATATGCTGTGACTTCTTACATAAAGCACTCGTCCCCCAAATTAAGACATCCAGTCATAAAACACAACTATAAAATTCCTAAAAGTCTCATTTTTTAAAAAGGACTTAAAATCTAAAAAGGAAAAACATAGTAGTTTAAAAGACAGGGCTATTCAAATGAAATTAATTTGTAGAAATAATTTATAATTCAAAGAGCAATTGTTATTCATGCTCATTAGTTAGCACCTTTAAATAGAGAGTAGTTATGATATGATGTACATCTGAGGACTTAAAATCCCAAATAGGTAATGTCTCATTCATCTTTCCATATGGCCTCTGAAAAAACTGAATGGAGATTATTTTACAGAAAAATAAAAATTCTGATCCATCCAAGCACAAGTGTCAAAAGGAGTTGGGGACAAAGCCAGGAAGACTGATCTGAACTTTAAAAATAATTATAGATTTACAAACATTTTCACTTATTAACAAGAAAGAGAAGATTCTCTGGGTTGGCTGTGGAAATTTAATTTAGTTTGAGAAGGCCGCGGTATTTATTTTAAATATCCAAGGTTCTCATCAGAAATTTCAATGTGTGTAAATTTCTACTCGCAGAAGAAGTCAATGTCCTGAAAAAGAAATAATAGAACTTTAACTCATTTTAAAAATAAGGTTTAAAAAATAAGCTCTTTAGAAGTTAGTTAAACCAAAGAGAATAATGCCAGGCTTCAATCCCTAGTCCTCTGATTCCAAATGTAGAGAATCACAGGTTCCTCTTACATTCAATAATAAAAGTTTTCAAAGAAATTTAAGCTTTCTAGTAAGTATTAGGTGATACAGTGGATAGAGCACTAGATCAGGAATCAAGAAGACCTGAGCTCAAATTTAACCTTATACACTTATTAGCTATGTGATCTCAAGCAAATCACTTAACCTCTGTTTGCTTGTGTTTTCTCATCTGTAAAAAGAGCACTTAGCTTCCAGGGTTGTTATGAAAATAATATTTGTGAAGCAGTTAGGATAGTGTTTGCACATAGTAAGAGCTTAATAAATGCTTGTTTCCCTTCCTTCTTCCCTATTTCACAGATCTCTTCCTCTCTCTCAGCTTAATACTGATAGCAAACAACAGGTGAGAGGCAATCTTGGAATTATTAGAAAATGGTCTTAAGTTACTCTGCCCAGCAAGCAGTAGGCTCCCTCCTGGGAAGCCCATTTCCAGTCTGTGCCAGCAGAATGACTTTCTCTGTGTCCAAACAACAACCTTGCTGAGTTAATGAAAAGGATTTTTATTCCTGCCACTGGGTTATTGGGCTCTGGGACCCTGGAAGGGATACAGCTGTAATTTCATACATAAAGCAGAGTCTGTCTGCCTCAAAATAAGGCATTCACAGATGGTTTCAAAATACTTTAATTTTCTCAAATACCCTATGTGGGTTAATCACTTCTTTTTGCTTCACTATCCACATAAATAAATAAACCCAACTACTGGACTTGTTTCAGAACACATGCTTTATGTAATGCTATTTAAGACCTTTTCATGGAATCAACAAACTATCCCTTTTTCATCTAAACCTGTGATTTTATTGGCATAAGAAAATTTGGGTATGAAAACTCTATACAGAATCAGATGGGTAACCTGTATACATCTTCACAGATCATAGATTTAGAGCTCAAAGAAACCTAGAAGTCCATTTAGTACAACTCCCTCATTTTATAGATAAAGAAAATTAGGTCCAGAGAAATGCCATGAATTGCCTTGGGAGAACTGAGTTAAGAATTGGCAGAGCTGGGAATGGGTTTCAAGTGTTCTAACTCCAATTCAGCATTCTTTCTACTATATGATTTGAGTCCTAGACAGTTATCTGGAAGTTGTAAGAGCTTAAGAACCTTGACCAAAATCATTCTAGGTTTGCCTAGTTTTTAGGTCAGTCCTTATAGCTACTATAACACACTATTTTTTTTTTCTAATCTATATCAATAATATATACACGTATGTATTTAGGTATGGGTCTTAAAAGTATGGTGTTTGTAGATAACAATAGAACTTCTAACATCATACCTTTGTCATATGTGTATACAATATGAATAAATATTAGAATTAAGCATTAGAAAAAGCAGAGTCTTCATAGTTAAAATATTGCAGTACCTGGTGAAAAGCCCCATGTTTTAGTGTAAATAAGGTCAACATTAAAAACAAGAAGCCATGGATTCAAGTCCTGTCTCTGACTCATTACACAACTATGTAAACACAGGAAAAGGATTCTCTCAGCATGTCAGCTCCCACCCTTGAAAATCATAAATTAACAATCTGCATCAGTGAAGGAATTCCCACACTAGAATTTTCCTATATTTATGATATAAATATAAATAATAAGTAACAGTTATTGCCAATTATTACTATTATCATTACTATTATTGTAACTTGTATATAGTATTTTCAAGTTTGCAAAACATTTAACATATATTATCTTGTTGTAATCTCACAACAATTTTGCAAGGTCAATACTACAGGTATTATTATACCCATTTTGAAGATAAAGACATTGAAGCTCAGAGAAATTAATTGACTTGTCCATGATCATAGAGCTAATGTGTCAGAAGCAAAATTTGAACATAACTAAACCAATACATGTTTGTATGTATATATATATATACATACATGCATGTATGTAAAAGTATACCTACATAAGTGGATTTCCTGCCATCTAGGGGAGAGGTGGGGAGTAGGGGGGAAAAAATTGTAACAGAAAGCTTTGTAAGGGTCAGTGTTGAAGAATTACCCATACATATGTTTGCAAATCAAAAGTTTTAATTAAAAAAAAGTATACCTATATATATATATATATACAAATTGTATCTATGGACATATGTGTTAATATGTATATATGGTAAAGTATATATATTTTTGTCAAAACAATATTAAGGAGAGATAATACTATCAACCTAAGGCTATCTGTGCCATTAATGTGACCATATTTTCATAGAACTACATGTACTTTTGAAAGTTGCTTACCGTTGTTGGAATTTCTTTGGTTGCCTCTTGGTAGACATGTTGCTCTTTGACTAAACTGCTGGGGAAATATCCTACAATTCCCATTTCTTCTTCATAATGCTCACCATATACCTGAATGTTGAGGACAATAACTATTAGAAGTTCTGGTTCTATTTGTATCCACATTTCAATCAATTCATTCCCTTATGGGTCACAAAGCTAAAGAGGGCAATTGGAGTTTACCTAGAGTCCTAAGGCTAATGATAGATTTCCCCAAAGTAGCATGTGTGAATTTAGCAGCAGGTAGCCCTGTGTCTATAAAAGTCACACAACTGGAATGAATAACAAGATCTGTTGGCTAAAATTACAGGACTTTTCCTTTTAACATTAATTAACTTGCCTTTTTTTCCTCCCATTTAAAATGCTCTTAGATTGTAAGTACTTCAAAGTAAATCAGTATTTTGAAATCTGATCAAAGTGCATTGTGGTATTTAGCTTGATAGAAAAGGAGCAATTCGGGGCAGGTAGATGGTGCAGTAAATAATAGCCCTGAAGTCCTGAAGTCAGGAGGACCTAAGTTCAAATCTGGCCTCAAATAGTTAACACTTCCTAGCTGTGTGACCTTGGACAAGTCACTTAACCCCAATTGCCACAGGGGAGGGGGAAAAAAGGAAAGGATAAATATCTCCAAAGGTTTGATTCAAAACATAAGTTTTCATTTTTATCTGGATGCAGACTTTTTGAAGAATCTTCACAGAGATTTTCTACTGTTTTAAAATTTTTTAACTAGTACTGAGTATTATGGTATAGTGGACAATAAGCCCATGACATCAAAGATAGTTAATCTAGAGAAGAGTATCCTTTGGTGCAATATGACAGCTGTCTTCAGATGTCTGAAGGGCTATCTTCTGCAAGAGGTTTTGTGTTCTGCCCAAGAGCAAAACTAGAAACAATGGGTTCAAATTTCAAGGAGATAAATTTAGGATTTGGAGAAAACTTTTTGTCCATTAGAGCTATCCCTAAGTAAAATGGGCTGTGCTAGGAGATAGTCCCCTCACTGTAAGTATCCAAGAAAAAGTTAGATGATCATTTATTTGGTTATATGGCACAGGAACATTTTTGGTCACTTATAGTGACTTTGGTCACTGAGAGAAATCATGGAGTAACAGAAAGTTTGCTATACTGTGGGTCAGGAATTCCTTTTCTGTTGGGAAGTCCTTTGTTGGGAAATCCCATTCTGTCACTACTTGGGTGATGATAAGTAAGGCACAATCTCTCTGAACCTCAGTTTTCTCCTCTGTAAAATGGCTGTAATAATACCAGTGGTAACTATTTTATAAGGTTATATGTATGGTTCATTGAGGAGATAAGGAATGCAAAGTATCTCACAAATTTTATGTTGCTAGATAAAGACCAATTATTATTATGGTCTCTGAGATTCTTCGAATTGAATGAATCTGTGATTCAAAGTTGATGCTAAAGGTATGCTAGGATAGAAACCAAATATAATTAGGGAGTTGCCCCAGTTACTGCATCAATAAACTTCTTCAACCTTTTTGAAATAAAGTCAGAACCAAGAGGGGTATGCTAATTTCCCATAATGACAATTAATACTCATATCTATATATAGCAGTTTATTATTCCTTGACAAAATATCATCTAGACCCCGAGCTGGGAAAAGACATTTGTGTGTGCCAGAAAAGATTTAAAATTTCAATCCCTGGGATTACCATCCATCAGACTGAGAAAATTCACTATTAAAATATGCAACTTGATTTATCAAAAAATAAATACTTACAAATGGGAGGGGGCAGAATTATCTAGCATTAAAAATGCATCTAGTATAAAAATTGTAAAATGTGTAACTCATTGCATCACTCCCTCAACATTCTGCCCTAAACAAATGCTACCTTATCCACTCTGGCCCTAGTTCAGTACAGACCTACATTGAGTTTGGTTCTGTATTTATCTGTGCTTTTATAAAGAGTAGTAATGAATATGCAAACAAAAATGGTTTTGCATTCTGTGAAATAATCTGATGGCATTTGACATTGACATTTGTCCTATTATTAGTATAGTTTAAAATAATAATGACTAGTTTTTAATTCCTCAAAATTAGACAAATTCATCAAAAATAAACAAACAATAACAACCTTACATATCCATGATTGTGTATAAAAAAATCTCATCTTACACTTCCAGCCCAAAATTCTCCAGCTTCATTTTCCTTCACTAGTTTTGAATAAACATAGATCTGCTGCCCCTTTTTAATGTTAATGAACCTACAGTCGGGGGCATTATAATCATCTTGAGCTTTAGCAAGGGAAATAGTATCTGGGGAAAAAAAGACATGGATACATTTAGTGCATATATTACATTATAATAAATACAAAGTAGTATTAAAATACTACTTAACTTAAGTTGACAAATATCAAATATAGGTCAGAATTTACATTATACATTCTGCTTAAAACACAAATAACTAAAAGGAAAAAAAAGCTTCACTTGGCAGAAAACTTGGCAAAATATATTCCCTAAAAGAGAGAAACTATTTAAAAGGTCAGAAAAATGCTAACCAAGCATACATTGGACATTTTTCATTAGAAAATGCAATTAGATTTTATGCAAATAAATCCACATTCAATTATATAGTACAATAATTTGAAAGGCACAAAATAATCCTTACAGACACACTCTTCATCAGCACAGAGCTTCTTTGTAGCAAGTTTATCCATAAAAATTCCATGCACAATACAAGTTGCTAGAAGAAAGAGAAAAAATATCCTTGTCATAATCCTTTCCATTGTTTTTGCTAGTACCTCTCACCATTAAATCTGGACCCAGCTTCAGTAGCTCCTTTCTTTTATGCAAAATCTAGACATCTGAATAAATAATCTCAACCAATGGGATGTGAGGCTAACATTCCATTACTTTCTTAGCTTACTAAATGCTATGGACTTATTTAGAAAGTATAATCTCCTCTACCTTTTCTTTACATAAATATGTAATTTTTAAAAAGTGTTAAATGGCCATGAAAAGTTAAAATATTATTTAGGGGATTGATTTTTTTAAAAAACCTGCATTAAAGTAGGAATTTTGCCCTAAATACTTTACAACCTGCTACTTACATTCAAATAAATTTATTGTGAAACTATATACCTGGAATTATTTTTGTTAAAATAAAATTGGAGGAGAGTAATGTGTCACACAAAAATGTTTAGTCTTACAATAATTCTTAACTCGTTTATATTGTGCTTTAAGGTCAACAGGACATACAGTGGATAAAGCACTGACTGGGTTTAGAATCAGGAAGACTCATATTCATGACATCAAATCCAGCCTCTGACGCTAGGTAAATCATTTAGTCATTTGCTTCAGTTCTTCATCTATATAGTAAGTGATTAATAAATGCTTGCTGATTTGACCTGATAACCTTAATTTGTTCATGGCTTGAAGTATGAACCTTTCCTATTTTATCTAGTTCATCCTTCTCCTGGCAGCCTGGATTTCCCATTGTGTCCTCCTTCCAATCCCAGGGGATGAAAAAGTTTCAAATGAAGGCATACACATTTCCACATACACACACACACACACACACACACACAAACATTAAGGACCCTCATCCTAGGGCATTTTAAAATTTATGTTTTCAAACCTTTCTGCAGTCAGAGGAATTATATAAAGCAGTATTGTAGCATGATATTTTGCAACTCTTTAAGCCACAAGTAGAGATAAAAATATAAATCAAACTTTAATGTATCTGGACAAATAATAGCAATAATAACTAATGTTTACATAGTAATTACTGTGTACCAGGCACTGAGCTGAGGACTTTATAATTTTTACCTCATTTGATCTTCACAATAATCCTGGGAGATATATTGCTATTATTACCACTATTAAACAGATGAGGAAACTGAGGCACATAGAGATCCAGTGGCACAGCTAATATGTGCCTAAGGGTAGATTTCAGGTCTCTGACTCTAGGCTGACTGTTCTATCTCTATCTACTCTACCACCTCGCTGTCCCACAATTCAATGTACATTTCACATATTCCATTTCATGGAGTAATATATTTGAAATTATAATCCATATTTTGTGAAGAAAAAACGTTTACTTCCATTTCTATAAACTGGTTGTCCACAAAGATCTAAATCATCATGAAACCTAGTCAACAAGCATTTTCTAAGTGCTTATTATGTGCTAAGCACTGTAGCATCAGGCATACAATTTAAACAAATCAGTCCTTGTTCTCAAGGAAATACGCTCTAATATGGATGGGAGAAATGCTATCAATACCTAGAGTCAGGAGAATAATAAAGAATGGTTGGTCTGGAATTTTCCTCAAAATGGAGATTCTGGAGGAACTCTCAAATGAGAGGTGAAGGTTGTAGGGCAGAAGAATGCCAGAGTGAGAAGGTTACAAGGAAAAGAGGGAACTTCCAGGATAAGAAGTAAACTCAGGCATGGTGATTTTGAACCAGAAGCAAATCCACGAGAGAAATGAAAATATGAATTGTCCTATTCAGCCTAACATTTATAGGCAAGTCTGACATATATAAGGTTATTTTGAAAAGCATTTTTAGAAATGATGATAGTATGTAGGTCACAAATAGGCAGTGGAATTACCAAGCAAAATTTTATCTAAGGGTATTTTAGCTAAGAACCACCAAAAAAAAAAAAAATGTTCAAGTCTGAAGGCCAAGTAAAAGAAAAAAAAATGTTAATGATTTGGTTGAAAATATGATTACTCACATGCCCATTCCCCCAACAACCCAAAGAAAGAGTAGAATACAGAGTTTGGGTATTATAATAGACAAGAGTTTGGTTTTACTTATACTGGTTTGGATTAGAAAGTAGATCACAATATATGGTACCTCCTATCCATGCAGATGAAGGAAATCTGACAAATGAGCTGTATCCCAGCAGCAGTATAGTCTTGATGAATTATATCTATTTTAGTGCTTGCCTTATAGATTGACTTTTTCACTTCTTCCTCTGAAGCTTCCAGATTTCTTCCCATATCCTCCAAGCACAAAACTTTTCTCCCACACTTAAGAGAATCAGCTTCTGTGCCAAATGCTGCCTGCCACTGTCTCTAGAACCAAAATTGTGTCTGCAACCTTGGTATTCTTCACATTTGATGTTCTTTGGTAGAATGTGGGCGAGGAACCTGGTTATAATCTATTAGATCCCAGAGTAAACAGCTTAAAAAACCTGAAAGCTTAGATTTTAAAAATGGAAAAATAGTGAGACTTACAGACACTTCCAATTTCACACCTCCTTGCCCTTAAACTCCAGTCATTAACCTTATTCTTAGAAAGAACCTTATGACCACAACATGGCAATGGTCTTATCTTTTAAGTATTTCATAGGAGGTAGTTTGGCTGAATATATATCCAATTTTTTTTTCTCTAGTCACACTGTACCCAGGGAAATGAAGTACTCCCAGATGTCAGCTATAGACTATTAGAACTCATATGGGAATTGGCAATCCTCACAAAACTTTAGTGGAAAAGCAAAAATTCCTATTTGAATATTTTCCTCTAAATTTAGAGAAAAAAAAATCTCCATTATAGGAAAGAAACTTATCTGAAGAAGTATGAAAATAAATGTTTAATGTTCTATTAAGACATAGGTTGGCAGAGCAGTGGATAGAGTGCTGGGTCTCTGGTCAGAAAGAACTGAATTCAAGTCTAACCTCAAACCCTAACCAACTTACCCAGCCTGTTTCCTCACTTTGTAAAATGAGGATAACAGTCCCTATCTCCCAAAATTTGAGGGGGATAAAGAGGAAGAGACAAAATGAGATAATACTTAGAAATTGTTTTGCAAACCTCAAAATGCTATATAAATCTCAAGGAGATCAGTCCAATGGGAGAGACAACATACAAATAACTACATACAAACAACATATAGATAGGATAAATTAAAGATAGTCTCAGGAAAAAACACCAAAATTAAGAATGGGGAAAGGCTTCTTGCAGATGATGGGATTTCAGCTGAAACTTAGGAAGTCAGGGAAGCTAGGAGGGAAACCAACTAAAAATTATGTCAATAGTCTTGGAGTGAAATAAGAGACTGGACCATGTTGG
The DNA here is from genome assembly GCA_023553655.1 of Myrmecobius fasciatus. Taxonomy (NCBI): domain Eukaryota; kingdom Metazoa; phylum Chordata; class Mammalia; order Dasyuromorphia; family Myrmecobiidae; genus Myrmecobius; species Myrmecobius fasciatus. Next base: position 439,378 of record JAJPUD010000694.1, on the reverse strand, counting down.
TGGGAGTGTCAGAGAAAAAAAAAGTCATAGGTGAAAAGTGTTAAGGTAAAATTGTCATGATCTGGCAATAAGCATGGGGAGTGAGAGTAGGAAATAGGTTTTGAACTGGTGTAACTAAGAAAATAGAAAGGAAAATTAGGAAGAGAGGATTGAGGTGGGGAGAAGATACTAAGTTCAGTTTTGTACATGTTGAGTTTAGAATGCACATGCAATATTCAATTGGAGACATCTATTAGACAGTTGGAGATACAAGATTAAATCAGGAGAGGTTAGATTTGGACAAGTAGATGTGAGTCATCTGCACTAATACTAAGATCTCCAAGTGAAATAGTTAATTTGTCTATAGATAGTTGGGGTTAGGCAGAATAACTCATGGGAAATGAGTAAGCTGAGGAAATGGAAGGTGAAATGGTTGGGGGAAGAGGGATAGCAAAATATATTGAAATTCCCTAGTAGGAAGGCAGGAGTTAGGGAGGAAAAACTGATCTAGAAGCTCAACTCATTGAAATAGGAGAGGTCAGTAGATAACGGCTACAAGAATAAGGTGATAAATATGGACTGAATATCAAGGAAGCAGAGTCTGAAGTGGCCATGGTGAGCAAATCAAAATGCCCTGCTGAGGCTAGGAAATTGGGATGTCTAAGAGCCATTAGTACTGTTATAGGCAGCCAGGGGGACCCAGGTCTCAGTGAGTGTAAGTCAGAGGGAGTAGAAAGGAAATAAGATCAAGATGAAATCTAGTTTGTTACCTATAGAATATATCCTAAAGAGAGGGTAAGGGGAATAAAGTGATAGGAATGAGAGCAAAGAGGGGAACAAGGAACAATGGACCTTTATAAGTTCATAATCAGTGGGATGGAGTGGAAAGGACCAGTTGGAAATAGGTTAATGGTTGAAGAATGAATGTAGGTAGATTATCACTGATCACAGGAGTTTGACCCTGAGTAACAGACAACAGGCAGCTGTGTGTGACTGGAAAGTGTTAAGGATAGAGAATGCCCAGACAGAGTAACAAGCCCAGTGGAGCTGTAGATGGTCAGAGAGGATACCTGAAGCCCAGTGGAGTGGGAAAGACATCTGATCAAGCTTAAAAGAAAAATGTTTTCTTTTCTAGAGACATTTTAATATTAAGCTTGAAATAACACTTTTTTCAGTATTGAAATGGGGTAGGAATTGAAGGTAATTGAACAACAAAAGGTATTAATTTTAAAAGTTTAAATAAAAAACTACTTATATTATTTAGATATAACCCTCTCTAAAGAGTACCACAGATGACAGTGAGAATTTCAAAGGCATCACCCTCTTTTCACCTATCCTTCAAAAAGGTAGGAAATAGCTACTATCCTTTTCTTTCACTAAAATCACCATTTTCCACCACCATGAAAAAAATTATTTACTAATTTCTTCTCTCAAATACATCTTTAGTTTTTTTAATGATATTTCAAAACTTTCATTGGTCATTACAAAATAAATGTGATTAGGAAAACAATATGTGGCCATAACAAAAATTACAATAGAACAGATGGGGGGAGGGAGGGAAAGGCATAACATTACATACTTAATACAAGTAAATTTTAATTGTACAAAATGTCTCTTGCATGTTGCAATACCACAAATATGTAGATAACAATGGAGAATCTGAGTTTTTTAAAAAAAAGTTTACACAAAATGTTTTACTTTCACTATTGTCCTCAGAAAACTTCAAAATTTCTGAATTCAATCTTTTGAAAAACAAAGAATAGAAGCTATAAATAAAACCAAGTCATTTAAAGAATGTCCATAAAACTATTTCTTGGCATATGTAATCTTCATGGCATGGGATGGTGTGATCTTAAATCCTTGTAAGGCATCTCTGGCAGCACCAGCCTGTCCATCATTTTCAAATTCCACAAAAGCAATATCATGTCTCCCAGGTACCAATCGCACTTCTTTGAAACCAGGAAACCTTTAATTAAAAAGAATAGGGTGAAGAGAAAGTGAGTTAATATATCTGATACCAATTATGAAAGAAATTAATTATCAACATTTTTCCACACACACAACGATAAAGGGCTCTGGGTATCTGCCCCAAAACACACTACTCCAAACCAAAAATAAGCTGTAAATCAATACTATTTTTTTAAAAAGCTATCTACCCATCTATCTCTATACATATACGTGTGCATATTTGTAAACACATAGAAATATATGCACATATGTACATTAAATTTAATCAAAGCTTTGTCTCATGTTTTTTTCATGTATTTTTCATGTTCAAGTGACAATCCTAGACCAAATCAGCAAACCAACAAAAAACTGTTCTATAATGAACAGATAAGATTAAAATCAGGAAATTATAATTTGTTCTATCAGGGGGCTTTCATTAGAAGCAAAGACTCATTTATTTAAAAAAAAAAAACACACACACACAACAACAAAACAAACTTACTGATTAAACAGCATAGATAACATCATTTCATTAGTCTCCTCTGGCAAGTTATTTAAGAATAAAATGTAATTCGGTGGGTAGTCAGGCACCTACAAAAACACAAAATAAATTTCACACACAAAGAAGAGAACTAATTGTAATCTTTGTTTTTATCTTAAATCAGAGATTTCTAATAAAGTATAAGTGCCATTAAATTTCAGAGAATAATATATATATTACATAAACAGTTCAGATATTCACATTTTTACTGATGGGAAGGGTATCAGATTTTGTCGCACAGAAAATTGTTCCGAGTCCCAAAGCTTTCCTCATTAACAAAGAGAAAAAACATTTTCTTCCCAATATAATAAAAATAATTAAGAGTCCCAAAGAGAGAGTTTTGGAGAGAATATGGACAGCTTTTTTAATCATTATGTATTTGGAGGGGAGGGCAAAGGGAAAGAAGGACAAAGAAGAATTCTCTCTACTAGAGAGAATTCTCTAGAAATGAGTATAGTATATTAAGTAATATACTAGTATCCAGAGAGGATCAAAGAATCAGAAGGGACCCTAGAACTTATCTAGTTCAAACTCTTGTCCGAACAAGACCATTCCCTTTACAGCATTTCTCTATCTTTTGCTTAGAAATCTTTAGTGGTAGGGAATCTACTGTTTATGGATATATATGCATATATGTATGTGTGTGTATATGTGTTCTGTGTGTACATATATATGTACATACAGACACACATATCTGAGTTTAACTGTAACCTTCTTAAGGGGGGGGAGAGAGAAGAGGAAGGGAGGGTAAAAAAATAAAGTAAAAAGTGCACTCTTAGAAGATAAAAGAAAACTGACAAGGAAGTAAGGAAAAAGCTGGACAGTTTTGAAAATAATGTATTTTCTTGAAATGGAAACTTATTGTTTTGTACTGAATCCTCTCCCATGTTCTGCTGTATAGAGGGCAATATTTATTTTTTTTTTCTCATTTTGTATTTAAGTTTAAAATAAATTGTTAAAATTACCAAAAAGGGAGGAAGAGGAGGTTGGGGAAGGCTTACTGTAAAAGATGGGATTTTAGTTGGGACTTAAAGGGAGTCAGAGGTTAATAGCTGGAGCAGAGAGGGAGAAGAGGGGGACAGCCAAAGCCTAGTGGATGTAATATGTTTCTTTTGTGGAAACATCAGGAGTACAGTATCACAGGGATTGAAGAGTACTTGGCTGAGAATAAGGTTTAAGAAGACTGAAAAAGTGAGTGGGACAAGGATGAGAAGGTCATTAAAGGGCTTTGAATAATAAACAGAGGATTTTCTATTTGATCCTGGAGGTGATTGGGTGCCACTGGAGCTTACTGGGTGGGAGATAAGAGTGTGGGATATGACATGGTCAAACTTGTGTTTAGGAAAATCTGCTACCTGGTGCCACACATGACAAGTCTGATCACCTCTGAAGCTTACTATCTTTTTGACCCTGGGCAAATCATCCTCAGGGGCCTCAGTTTACTTATTTGTAAAATGAAGGTTGAAAAAAATCACTTAAGTTCCATCTAACTATAAATCAAAGGCATTAAACACAGAGTGCTATGGAACCAGATCACATTTTAATCTAAATTTTATTTAACAAAATATATAATAGAACCCAGATAATGTTAATATGTGGTCTTCTTAGTCAATTTAAAGCCCAGAATGACACTATAGTTTAATGGTCTCCATTTCTATTTGAACTTGATATCACTGCTCTAGACATACTTATGATTCATGCTCTAAAAGTGCTTATAATGTAACACTCCTGACACTGACATTGACTTCAACTGTGAGCTAAGATAACATTAACTCTACACTGTGGTTTTCTTACCCTTGAAAAGGAAAAATACCCTACTGCTTCTTAGAAATGTCTTTGTTCTGGGGTAACTTGCTATATTTGAAAAATTTTTGTCATGCATGATGTAGCATCTTCTATTTTCTTAGAATTTATCTTTGCACAGCTGTTCTTTTTCTTTTCTTTTCTTTTTTTTTTTTTTAAAGATTCTATAAAGAAAAAGTTACCTGAGGATTTGTAGTTGAATTTCCTTGGGTGTTAGCTGAATTTGGTGTGACCTAAAAAGAGAAACATAAAACAAAGTTAAAACTTCTCATCATTACAAACAGCAGGAGTTCAGATTGATAATTACTTAAGTACTATAATAGCTTTAGGAAACTATTACATTTTGCATTCCATTAAGAATATAACTTTTGATGCCAGATCTAAAATACATAGGGATAATTTCTTTTTTCTAATGAACATAAAAGGACAGCCCCTATTTTAGAAAGCCTCATCTTGATTTTTACAAATATTACATTAAAATGAAGTTTCTAAAATTTTAAACTTTCCAATCAAAAGTTTCAATTTTATTTTTAACAAAAGGACAACCTTGTCATAAAAGAAAAGATAAGCCATTTTCAGAAATAGCCACCTGGATGTGACCAAGGAAAAAAACTGCATCCAATAAAATTTGTTTTTAAATTGTTCAATAGTTGTTTTCAGAATGATAATCTTAAGTGCTACTGCATAAACTACCTTAAATCTTCCACTAAAATTACTTAAAACATTCACAGAAATGGGTCTTGATAAAGTATTTCTTATTAATAGTAAAAAGACGAGAACTTAAAAATACCTCAAAGGACAAGGCTGCTTAATGCAGCATATTTTTTAAAATCCAGAAGATAAAAGAAAATTTGAAAAATCTTTGTTTTTTATGTGAATATGCTCCTGGTCTCTCTAATGTTAAAAATGTCAATGATTTCTTTATATACAGCATAATATAATGGGAATCATAAGAGTTGAGACTTCAGCCACTCAGCTTTTAAGTTGGCAATATACACTTAAAACCAATGAAATGAAATGTTATGTAAATAATTTAGCTGACACATTTTTATGGTCGATATCTATGCAGTTGATTAGCACACCTAATTTTTAGTCTTTTATCTGCTATGACACAAGTTTTATTGAATTTTCAGAATTCCAATACTTGTAACATTAACAATAAATCTTTTAAAACTGCAAACTTTACATCAAAAAAGATTACCGTTACAAAGTTTTAAATGCATTTTTTCTCAGCTTACCTGACCAGGCTTTTTGTTTGCAGCATTAGCAGTTTGTTCCAAAGATTTAGCCTTTTTCTTTTCTTTTTTCTTTTCCTTATCAGCAAAAGTGCCACGCATTTTAGAGATTACATCAGAGTCTGTTTTTGCATATTGAATTCGCTGTTTTAATTTTTAAAAAAGATTGAGTTTATTTTAAATGTCATAAATATTTCAGACTTCTTTGCTAAAATAAAGTATTGCATGCTTATTTAAACAATATATCACAATTAGAATATTTTTTCTTGCCAGACAAGTTTCATTGCTGTTCACAATTTTAAAAATATATTTTAGGCTTATATCAAATGAGGTTACAGTACAAATATACTTCAAAATAAAACTACAGAACCATCAAATATTTTTAAATGCCAACAAAATCTTGGATTATCCATATAACTTTTCTTTAAGCATAAATAGCTCCTAATGGTCTTTTTTAGACAATACAACATAGAAAATCATAAAAAGTTAGAATTATATTTCTGCCTTATGCTTTTAGTTCACATAAACAAGTTCTGTTTGCTTAGAGACATCTTCAGGCATTTAAGTATACTTTACTAAAATAAAACTCATTATCTTTTCCCCAAACTCTCTACATATCCTCATTACTAAGGAGGGCACTTCCACCAATCTCCATTGCTAACTCTTGTTTCTACTTTCATAGCACCTCTTACACTAGTCTTATATTCTACAATATATCTATAAACACTAGTTCCAGTCTCCATAGATAGCTCACTTTGACTACTCTAGTTTTTCATTCCTCTCCCTGTCTTAAGATTCACTGCCTCTTCTATTTGTTTTCTACTCAGCAGCCAACATGATTTTTATAAAGCATAGGTTCATTATCACTCCATTCAAAGAGCCTCAGTGGTTCCCTATTATTCTCGGGGTCAAATATAAACTCTTTCTGGCATTAAAGCTCTTTATATTCTGGCCCCTTCTTCAATCAATAGCTCCCTCTACTCTCTATGATACAGTGATACTGACCTAAATAAAGTTCCTGGAAAACAAAATGTGTATATATATATATACATACACACACACATACACACCTTGTATACTTATGTACAATGGATGCTCCTTGAGAGCAAGAATTGTTTTTTGCCCCCTTTTTTTTTGTTTCCCCAGTAAGCAATTAAATGTTTGCTTTTTGTTGAGATTAATCTAATTATTTAGGTGTACAAGGAATACATACTTATTATGGGGTTGTTTCACAACTCTTTGTGACCTCATTTTGGGGTTTTCTTAGCAAAGATACTGAAGTGATTTACCATTTCCATTTCATTTTACAGATAAGAAAACTAAAACAGACAGGGTTAAGTGAATTACTCATGATCACACAGCTAGTAAGTGTTTGAGGCTGATTTGAATTTATGAAGATATTCACTGTACTGTCCCACAAGCTGTCTACTCATGTATTTACAAACTGTTATTCCCATTCAAAGTGGCAAATTTTTTCTAGTTAATAGCTATCTTTCTTGCTTATGAAATATTACCTGCCTTTTTAAAAGCCAAGAATTCTGTCCTGGTCTGAGAAGTTGTTGAGAAATCTAAAAGTAAAGGCATTGCTATGGAAATGAAGTAGAAGACAAAGATGAAGTCTCATATAATAGAAATTTTCTTTTTTTCACATCAATGTAATCTCTTTGGGTCGGAGCAGGCAAGGCTATGAATTGATTAAGAAGAACTTACAAAAAGTCTGAGAAGAAATATCACTGAACTTTGTCTTTAGAGATTCTTTTAGGCTACAATCTGAATCTGTGTCCCTAAATTTCTTTGATGTGAGTTTTCTAAATATTTATACTTCATCCTCTGCAAGTATCTAATAATAATAACAGTACTAACATTTACATAATGTATACTATGTACCAGACACCGTGCTACAAATATAATCTCATTTCATCTTCACAACTACTCTGGGAAGTAGGAATCTGAGGGAAACAGAGGTTAAGTGATATACTTGTCCAAGGTCAAAGAGCTGTTATGGAAGAAATTTCTGTTTAACAATGATTTGGACTTGGAGATCCTGGGGTAAGCATAATAGAGGTCAGGTAGTAAGCAATGAAGGAAAGAAAGCAAAGACCTAAAGAGCTCTGAAAACATGTGAAAAAAGGAAAACCAAGATGGCCAAGAGAAGGTCCCCATGGAGTGTAGTGAAAAAAAAGTCTTAAGTCTTTAAATTAACAAGTAGCATAATTAACATACTTAGTTCATTCAATTTCCAGGAAACCCACACATGGGATGGTTTTGGTAGGAATGAATCTGAATCATTATTCATTCTAGCAGTCACAGAACAGACTAAGAACTGGGCTGTTAGGAGTCTTGTGGATCATCTAAGTCTAACCCGATAATTTTACAGATGAGAAAATGCAGAGAGGAACGAGGAGTTTCATTGACTTGCCCAAGGTTATCTAGGCAGACAGAACTGGTGCGTGAACTCTGGGCCCCGACACTGGAGCAAGCACAACTGCTTCAGCCTACTCCTTCTCACTCACCTCACACACCATCATGGCCTAAGCTTAGCATCTCCCTAAGCATGATTTCTCTAGTCCACCCCCTTCTTCCTATTCCCAGCCATCTTCCTCAGGGTCTCATCCCCTCTTGCCCAGATGACTACCTCAAACTCCCTTCTGTCTTTGGCCACTGTTATCTCTCCCTCAGCCCCCCAGATAAGTTTGTCTTGTTTTTTTCCTATCTGATAACTGCTTCCTTCTATACACTCTTTGGTCTAGTCCTTCTGGTCTCCTTGTTGTTCCCCAACAGCCACGAGGCTCCCTCTCTTATCTCTGTGCCTCTGCAACTTCTCTTCCCTATGTCCAGAATGTTACTCCATTTAAATTCTCAGAATCCACAATTCCTTCAAAATTCAGCTTAAATAAAACCTCCTACAGGCCTTTCTCTATCTCTAAGCTGCAAATGCTTCTTCTTTAAGATTACCTTGCATCTACTCTGCACATAACTCATCTTTAACAACTGATGCACTGCTGTGCACTCCACTAATAGCAGCTTCTGGAAAACAAGGATAGTACGTTTTTCTTTGGCTTAGCATAGGCTGGCACATAAAAGCACTTAATATTTGCTGACTGATTTTACTTAAGCTAAATTCACTTGCTTCCTTGATCTACTACCATCCCTGATCTTGGGATTCCCAAGCACAAGGGCGGGACTCCCTTTGACATCAGCCCTATAGTTCTGGGAAGTGACCTCCACCTCCCATCTCTAGGCCTCAGCCTTCTCCTCTGACAAACCAACAGGTTTGTTTAGATAAAAGGCTCTTAATTTGAGGTACTGAACATGTTTTTGAAAACCTTTAGGTGATCTTTAATTAAAAATCTTATGATCCTATGACTCCCTCACCCATAGGGAAATCACTGGCAGGTGACTATTCAAAACTTTACTAAGATGACTCTGACTCAGAGATACAAGAGCCCAGTGCGATCTTCACACAATTCTATTAGAAAAGAAGAGTTGGAGCATTAATACATTCTCTTTGAAAAGGAGTATTTTATCTAGTTGCAAAGCTGCTTTATTAAAAATATTAACTTGTGCTCTTAAAGCAACCTTGAGCTCCATCATTTCCCCTATTTACTGAAATTTATTCAGCTGAGAAAAACAATAGCTATTAGTGACTATTTTCTTCAGGGAAAATTAAACTACAAACTAGCATTCAAAATTATGTCTCAAACATAAAAGTTTCATTCTCAAATAAAGATAAACTTGAGTATATGTAAATCTAGAATAACAATTTTAAAATCATAGGATAGATTTATGCAGAACTGAAAGAGACCTTAGAGGCCAGTCTTTTAATTACAACTCTCATTCTGAAGATGAAGAATTAAGACGACAAAGAAAAATGCCTTGCCCAATCATACAACTAATACATGTGCATGGAGGCATTTATTCCCACATCTAACACTCCTATTATACTGCCTCTTCATAGAGAAAATGAAAAAATAAAAATAAAAGACACAAAAAATGTATAATATTGACTAAAAAAAAAACTTACCATTGGTTTACCATAAAATGGAAAGCCTTGTAACTGTCTCAAAGCATTTGTAGAGGAGCCGAGTTCTTTAAAGATAACAAATGCTTGCCCTCTCATCTTCATAGTTTTTAAAGCCACAATATCCACTACATGACCAAACTGAGAAAAGAGTGCATACAATGATCTCTTCAGTTCTATGCAAAATTAAAAGAGAAACAAGTTAACTATATATGAAAAAAGTATGTAGCAAAAAGCTAACCTTATATATTCCTTATGCTATCCCCACCTTTATTCCAAATTTTAAAGAATTTAAATGACAAAGGTTTAATTTTGCTTTTGAGCTTTTGTGCATTTTTTGGTTACACAGCCAATTAATACTTTCCCACTGAGAAAAAACCTATTATAACTCACTATTCAATATAAAGATTTTGTAACATAGAATAAATGTAGTCTCTCCACTTATAATCTTCAAATAGCAACAGCAGGAGGTAAGCTGTCCTTGAAATTCAATCTGTAGTTAGTTCCAAATCATTTAAATTATACTTGATGTATCTGTCTTTCTTTACAGAAGCGGAGTTCTATGGATGTGGAATACTCTATATATTGTCATGTATGACTGAAGTATAGTTTGGCTGTTTTACCCCCTCTTTTCTTTTACAATCTTAATTACGTACAATAGGTCACTGGATAGGTGAGATGGGTAACCATATATTTGTAAATGAAAGTAATATTAAAATAGACATATGATCTAAACTAATAGTTCAACCACAGGATTAAGCAATTACAGTAAAGGAGGGGAAAGATACTTGAAAGAAAACTTTTGTAGTGTTTGTCTACATACAAAATCAGTGCTATTTAAAATATATGATTATATGGAAAGTTTGAGACAATATAGATAATTTAGCTCATATCAAATATTCATTCTCTTTAAGGACTAACAAGAACAAAGTGTAAAGAGTATTAAGTAAACTTAGTTAACAAATTCTAAGACTGAAAATAAACATTTTTTAAAATGAGGTCACTTTACTTGGTACATATAAACACATTCAATATAGTTTATTTTTTGTAATCAATTTCACTATCAACTGACCAAAAATGTATAGCCTAAAGCTAGAAGCCAAACAGTTACACAAAAACTTACCTTCTTTTTTGATTTTATCATTCATATTATTGATATAAATTGTATGATTTGGTCTGATATCCATGTTTGGATTAAATTTCAAAGAAGCCTAGAAAGACAAAAAATTCATTTTTTTAAAAAAATTCTGTAATCACCTGTTTAAAGTGGTGAGGCATTGTCTATACTTTTTTCTAATGCATTTTTACCCCTGTTGCTTTGCTCAATCAATGAATCAACCAGAATTTACTAAGTTTTTATTATGAAGAATATCACTGCGCTAGGTATTTGGCTTGGTCGATTGGTTGTCAATCTATGTTCTCAAGGTGGACCCAAATGACATCATTGTTAGTGTCACAGTGGCTGATAAAACCAAAAGGAATTTGGAATGCTTTACTACAAGTCCAGCACAAATAGATCATGTGACCATTTCGACCACAATCCAAATTAGGTTCTCTAAATTTGTGTGTCTTGCCTTTAATTCTGCTTTATTCACAGTGCCTTCTTTGATGTCAGTAGACCATGCTCAGCAGTCCTTTGCCAGTATCTCCCATAATCAGTAATCAATTCTGAAGTTCTACAGAGACTACACATATACTAAAAATGTTAGGCCCCTCCACCTCTAGATGTTACTCAAGTAAAGTGGGGTTACTTTGCCCCATGCCCAGAATCCCTGATTTCAAAACTCAGTTTTTGATGGGCAGAGACCAATTAATTTTTTTTTTCCTGATCACGATCTCTCTCCACCCAAATAAGGATCCCTCAGTCCCCAGTACACAAGACTGGATCCCAATTTAGCGAGACTCACTAGATGGCTTCCAACAAGCTATTCTCTAGTTTTTACAATCCAGGTCCTGATGCTCCCGTGACACGGACACACAACCTTTAGGTTTACCCAGCATGTTTTCCAGCTGTCCCTCATGCTTGGAACTTCTTTCCTCTTCTCCCCCAACCCTGTCTTAATTCCAGTGCCTTCCTTCTGTTAATCACTTCCTACATTTTCTGCATATAGCCTGCATCGTACATATTTGTTTGCAGTTGTTTCCTCTACTAGACTGTAAGCTCCTTGAGGTTGGGGGCTATTTTTTGTCTCTTTGTATCCCAGCATTTAGCACACTGCCTGGCACAAATGAAACGTTGTCTTAAAACTGGATATTACCATCATTACTAGATGTAGTGTCTCCTCTGTTATTTACAATTTATCCTGCATGGTTGCTTTATATATGTTTTGTTTACACGTTCGTCTCTCCCATTATACTGTAAAATCCTAAGAGCAGGGGCTGGCTTCGGACTATCTCCAGCAGCTAGAGCACAGTGCCCGGCACATAGTAGACGCTTATTATTTACTATTAAGTGACCATCTCTTCCTCCAGGCTTCCCACAAGTCCCGCTTAAATCTCATCATCTAGGGAGTCCTTCCTAATGCCCTTCAACTTCAGCGCTGGGCAAGGCTGACACACACTAGGAGCTTCACGGACATCTACAGACTGATGGTGCCTCCAGTCTGGAGATAATTCCCCATTTATCCTCTCTATAATTTATCTGCACCCTCCATTGGACCGCGGACAGGTACTGTCTTTCGCCTCTTTTCATGCCTCAGAACTTACTTAGCACAAAACTGAGCAAAGAGGAGTCGCTTAAAGCTCAAGGACTGCCAGACTAAACTGAGAGCGCTGGAACGAGGAGGCCCCCGAGGGGCTCACGAGAACGGCCTCGTCTTGCCCCAAAGCCTGGGATCTTCCGCCCCCAAGGCGGCCTCCCCGCGTAGGCAAAGTCCAAAGGCTTTCTCCTCCTCAAACCCCACGCTGGTGAGGCTAGGCCAAGAGGTAAGGGGTCAGGACAGCACCCCAGGAAAGAAGCGACAGTCCCCGGGAATGGGAAAGAAAGGACAAAATGAAGGGGCTTCTTCGCCACTGCGGTGCCAGGTCCTACCTAGAAGGCTTCGGTTGCCTCTCGCAATGCTCACTCCGCGCCGAAACACCGGAAGAGAAATGAGAATCACCGGAAATGGAGTATATGGAGAGACAGGCAACTTAATCGAGTGCCGACGCCGTGCGCAAGGAAAGGTCGAGCGCCTAGTGTGTCGATTTCCCGCTTTTCCTTCAGCCTCTGTTTCTACAGAGACACATTAGCGCTTCCAGTCAGGGTGGGAGGGCTGCGTTCCAATAGCTGAATGGGCTGGGGTGCAGGAAGTTGGGAATGATGGCAGAGAAAAAGGGGGAAGTCAGAGAGAAAATGGGGCAGCTGAGTGGTGCAGGATAGAGTGCCTGGCATCTCCCAGAGTTCAAATGTGGCTTCAAACACCTACTAGCTGTGTGACCTTGGGCAAGTCACGTCAGCCTGTTTGCCTCAGTTTCCTCCTCGGGAAAATGAGCTAGAGAAGGAAATAGCGAATCACTCCAGTAGCTTTTCCAAGAAAACCCCAAGTGGGATCCTGAAGAGTTGAACGTGATTGAAAAACTAAAAAGAGAGAAAACGGCAGGCTCACGGACCTGTTACTCCCTCCTCTTCCTTTTTTTGGATATACAAATTCTCCTCATCAAATTCAAGGCTCTGCTCCAACCTATCCAATCCAAAAGCACCTTCCTCTTCCTAGAGCCTTCCAATCAAAAATCATCCCTCTAGCCCTTCCCCTCCCTGTCCCTATATTTACCTTGTATGCAAAAGAGCGCTCCCATGTTGGCTCCTCCCACCCCCACCCTATCCCCACTACTAATTAGACTGAGATCTTGAAAGCAGGAACCTTGCATTTGCTCTTTATATTCACAGCAAATAGCAAAGAACCTGGCATACAGTTGGCATTTAATAAATGCTTATTCTGTCTCTATCTTGTTTTAAAGCCATTGTTTGTTATTCCCACCCTGCAGTAAATTGTAAACTTCTTGAAAGCAAAAATAAACTTTTACCCTTTTTAGTAGCCCCACGCTTAGCACTGTTTATGGCACATAGAAAGCACTTAATAAATGTTTACTGACCAGTACATTGATTTGACTATCAAGTCAGTGAATAAGCATTTATTAAGTGCCTCAAAGTGACAACCTGCTGGGGGATGTAGTGGTTTCCTCACAAGCAAGGTCTTCAAAGGGAGACCCAGATGTATAGTGAGGATTTTCTTTGGATTGTGAGTTGTTTAGAGGGCTGATGCGGTTCCTGTGTCTTATTCCAATCCTTCTCAAACTTGAAATTCTGAGTCTGATACAAAATCTATCTAGATTTCACAATTGTCTTTAATGTCCAAGGTGGCATTAGGAGAATATACCTGGTTCCTGGTTTGGGGCCATTTTTATATTTCCCATATATTGCCTTTCTGGGGAGTCTTAAGTCCTTGAAGTAGTACCAGACTGAATCCATGAGTTTGTGAGTTTTTAAAAGAGATTCCCCTGTACATTGGGTGATTCCTATCTAGGAGTCTCATCTTTGAGTTGTTTCCTTCCTTCAGGAGTCCAAATCATTGAGTAGCCAGAAGTCTGAAGAACTTCTGATTCTGGATGGAAGGAGAACCTATCAGAGAGGTACTAATGATCTGAATTATTTATGGGTTATTGTGATTCCTATTTGTGTTTTCTACAGCATTCATAGAGAGTCATTCATGGAGTCCTTTATATGTTTTCTAAATGCCTTTGAATACTTTGCATTTTGTTTTCTGTTTCCTGTATTTAGTATTGTCAATCAATAAATAAGCATTTGTTAAATGTATACTTTTTGCCAGGCACCACACTAAACACTGAGGATATAAAAAAAGCAAAAGATATTTCCTACCTTCAAGGAGTTTATGATCTCACTGGAGAAACATGCAAACAAAGCAAGATATAAACAGGAAAAATAGAAAATAATAGAGAAAAGGCACTTGAATTAAGAGGGCCTAGGAAAGACAGGATTTTTGTTGGATAATACAGGAAGTATGGGCTTTATTCACAGTTTAGGAAGAACATTAATAGAGGCAGCTAGATGATTCAGGGTAAGTTCCTAACTTGGAGTCAGCAAGTCCTGCCTCAAACACTTATTACCTGGGAGAGAATCATGGGTAAAATGTTGGCCTTGAAGTTGAAAAGTCCTGGTTTCCTACCTGGGCCATTATTCAGATTCAATGAAGATATTAAGAGCACTGATATCATAAAGTAGTTTTAAGGATCAAATGAGATAATACATGCAAATTGCTTTTAAAAGCTTAAAACTACATAAAATTTAACAACTATTATTATATAGTATTTAGGGGAATATTTTCTACTCACATTTTATGATTGTCTAGTCAAGAATTATATTGAAACTTTGGAGTAGGGCTTGGGGGGGGGGGAGAAGGGGGCAGAGCAATATAAGCCAAAGAGTCAGTGTTATTTCTTGAATAGGCCCAAGATTGGCCTGTGTAAGGCTAGGACTTGGGGGTGCTGGGCTATAGATGGCTCCCTGAATCTCTTCACCAAAATAAACAACCATTGGAAAATCTCAGATTTAGTGTGGGAGTTATATACACTCCACCACAAGAGGGAAATTTGGAAAACTTCCAAGCTTTCTATGGTTCTCCAAGAACACGCTTCTGTTCTCCAGTTTTCCCTCTTACTAGCTCGTTTTATTAGTCTAGTAGGTGAGGGAGCAGAAGGACTATTTTGTCTTGAATCAGAAGACCTGGTTTTTTATACTTTGGGTGAATCATTTAATCTAGCAGGGTAGAATAAATGGATAGTACTAGATGATCCCTAAAATCCCTTCTAACTCCAAATCTTTCTTTTACCTGATGAGCCTGTGATCCCAGTGGGAAAGTTCAATTCCCTCCCAGAAACTCATATACTTTAACAAAGAAACTTAATTATGTAAACATAGGAAAATAGTGTTGTCTGAGGCTCAAGCCTGGTGCATTGATACAAACTGGTTGATCATGGAGCCTAAACATTCTCTCTCTCTATATATATGTGTGTGTGTGTGTGTGTGTGTGTGTACATACACATAAAAAACAACTATATTCCTAAAATCTGAGAATATAAAGAAAGGCAAATCCATTATCCTTGTCCTCAAAGAACACATTCTAATGGGGGAATGAAAGCAAGAATTAAGATAGGGTTTTGAAATGTACAAAGTACAATGTTTTGCAAATAAAAAGTATTAATAAAATAAAAAAAAAGAAAGAAATTTACAAAGTACAAACCTCCCCAATAAAGTTCCCTCATACTTTGGACTCAACCAATGATTTCTCTGCAACTCCAGTTTGGGCATTATTTAGGTCCTGTCAGCTTTACAGAATAAAGAAATGGAGTTAAGGCTAGTGACTGGATGCCATTTCCTTTCAATTCTTATCTCTCTATCCTTGAACTCTTAATATTTACTTCTAGCACTAACCCATCCCTTTTGCTGCATCAGCCTCATTCTTCCTCCCTTTACATTTCCCCAGTTCTTTGACTTTCCAAAAAGAGTCCATATCCTCTCAATTTTAGGAGTGAAGTTTTCAGTTTAGTCAGGGATAGTTATAATCTCTGTTGCATTTCTAATTGGATTCATTAATGTTCATAGGATCTCAATACTTAAGACTAAAAGGGATATTAGAGGTGATAGAATCTATCTTCCTTTACAAATAAGAAAGCTGAGGTCCATAGAAGGGAAATGATTTACTTCTAGGACTGCCTTCAGACTTTCCCTCATTGAGGATGAATAAAGTATTACACTTAAACTCAAAGAATCAGCTTCCTAAGTGTAAAATGGAGGAAGCTTGGTTACATAGTTCACCTAAAAAAAATTTTAGTAGATGACAAACTCAAGATGAGTCAAACATGTGATATAGGAGCCAAATAAGATAATACCATCTTAAACTACATTCAGAGAGGCATAGGAAAATGATAATCCCATTCTACTCTGCCTTGGTTAAACCACATATGTGTGCAGTTCTGGGTGCCACATTTTAAGAAGGACACTGAAAAATTGGAGAACATACAGAAGAAAAACAAATAAAATGGTACAAAGATCCTTGAAATCGTGACACAGAAACATCAGTTTAAGAAACTAGGAATGTTTCATTTAAAGAAGAAAAAAAAAAAACATTAAGGGGACATGATTGCAACATTTGAAAAGATATCATATGGAAGACAGAGAAAACTTTTCCAGTCTGGAAGTAGAGAGTAGAATTAGAAGCAATAGGTAGAAGAGGCAAGGCAGATAAAGATTTGATGTGAGGAAAAAACTTCCTAATTAAAGCTATATAAGGATGAAATAGGCTACCTCAGGAGGTAATGAATTCCCCTTCTCTGGAGGTCTTCAAGCAACAGCTAGCTGATCATTCATTGGTTATTTTGTAAAAGGGATTCTTTAGATATGGATTGGATTAAATAGAATCTGGAGACATCCTATATCTGGGGTTTGTCTTTTAAACAGGAGCACACTTAGCCCACCAACAATCAAATTATTTTCAATGTGTCTTTCCAGGTTTATTTATCCCATGTAGACTTCTCAATTTAATCAGTTCCAGTTGTTTGTACCTATTTATGATTTTCACTGAGCAGAGGGAGCTAGAACCTGTGTCCTAACTGGGGGAAAAAGGTGAGTCAGTATGTAGGATATAATCTTCTACCAAAAAAAAAAAAAAATCTATTACCTCAACTTACAAGCAGAAAGAAAGAATACACTGTACTTATTTCAAGTGTTTCTCCTATTTAACAAAGACTCTCCCCTAATGGGGATTACATTGATGTTTTCACTATAGAGTAATAAATAGATCTAAGACTGTACCCATGTCTATCACCTAATCTTACTTTCACAGACTAAATTTTATATATCAATTCCATCTTGAAAAATGAATGGGGTTTCAGTGCCACACTAGGCAACAAAAAGTCCACCCAGAACAGTAGCATAGTAAATTTGTTTTGTTGTTATTTATTTAGTGCATCTGACTCTTCATGACCCTATA
The DNA here is from genome assembly GCA_023553655.1 of Myrmecobius fasciatus. Classification (NCBI taxonomy): domain Eukaryota; kingdom Metazoa; phylum Chordata; class Mammalia; order Dasyuromorphia; family Myrmecobiidae; genus Myrmecobius; species Myrmecobius fasciatus. Next base: position 421,864 of record JAJPUD010000694.1, on the reverse strand, counting down.
GACCATAGCACTCCAGGCAGGCCCTTATGTACTCCACAATTTTACACAGGATTTTCTTGGCAAAAATACTTAAGAGTAGTATGGATCTCCCATGGATCACTTTTTGTGAGAATTCTCCACTCTGACCTGTCCATCTTGGGTAACTCTACATGCCACAGCTCATGTTTGCATTGAGCTATAGAAGCCCTTATATCATGGCAAAGCAATGATCCAGGAGGGGAAATTGGTTTAGAGTACTATTTGCTAGTATCTTCTAAAGAGTATTAACCAAATTAACCAAATAGCTGTAAAAGCTCCTACCCTGGAATTAATGCTGGATGAGCATTTGTTAGGTATGTTCTAGGAGAAGAATCATATTCAAAGCCTTTTAAGTGGCCTCTAAAGTCTCTTACAATCTTGGTTTCTTTGGTTCCACTTAAAAAATTATGATTTATTTTCCTTTGACAGGTTGTTTGTTTATTTTTATTGAGCCAAACCTAGAGGCAGCATTATTATATTCTAGCCAAGCCAGGGTTCATATAGTTGATCATGATAAAAGCTTGCTTCTTTTGCGGGGGGGGAAGGGGGGGGGGAGGGGTGTGTGTGACAGAAATATGACTGCAAACAGTTGGGAATGAAATTCTGCTATGGAACTAGAATTATAAGGAGGAGAATTGATAAAGACCTTTGTGATTCCTGGACCCACATACATTTTCTGGCTTATCTGTATTTGGTTTATTGGCCTTATTAAATATTTCCAATATCTTGCTGTGGTAGTTTGGAGGAAGGGTAATCCTTAAAAGGAGAATGCATCATAAAGCAGAGGTGGATAAATATTTTGCTTTATTTATATAACATAAAGCAACAAAATGTACAACATGCAGTTTGTTTATGCCTCCTTCCCCCAAGTGGCGATTACAATAAGAAATTTATGTTCAGTGAAATTATTTTTTACAGCAAACATTAAACAAATCAAAGCATGATTGTTGGGCACCAAATCACCATATAAAACAAAGTTTTATCTTTTCATGAATTGTTGGAATTACTGGCTAAAGACTCAATAAAACCTAGGTGAGGGGGTGGGAACTTTGAAAGCAAAAAAGCTGCAATTGTTCCCATCCATTTTACTAGGCTCTGTTTTTCTATTTGTGGTTAAATGCTTAGAAGAAAAAAAAAAAGAAATCAGAACAGATTTTGCCTCTGATGTGGGAAGTATATACAAGCCTGACCCAACCTTCACATATACCAAGAGGATATACCTCTTCAAGAAAGCTATAGTCTGAGACAGACTGGAATAATCTATGTGTTCCATTAAGGTAGGCAGCAATACAGTGTCTGGTTTGAGGAAACTGATTGCTTATCTAAAGCAGTGAAAAAGGTATGAAAAGAACAGAAATTGGTATTGTTCGATACTGTCATGCGGTTTAGATTAAGTGTTCTATGTTGTATTGCTTGTCTGCTACTGAAATCTGCCAAAGTAACATCATGGAAATACCATCCCCTCAGGAGACTTAAAAAAATAAGATGCCAATCTCTTGAGAGAATCTAGGGAGCAAAATATCATGGAGAAAATTGATGGCTATAACAGTCTTTGCTCTTCCTGGGAGAACTCGCTACAGGTTCTTTCTGACCCTGAGCCCTGGGGCTGATGTGAATGAAGAACAAAGTGATTTTTCTGATGACCTATTATGGGATCTGATCTTTGTTACAAAGGTCAATACTCTTGACTCCCTACTGGGTTGCTTTTTAGCTTTTAAACACTGTACAATTCCAAATCTCCATAAAATTAAATGTTCCTAAAATAAAGAAATTGTAAATAAGTTTAGGTAAGGGTGATCAGACCAGCAAAATTTAAAAGGTACGAATATTGCCAGAAATAGATTTTTTTCATGTGTTTATTTATTCCCATCTTTAAAAATCCATTAAAGTATAGTACAGACAATAAATAGGATGCAGATAGTGTTTAATTAGCAAAACAAAAAGTGAATCTCCTTTTCAGGCACATAAGACCAACTGAGAAGCAGTAGCCCTAAGATCAGAAGACCTACATTCAAGTATCCATTCTTTTTTTTTTAATTTTTTTTATTAAAGCTTTTTATTTACAGAACATATGAGTAATTTTTCTACATTGACCTTTGCAAAGCTTTCTGTCCCAAATTTTTCCCTCCTTTCCCCCCGACACCCTTCCCTAGATGGCAGGTAGTCTAATATATGTTAAATATGTTAAACTATATGATAAATTCAATATATGTATACATATCTATATAGTTATCTTGAAGCACAAGAAAAATAGGATCTAGAAAGAGAAAAAAAAAACCTAAGAAGGAAAACAAAATGCAAGCAAACATCAACAGAAAGCGTTAAAATGCTATGTTTTAATAGATTTTAAAGGCATAAGGCAAAAGACCTCAAAAGCTAGGTAAAAATTATATACTTGGTCAGACCTTAACAGCGCGATATAGGGAAGAGAGCATTAGATTAGAAAATATAAGCTAAAACCCAACCTCTGGTCATACTGCCTATGTGGGCAAATCATTTAACCTCTCTGACCCTTGGTTTTCCCATATGTAAATAAGAGGAGCTGGACTCAATGAAACATAAGATCCTGTCAATGCTAAATCTATAATCCTGTGATTCTATGGAAGCCCACAACATCACATGAAATCTAAACGTTAGAAAGGATCTCAAAAGCCACATATTTTAACCTATCCTCAATGAAGAATTCACTTTACAGCATTCCCAACAAGTGGTCCTTCATTCCGTTTGAATTTCTTCAGTGAAAGAGAACCCATTGCTTTATAAAGCATTTCATTCCACGTGAGGCTAACTCTAATTGTTGATATTTTTTTCCTTCCATCTAGCCTAAATCTACCTGTCTGAAATGTCTATCCTCTGAGAATATTTCTCCCCTTTAAGGCCAAGCAGGAAGTTAATCTCACCTCTTCATGACAGCCCTTTAAATTTCTTCTTCTTCTTCTTCTTTTTCTCCTTCTTCTTCTTCTTTTCTTCTTTTTCTTTTCTTCTTCTCTTCTCTTTTTTT
>JAJPUD010000694.1:371468-418835 GCA_023553655.1 Myrmecobius fasciatus | reverse complement strand
TCTTTTTCTTCTTTTCTTCTCCTTTTCTCCTTTTCTCCTTTTCTTCTCTTCTCCTTTTCTTCTTTTTTTCTTCTTTTCTTCTTTTTCTTCTTGTTCTTCTTCCTCTCCTTTTTCTCCTTCCTCTTCTTCTTTTTCTTCTCCTTCCTCTTCTTCTTCTCCTTTTTCTTCTTTTCCTTCTCCTTCTCTTCCTCCTCCTCCTCCTTCTTCTCCTTCTCCTCCTTTTCAACTTCTTCCTCCTTTTTCCTCACTTGCAAAGAAATCAGAGTTAAGTGACTTGCTCAGGGTCATACAGCTAGTAGGTATCAAGTGTCTGAGGCAAGATTTGAACTCAGATCCTCCTGACTCCAGGGCCAGTGCTCTATCCACTGCCAGTCTGTTTTTCTTCATAGGCATTTCTAGTACCTTCATCTGGTTTTCATATAGCATATTCTTCTGTCCTCTCACTATTCTAGTTGCTTTCTTCTGAATGAGTACCAACTTCTGTCTCTTCCAATGTCCAGGTTTCAGAAGAAACTGGGAAGATTAATACTAACACAAAACTAAGAAATAAGTGGAACTGGGAGAACAATGGCAGCAATGTCATAAAGAAAAAAATCCTTTAAAGACTTTAGAATCAAAGAAGTAGCAAACCAAAATTCCAGAGAACCAAAGATCTATCAGTCTTCTGGCAGGGAGGTGATGGAATTAAAATACAGAATTAGATGTAAATTGTTGGACATGACCAACAATGTAAAATATGGAAATGTGTTTTGCTTGACCAGGCATATTTGTTATGATTTTATCTCTTTTTCTTTTAATCAGTGAGGGCATATAAAAGGGAGAGAAAATAAATATTTATTAGAAGAAAAAAACAAATAAATTTTTTTTTAAAAATGTGGTGTCCAGAGTTGAACACAGCATTATAGATATGACCTGAATAGGGCAGAGTAGTTTAACTATTATGTCCCACATTCTAAATAATGTATTTCTGAATGTATCTAGTATATGTCACATTTTTTTATTCATATTGATCTTGCCATTCATCAAGACTACCAGTAGTGGCTAGAAACTGGAAACTGAATAGATGCCCTTCAATTGGAGAATGGCTGAATAAATTATGGTATATGAATATTATGGAATATTATTGTTCTGTAAGAAACGACCAGCAGGATGATTTCAGAGAGGCCTAGAGAGACTTGCATGAACTGATGCTGAGTGAAATCAGCAGAACCAGGAGAACATTATACACGGCAACAACAATACTATATGATGATCAATTCTGATGGACATGGCTCTCTTCAACAATGAAATGTTTCAAACCACTTCTAATTGTTCAGTGAAGAAAGCCATATACACCCAGAGAGAGGGATGTGAAATGTGGACCACAACATAACATTTTCATGCTCTCTATTGATGTTTGCTTGCATTGTGTTTCCTCTATCTGATTTTTCTTTCATGTAGATACGATTTTTCTTGAACAACAATGATAAGTGTGGAAATATGTATACATATATTCGATTTGTCAAGTATTTTAACATAATTAACATGTAGTGGATATCCTGCCATCTAGGGGAGGGATGGGGAGTTGGGGGGAAAAATTTGTAACAGAAAGCTATGTAAGGGTTAATGTTGAAGAATTACCCATACATAAGTTTTGCAAATAAAATAAAATTTAAAAAAATAAATAAATAAAAATAAAAAGAAAGGCTCCATACATAAAAAGGACTACCAGAAATTGTTATCTAGCTATTTCTCCTTCATATAGTATTTGTGAAATTGAGGTATAAGGTGTGTTCAGAGAAAACTGGTACTTTTGGGGTAAAGGCTGCTGAGCTCTTTTCAGGACTGCTTTCCACCTTTGGTGTCTACTCGAGCCACCTAATTCTTACCTGTGATTCTAAGAAGCTGTAACATTCACAGTGGCCACACTTTTTTTTTTTTTTTTTGGCTGACAGGTTAAACCAGGTAGAAAATAACTAAAAGGTCTCAAATCCTTCAATGAGTTGGGGGGAGGAGTGTCTATCCCAAGCATGTGAAGACTTTTCCTGGTGGAATAGACAGATGAGAACAATTTGTTCCAATAGCCATGAAGGCAGCTGAAACAAACACTTTGGAACATTTAGAGCTTGTTTACACACCGAAGACATCAAGGTTATTCTTTACATCTTGAGCCATCACAAGTCATCTTGTATCTGTCCTGCCTCTGGATGATGAAAACTCTGGAAAGGCAGGTAAGTCAATGATTTCATGCAACTCTGCCTCATTTTTATTTTATTTTATTTTTTTTGCTTTTTGCTGAGGCAATTGAGGTTAAGTGACTTGCCCAGGGTCACACAGCTAGGGAATGTTAAGTGTCTGAGAACAGATTTGAACTCAGGTCTTCCTGACTTCAGGGCTGGTGCTCTATCTACTGCGCCACCTAGCTGCCCCAACTCTGCCTCATTTTAATCCAATTTATGCATGATGCAAAAGATATCGCCCATACCATTTTACCAGTTTTACCTATCTCTAAGTCCTGTGGCAACAGGCAAATGATGAAGTAGCAGGTATGGATAGCGAGGGAGCTGAAGTCACAATCCTGTACACAGACCGTCATGACCATAGGGTTGTCTTCTCTCTGGAAGCAACAGTGGAACTCAGCTGCCCCAGGTGTCTGAACTTTTAAGGATTGCTCACCTACTGATATGAGGAAGGAGCTAGAAAAGGTGCCTAAAAATTGTTTGCTTATCCTGACCTGTTTGCTGCAATATTTATAGATCCCACCCTGAAGTTATAACACAAAAAATAATTACAAAAACTTCTACAAAAATGATTTCACTCATCATCGGTATGTAGAATGTGCCCACGCTTTTGGACTGCACAAAATCCAGTAGACCCAAAAGATGAACAGCTCTCATTGCAAGAGAACTCAGTATAAATCACATCCAAATGGAAGCCTTGAGTAAAAAGGATGACAAATGAAGGTCAGTTTACTGAAGGCAGAGCTGGATACACGTTTTTCTGGAGTGGCTACAGTAAATGGGAGCACTATGAACTTGGTGTAGGTTTTGTAATCAAAACAAATCTAGTCAACAAGCTTGTATGCCTACCAAAAGGAGTGAATGACAATGGGATCACCACATGCAGGAAAGTGCTATGCCACAGTCTTCAGTGTATTCACTTCTTCAGTATTCTAAAACCATGTCAAACCCTGATGAGATCAAAGAAAAAATTTACGAAGATCTGGAGACTCTCCTCATCAATGTGCCAAAAGAGAACTAGCTTATAATTCTAGGTGACTTTAATGCTTGAATAGACACATTATCAGACAAGGTAGGGAGTCCTTGTAAGAAAGGGAGTTGGAAACAGCAACAAAAATGGTCACTTACTACTGAAGACTTGTACATTTCCTGATCATCTCACCATCAACACTGTCTTCCATTTGCCTAAATGCAATAAAATTTCATGGATGCACCATGGATGCAGTGATAAGGATATGATCCTGAAGAGATGGGCTAACCACTTCCATAGTATTTTCAACAAACTATCATCAATCAATGCTGAAGCCACTGATCATTTATATCAGGTTGAAATTAATCCCTCTCTAGCCAAATTTACAAGTGAAGAAGAGATTGTGAAACCAGTAGACTCCTCTCCTTTGGCAAAGTTTCTGGTGATGATTCTATTCCAGCTGATGTTTACAAAGTGGTGGGAGGGGAATGAAGGGGGAATTGCTTATATAAAAGCTGATTGAAATTTTCCAGGTTATATCAGAAGAGGAGATTATCCCCAAGGAGTTCAAGATTGCCTCCATTGTCCATCTCTATAAAGGTAAAGGAAATAGATTATCTAATGATAATCATGCAGTGGAATGGAAAGGGGTATAAGGTGGGTCTCTTTCTTAGTCATTGCTGGCAAGACTCTGCCAGAGACCTCTTTTATAGATTAATCCTTCATCTGGAAGTTGGTTATCTATCTAAGAGCTGGAATGGTCAATGTGATATTTACTAGCCAACAACTTCAAGAGAAATGCCAAAAGGAGAACAGAAGTCTGTATACAATATTCATCAATCTGACCAGACTGACTTTGATAGAGTCAGTTGCAAGGGCTTGTGGAAAATTATGTCAAAACTTAGCTGCCTAAAGAAGTTCATCAGTATTTCACATCAATTTCATAATGACATGCTTGCCCAAGTTCTGAATAATGGATGATGCTCTTGTGTTTTCCCAGTCACCAAAGCTCTGTGCTTGCTTCATGCTTTTTTGCACGATGCTTTCAGCAATGTTGTCAGACATCTTCAGTGAGGATGAATACAGAATCCAGGCTAGCTACCACACTAATAGTAAATTGTTTAACTTGAAAAGGCTGCAATCTAAGACTGAAGTGGAGAGGGAATTGGTGCGTGATGTTTTTCTTTGTAGATGGATTGTGCATTCAGAAGGTTCTGAAGCTAAGATGCAACAGAGTATGGATAATTCTCTGCTACTAGTACTAATTTTGGCCTAACAATTAACACCAAGAAAACAAAGGTGCTCCACCCACCAGCAGCACACCATCCATATGTGGAACCACTGGTTACAGCAAAAGGAGAACTGTGGATAAATTCACTTACCAAGGGAAGTATACTTTCTTGGGATGTATTCATTAATAATGAGATTGATGCATGCATTGCCAGAGCTAGCTCAGTGTTTGGGAAACTCCAAAGGAAAATGTGGGAGAGAAGAGGTATTAGATTGACTACAAACTGAAAGAGATTTTCGTCCTTTCTAATAATGAAGGACAACAACAATGTACTTATGAAATAAATTTAAAAAAACATATAGAGCTTTACATTTGGTGCTATTCAAGAGATTGTTGGAGTCAGCTCAAGCTAGTTCAAACTTGTTTGATGAAACAAATTGTTAAATTTTCAGTGTAAGGAAAGTCTCAAGCACTTAAACCTCACAAATAAGCAAATACTACAAACCAGGGCTTGATTTATTACTTTTTAGATTGTCTAGACTTAAGAAAGTAATGGAGAAAATATTAATAATGTATATTAAATTTAAAAGTCTGTCTTGCATCATTTTTCTCCCCTGGAGAATTGTTTGTAAAACATTTAGCCATACAACTCTGTCTCTATTATATTTTGCTTTCATCTGACCTATTATTCTAACTTATTGAGATTTTCTTGGACTGTGTCACTAATTCTGTTAATTAGCCCTTCTGGTTTTGAATCACCTGCAAATATGATGAGTCTTCTATGCTTTCACCTAAAAAATTAATCTAATGTTGAAAAACACAATGCCCATACAGCTTTTTGAGCTGTTAGTATCTTCTTCCCAAGTTGACATTGACCAATTAATGACTTTGCATTGGGTTCATTCAACTCAACTGCAAATTCATCTAACCACTATTAACGAGTTCATATTTCTCTATTACAAGCATATTGTGAGAAACTTTAAAAGAGCAGAGTGGGAATGTAATAGGCATAACAGGTTCCATCATGGAAGGTGATGCTAGCTAATGACCCACTGGCAGACTCAACTGAACTGGAAAAGCTTTTAATGTGGTCAGGCTAGGTTGCAGAGTGTGTCTGCTATTCAAAGACTAAAATGGCTATGTTTAGAGTGTCTTGTGACCCAAAGTGTTAGTGATCAGATGATATTTTTTGTTAAAAGAAACAAATAAAAACAAAAATAGTAAACAGTTCCTGGCCTTTAGCACTTCCAAAGTATTGGAACTCTATTTAAGGAGAGAACAATCCCTCATAGGCAATGGCTTATCATCCTTTTTCACTGTCTTGATTCTTAAAATATTTTATGGAATCACAGCATGTCAGAAAGGGAAAAGTTCTCAGAGGCCATTTTATCCAATATCCTCAGCAAATAGTCATAACAACAATTAATACTAAAATAGCTCTTTAAAGTTTGCAAAATATTACATATTTTGTATATATATATATATATGTATATATGCACATATATACATATATATGTATATATATACACATACGTAAGTGTAAGTGTATATATATGTATATATATATACATATTTATGTGAAAGTGTATATATATATATATATATATATATATATTTATATACACACATTTACACACAAATCCAAAAATTTTAAAGCTAATGCCAGCCCTTCTATTTGTTTCTTGGATCCCTTCCCTACTTGTCTAATTTGATAAGTTAACTTTTTGAATAATTCCTACTTCCCCCCATAATGTCCACTTTCTCTTTATCTAATGATTCATTCCCTATTGTCCTCAAAGATTACCTTATCTCCCATGTCCTAAAAATTTTTTTTTCAAATGCCCTTATACATTTCTCTCCTTTTCACAGTCAAATTCCTTGAAAACACTACCTATTGCTTCTTGCCTTCACTTTTTTACTTCCCACCCACTTTTCAATTCCTCAGCAACTGATTCCCATCCATGTCATTTGATTAAAATTGCTCTAAATGCACTAGTGCTTTTTTTGCTCAATAAAATAGCTTATTCTCAATCCAAATCCTTTTTTTTGTGCTTCTCTGAAATATTTGATACTGTTGATTACTCCATCCTTCTATATATTTTTTCCTCCCTAAGTTTCTACAGCTGCTTTATTATGGCTTTCTTTCTATCTGTTAGAATTAACTTTTTCAATCTTCTTTGAAGGATCATCATGTATGCTCCACTTCGTTTGCTCAGGTGTGAGAAGTGAGGGCTCTGTTATTAACTTTCTCCTCTCCTCTCTATATACTTTCTGTGATCTTGTCAAGTCTCATGGATTCAGTTATCATCTCTTAGCAGATAACTTCCTGATATGTATATCTAGTCTTCATCTCTCTTGAACTTCAATCCCACACTTCAAACTAGATTATGGATGGAAAGATCTTTTGAATCTATTAGTTGTTCCACTGGCATTTCAATTACAACATTTCTAAAACAAAAGGCATAATCTTTCCCCATAAAGCCACCCTTCCTCTTAACTTTTTTATTTTTGTTGAGGTACCATCATTCTCTAGTCACTCATGGGTTGCCACTATCTAAAAACCATATTTAACTCGTCACTCTCATTCATCTCCCACTATATTCAGTCGATTGTTAGCTCTTGTAGATTCCATATCTTTAATATCTCTCAAATCTGTATTCTTTTTCTATATCCCTATCATAATCATCCAAGTCTAGGTCTTCCTCATCTCTCTTCTAGTCCATTATAATTGGTCTCTCTGCACCAGCATCTCCCTTCTTCAATCTATCTTCCACCCACGTACCAAATTGATATTCCTAAAAATACAGGTTTGAGCATTCCATTCTACTCCACAAGCAGTTGAGTTGGCCTTTAGAATAAAATCTCATCTATATTAAACATTAAAAAACTCTTCATAATATGATTCAAGCTTAACTTTTCAGGGTGATTACATATCAGTCTCCTTGATGTACTTTATATTGCAGCTGACTTAGTCTGCTAGCTATTTCCCATACAAAACATTCCATCTCTGACTTTCATGTCTTTGCACTGGCTGTCTTTCCTTCCATGCCTGGAATACTCTTCTTCCTAATTTTTTACTTCAAAGAGCCTCTGATTCCCTTCAGTGTATAACTCAAATGCTACCTACTTCAAGATATGTCTTTCCTGATTTCCCTCAGTTATTGATGCCCCCAACCAAACTATTCTGCATTTATTGTGAGGACCAGCATATAGACCAGAGTAACTGGATTTTAGAATATGTAGAGAGGAGTCATGTGTAAGATGACTGGCCAGATTTGAAGAGATTTATATGCCAAACAGGGTATTTTATATTTTATCTTGGAATTAATAATTAAACAAGGATGTTAAGGGTAGAGTAATGTGAACAAACCTGTGCATTAGAAAAAACTACTTTGGTATCTGATTAGAAGATGGGTTATAGTTGCAAGAGACAAAAGACAGAGAAACCAACCAACCAGAATGCTGTTGTAAAAGCCAAAAGCAAAAGAACTGTACCAAGGTGATCTCTATATGACTAGATGGTTCTTTATATCCCCTTCCTTTCATGGTTAAATAGCTTGAGAAGGCTAAAAACAATTGGTGTCTCTACATCATTTCTTCTAACTCTCTTCTTAACGTTCTGAAATTTGGTTTCCTATTTTATCATTAAACTTAAACTGCTCTCCCCCAAATTATCAGTGATCACTTCATTGTCAAATTTAATGGCAATTCTTTCAATCCATACTCTTCTTGATTTCTTCATGGCCTTCTTTTCTTTCTTCTCTGAGCTTCACTTCTGACACTCCTGACTTTCTCTAGCCTAACATGCTAGATTTCTCCATGATGGAAGCTTGCTCTGGCCCTGCAACCTCTTCCTTTGATTGATTAGTTTCTTCTAGAACCTCCATTTTAAGTAATATTTTCAAATCAGCCACATCTCTATTCTTCTGCAGGCTCTTTCTGACCCTCTGAACTTTTTCCACCATCCTCTTCCTCCCTCATCTCTTCCCCAACCTTCTGCTTTTCAGTTCTCTTTTATCTGTTGTCTTCCCTTATTATAATGTAAGCTCTTTGAGGTCAAGAACTAGCTTTCTTGTATATATATATATATATATATATATATATATATATATATATATATATATATATCTCACCATGTTGCATCCATTAAATGTCTTCCTGATTTAATTTTTATGGCATGCACTTCTAAAGATTAAAGATTCCTTGAAGAGAGATCTTGATTTCAATAGGAGTTTTGTATTTGTCTGAGATTGAACTATCCCCTATAATTTTTCTTTACTTTAACTGTTTTAACTGAGTTTGGGGGACTTTTCTTTAGAGAAGGTAGGAGGAAGGAAGTCTAATGCTTTTATCTTCCTGATCTTTCATGAATTTTTTCTTTATTTGTAAGATGGGAGGAGTTGCAAAGATTATTGTAATGAGATTGTAGCCTCCTTTAAGGTCAAGATAGTATATCACCTGAGGTGCCCTGGGAATTTTTAGAGACTAAGTGAAAGGGACCAGTTTGTAAGCAACTTGTGCTATCTTGTACTTGAAAGACATTTATCTAACAATCAACTGAAGCAAATAAAACTACCTCTCTATGTTTACTTTAAATGGAAAATATTTTAGGGTTCTGAAAGAAAGATTAATGTTAGGCAGACATTTCAAATTCCTTCAGTGAGGAAATTTCTGAAGCCAATAAAACAGAGAAGATTATTTCTTCTACTTAAAAGTTTGAGATGTGTGGAATAATCGTTTAGGAGAATGCCTGGGTTTGTATAGAGCTTTTTTCAGACAGGATTTGACAACAGGAGACCGGAGAGTTTAACTTGGTTTCTTATCAAAAAGAATTTGAAGGGAAAAATTCAGAAGGCCATAGTTTGAATTGCAGATTTTGTTTGGACAGGACAACCCTGAATTCATCTCTGTCTTGGGATCCAGGGCAATTATGTAAATGAGACTAGTACTTCCTGTTCTGTTTGTTCAAGGTGAATGTGGGTTACTTCAATCACAGTAGCTTTCCAAAGCTTGCCTGGGCAAAAACATTTAGAATACATTCATTGAGTTTATTCAGTTCGGTGGTAGGAAACTAAGTAAGATGGCTGGTCTCTTATTGTTGTTGGAAAGGTACTCTCTTTTTGTAGACTGCTTTCAGCTTTAAATTGGATAGCTACCCAATTTTGTTCTCAATGCTGAATGAGCAAAATTCAAAATGAAATTGTGTTTTGAGCAAATGGAAGACATCAATATGGCTTATATTTGCCTTGTCACTTCAATAGAAACTTTGGAAGAAGCTTAAAATACTAGATTTTAGGGCTATTAAGGACCCAGAAGATCAACCTGTTCCTACCTCTTGATTTTACAGATGAGTAAATTGAGGCTCAGAAAAGTTCATAGAATCAAAGATTTAGAGTTGGGAAGGATATTACAAGTAACATAGTAGAGGAAGCTAGGTGGTGCAGTGGATAGAGCACCAGCCCTGAAGTTAGGAGAACCTGAGTTCAAATCTGATCTCAGACACTTAACATTTCCTGGATGTGTGACCCTGGGCAAATCACTTAACCCTAATTGCATCAGGGGGAAAAAAAGTATTATATGAAGTAAGGGCAAGTAGCTTTGAGGAGAAAGTCAAAAGCACAGACATATATAGGATTAGGGCCTTAAACTATCATCTACCTAATCCCTTCATTTTATACTGCTTTTGTTTCCACTGTTCTTTTCACACAGAATATCTTCCTTCCCTTCATGTTGAATTCAGAGAGTTTAAAACTTAACTCAAATGTCACCTTCTCTGTGAGGCATTCTCTGAATTTACTCTCATCACATCCTTGATATTTTCTTCATCATACCCCACATTCTAGTTTGTGAAGCACCTCTCTAATGCATGTATCATAGATTATTGTCTATTTTAGCTATCAGTTCATGTCTCTTAGTTCCCATTAGTTTACAAGGTCCATAAGAGCAGAGACCCTGTTTTATTTAAAGTTTGTACATTTTCAGCACCTAGCACAGAGATTTGCACACACTTGAAACTTTTTAAGAGTTTGTTACAATAATGGCACCCAGGCTTTTTGGGAGAAATTATTTTTCTTATCCTTGAAGACGTGAGTTCACTTGAAATGTGATACTGATAATGAATAAAGTGCACAAAACAAAGAAAGGCTAGATCCCTTTTTTTATTCCTCTCTCCACTGAAAAGACTGAAATGACAAAAGCCTATAGACCTACCTACTAGGAAAGGCCATAAAATCTACTCTACAGGTAAAATAAATGCCAGCTTCCTGTCTGGAGACCCCTGAGATATAGGTTGATGTTTTAACCAGGAAAAAAATCCCTAAGAGAAATGCCATCATCTTATGTTTCTTTAGGATCCATCATTTTGGCGACATACCTTTTATCTAGTTTTTGAGAATGAGCAAAAATAGTTACCTTCTTTGTTTCAAAATCTATGATGAGTATAGTTCAATAGAATCTATTTTTCTACTCTAAATGGTTCACTAAACCATACAAATCATGTTTTTAAACCTTTCAGTACTTCCAGAACATATCCCTTCTCCTGTCTTCATTTAAACAGAAGAAACCATAGCTGTAGCAAGATAGAAGAGGACAATTTGAAGCTAAAAAAGAGGCACTAACTCTTTGAAATAAGCAGCTAGTTAAAGCACATTTGAAAAAAAGGTGATAGCCTCATGTGTTTTCTTCCTTTTGGCACTACCATGCTTGAATCCCTTTCTCTGTCTTCTCAATTTACACAATTCTGAAACATCTTTTATGGCTAAGCTCAGAACCTGCCTCCTCCATGAAACCTTAATTACTCTTGATTCCTCATCTCCCATGGAGAGGTAGTATAGAGATAAAAGTTCTGGACTTGGTGGCAGAAAGACTTGGTTTCAAATCTTGTATCAGACATTTAATAATTATATACTCCTGTGCACATCAAATTCATTCTCATTCTCTCACACCCATTTTCTACGTCTATAAAATAAGGGTTTTGGACTTGAAGGTCTGAAAGTTTCCTTCTAGCTCCATAATTCTATGATCTCTCCCTTCTCTGGCTCTAAGATTTGCAAAGCACTATATATACAATATCTCATAGGTGACACAATGAATAGAACACCGGGCCCAGAAGTCTTGAGCTCAAATGGGGCCTCCAATTCATACTAGGTGTGTAATCATCACTTCCTGTTGCTTCAGTTTCTTCAGTTGTAAAATGAGTATTGAAGCAATAGCCAATAGTGCCTACCTCCTAGAGTTGTTGAGATAAACTGAGATTTTTGTAAAGTGCTTAGAACATGATAGGCCCTCAATAAATGCTTATTTCCTTTCTTAGCTCCTCATATCCATAGTGAGGTGGGTCCTGTTATTATTTCCATCTTATAAATGGTGATCCTCTTATTTCCACCTGAATTTGAATCCTGGCTTTGCCACTTAACTACATATATGATCTTTGGCAAGTCATTTAAATAGTCAATTTTTCTATCATCCTTCCATCTGCATAGCCAATTGTTTTGTCAGATAAAAAAAAATCTAAAATTCTCATCATAGCTTTGCTGAACCATAAGTTCTTATTTGCATTCTTCACTTTGTAAACAATCAGGAAATTCCTTTTTGTTGATATGCATACACACATACTTATAATTCAAAAGACCAATGATTTCAATGTAGGTATTTTTTTTTTTTTTTTTTGCCAACAGAGACCATGAACTCTCTAAATCTTAATATATGGTGCTTATTATGCAAGGCTACGGAAATTCATGACATGGAGCCTAGATTTCTGGTAATGTATCCCCCCATGCTCAACTAGAATGGTCTTTGGGCAAGAGAAGCACAGTTAGTGAGAGTTGGGGGTGGAGAGGCTGTAGTTAAAGACTTTCCAATTTGGGATGACCTGCCAATGTTTGTGATCTGCTGGCATAGCCTTTGAAAACTCAGGGTCACCTCCAAACTGTAATGAGGCATCACAGTAGGACTTTAATGGGTGATAAATTTGAAGGAAAATAAAATCATTTAACTTCTTGTCTGACAAACAAAATGCAGTCATTAACCAGCTGTGTGACAATAAGCAAGTCACTTAAGGAGAACATAAGCTTTAGAGTTGGAAGGACCTTGGAGATGATCCAACCCAAATTCTTCATTTGTCTGATCAAACAACTGAAACTCAGAGAGGTTATGACTTATCCAAAGTCACATTGACAGTAACAGAACCAATTTTCTGGGTTCCATTTTCTGCCTCTGTGAAGTGAAGATTTAGATTACAAACTGCTATCCAGAGTGGTATAGAAGGGAAAGTTCTGGATCTGGAGTCAGAACACCTAGATCCTCACACCTCCTTCTCTGACTGAGCTCCAGATTTTCTCTCCTAAGACCCTGAACTGGATGTCCATTCATTCTCGCTGGCACCTTTCAGTTTTCTTTTATGGTTTGTCTTCCCCTTATCATATAACCTCCCTGAAGACAAGAACTGTTTTTCTTTTCTGTGTTTTTGTGTTTCCAGTGCTGAGCAAAATGAGGGCACATTGTCATTGCTTAAAAAATGCTTGTTGACTGACAGACTTGATTCATATCTTCTCTCTACTATTTGCTACCTATATGATCTTAAATAAATAATTTAACTACTCTGAATCTTAATTTTCTCATCTCTAAAATGAACCAAATGACTTTTAGGGTCCCATAGATCTAAAATTCTATGATTCAGTAGTTAACTTAGCTTTCACCAAAACCTGGGGCATTTTACATACTGCTGTTTATGTAGAGGGAGAGTGCTGAATGACACTGAGGACTTGTGTAAGGCACTTATTGGGTAGGTTCCATAGACATTTCTGGGAGAAATATATAGACATAAAGTGCTCCAGAGAGGTAGTAGCAAGAAATCAATACTTTGGACTAGATGGCATGTTTGAAAAGATGGCCCCACCATGTCCTTAAATTTCATTGAAATTTTAAAGTCTGATGGAAATAAACTGCCTCTGAGTGAGGTTTTCTCCTGATTTAAAGTGAGAGATCTTTTCTTATTCTCAGTTTAAGAGCTCAATCACTCTTGTGTATATATAGGTCTATTCTAATTTGAATATTTTCTTAGATTTCTGTTTTCTACTTTCTTTGGTTAAGTGGGTTTACTTGATAATTGCTATTTGTGATGGTCTTTTGTATAAACAGCATGAGAAGTAGCTAAGCTAGAAGAATAAACTAATGGCTTTCTTTACTTTAGAGTGATTAGGAAAGCAGCTTTTGTTCAGAACCCATCATTCCCTAGACCAGTGGTGCCAAACTGAAATAGAAAGACAGGCCATTAAACTGTGCACAAGGATTCCTACAGGCCACATTCTTGCAGTTTTTAAATGCAATGTTATCTGTTTTATTATATTTTTATTTATTTTGTTAAATATTTCCCAATTACATTTTAATCTGGTTCAAATTTTACTTGGGAGTGTTGTGAGTTGCAGGCAGTCCCCAGGTTGTGTGTTTGACACCTCTGTTTTAGAATTGCAAAATTCGAGGGGGAGTGGAGCTTTTAGATATACTTCTATCTTTTTATACTTTTTGTAGATTGTAGAAAAAAACACCCAGACTTAGAGATACTCCTGGTGCTTGCCTGCTCCTTCCCCCATCCAACATGGCCCTTTGCTCCCTTTCTCTGTGGAGAAGCTAGCCAGACTTTAGATCATGTCAACCCATGGCACCTCCTAGCTTCATCAATATATTTAGATAACCCATCTGGGCATATCTGGTATAAAAAATTCTATTAAAAGTTCATTATAAGGTTGGAAAGACATAATTTCTTGCAGCCATAGAGAACTATTCCCCAGTGAAGCACTCCCATTATCTAACTTCCATCATCCAGACGGTGTAGTGAGCAGCACAGTACATGAGTGCTGAGCCTCTGTTAGAGAATGAAAGTGAGACATCAGGGAGAAAAAAAGGGATGTGGAAGCACCTTGTCCTCCTCCCTCCCTAGCTTTCCTCACCTTGCTGCCTCCCTCACCTGTGGCAAGAGGTTTCAGTGTCTTTCACTTTTCTCTAGCACTGACAATTGCCAGGAGAGAGTGTATTACTGGCTGCCAGTCCTGGATGTCTTCACCTACTGTGTTAGGACACTCATATAGGACTAAGCATCTCATAAGCGGGATGTGCTGCACTTGTCCTACTTCTTCGTACTGGCAGCAAGAAGGATTTTAAAATAAAAAATTTAAAGCAATCTCCCTTTTCCTCTCTCTCAATGGGACGCTTGTCAATTTCAATAAACTGCACCATGCTGACTGCTCAGAGAGAGTGAAAAAGAAAGAGCAGAGGAGTTACAGATGGCCAGACTGATGAAAAGTGGAAAGGGACTGAGATCATGACCACTCTTCTGTTTTATTTATTAAGTATCCATTGCCCACAGACCCTTATCCTTAGGGAAGTTGTAGAAAGGTAGGAGCTGTGCTTTGAAGAAGGATGATATCTAAAGGAGAGAGGAAGCCCAGAAAAAAATTAAATGCTGCCTATAATGAGAAATCATCAGTTGCAAAATACTGCAGTAATGAAATGGAAATGAAGGAAAGAGGAGAATAGTTCTACAGGTCCCTCTAGGATAATGCCCTGTGGTATAAGCTGAATGGTGTGAAAGGCAGGCTAAAATTGGTGGAGCTCTCAGGGCTGCCAAAGTATGCCTGTATTGCACGATTAACAGTGCATATAGAAAGCTAGCTCTGTCCTAATGAAATAGTCAGACACAAAAGAAGCTCCCTTAGACATTCCTTGGCTGCTTATTCTAGTTAAAACTGATTTCTCAGGGGTGAGAGTGAAGTGCAATAATTAGGAATGAAGCCATGAATTTGAATGCATATTCATGCAAATGAACATTGGAGAAATAAAATGTCATTGATGGCAAGATAATCTATTAAAAAGGATGAAAATCATAATCACCTAATACTGTTGAAAGGAGATATCCCAGCCCTGGAGTAGTCTAAGTACTGGTGAGCTTTTCAGATTTCTATATCTGCAGGACTCAGTCAATTCAATTCAGTGGTTCCATGAAATAGGCATTTTATAAGCTTTTCCATAGCCCTTTAAGTTTTGTAAGGCATTTTATGTATGTTATCTCGTGTGATTCTCACAAAACCCTGGAGGTAGGTGCTATCATTATTCTCATTGTATTCATCATAGAACTGAGGATCAGGTAAAGTGAGGTGGATCAGAAATCTATTAAATATCTCAGGCAGAATTTGAACTGAGATCTTTTTGACTCCAAGTTTATGTATTATACCATGTAGCTGCCTACAGCTACAGTTCATGATGTGCAAGGCACTATTTTATTATTTATCAAGAACACTAGTAGGAGCTGGAAGATACAAAAACAAAAATAAGAAAAGAGCTCAGGAGCCTAAACTTCATTAAATGAATGTGATACACACACACACACACACACACATATATATACATATGTATGTAAATAAATGCAAAATAATGTGTAGAAAAAAGGATCACTAATGAGTAGCAGAAACAAAAGGCATTTTGTAAGAAATGGGACCTTAGCTGAGCTTGGAAGAAATGAAGAATTCTAAGAGGCAGAAATTTAAGAGGGATCTGTGGGTTTTAGGAGCCATGCAAAAAGCATGGAGGTGGAAAATGAGCTTATGAATTTGGGAAAGAATAAGTGGGCCATTTTTGTCTAGAACTTGATATATGTGAAGGGGAATAATATAGAATGTATAAAAAATCAGGCTAAAGACAGTAAAGCTCTGAAGTCAGAAGTCAGGGTAAAAAGGAGTATTAATGGTTTTCACCATGTGAACTCAGGATCATTCATCTCTCTGAGTCTTGTTTTCCTCATCTGTAAAACAGGAATAACAACGTTTGTACTTATCCTTGTTTTTAAGAGCTCATGAGTTAATCTGTAAGAAAACACTGTGTAACCATGAGGTTTGGTGTAAGCGTAATAGAGTAGTAGTAGTAGTCCATTAATTAAGTCTTTTCTGATGCCTTCTGTGGCATAGCAACAAGAAAGCTATGCCAGTGGAGTGCAAGTTTTGTCAGGGACTAACAAACTAGAAAGGCTTTGAATAAAGACCAGCAACTTACCATATGCCCATCATTTGAGGACAAACCTGGCTAAATTTGGAAAGGGACGAGAAGGATAACCACCAGGAAAGATGTTTGTTGTTGTTGTTGTTGTTGCTGTTGCAGCAAGTCATGAAGACCATTTGCTAAGCATGAAGAGACTGTAATCTGAACTGGCAGAGAGAGGAGAGGGCAAAACATTCATCCCATCCTAATAAAAATCAGAATCTTTTGACATACTGAAGCTTTTGATGACCTCTATTCCCCCCCTTTTTCTTTTCTAATAAAAGAAAAAAACTACCTAGAAGCTACAAAAACAATTTTTTGAAAATGAACTATGAAGAAATGAGCCAGATGTGATGGGCTAAGTGTTTCCCATTTCTATTTTCTGTGATTCTCTGAGACACAAAATAATTATGTGTCTTAGGAGAATAACTCCAATTTCTGGAGGGCAGCTTCAATAATAATAATTATCATTTATGTAGCAATTATAAGGTTCACAAAACACTTTATAATTATTATCTCATTTTATCCTCACAACAACCCTGGGAGGTAGATACTGTTATTATCTCCATTTTACAGATTAGGAAACTGAAGCAGACAAAGCTTAAGTGACTTGCCCAGGATCACACAGCTAGTGGGTGAACCAGGTTAGATGTGAATTCAAATTTTTCTGACTCTTGAGTCCAGAACTTTATCCTATCTACCTCTAATTTATGTGAAGTCATCATACATAATGATCTTTAATTGAATCTTGTCAGAGCCTTTGGGAAAATGTTACCTGAAAAGTCATTTACTATTAAACTATGATCTCAAGCTATAATAGTAAAGAAGGTGAATACGTATTTGCTTTGTGCCCTTCATGTTTCACCATGTAAGAAAAGCCAGATAGGTTTTAGAAAAGAGAAGAAAAGAACTTGAAAGAATGAGAATAGAGGGAGGAAGGAGAAGAATAAGACCAAAAAAGCTGGCAAGATTACAAGAAGATGAGAGAATGTACATCCTTATTTTTTCTATAGTCCCCAAACTGAGTTCCAAGCGTTGAAAAACAATAAAATGAATACAAATATACAGAACCATTAAAAATTTATTCATTCAACATTCAACTATTGTACTATTTCAATGCATACTAAATTCTGAAAGATACAAAATTAATTAAGACATTGACTCTACCCTGACAGAGTTTATACTATAGCAAAAGGTTATGATAGATATGGCTGATGTGAGCAAAGGACTACATTTCTCAGGATACCTAAGCCCCAAAATGGGAAAACTCATTGAGAGAATAAATAACTTCTGGCCAAGTTGACTGCCTCAAAAGATGAGATACCCTCTAGTTCTCACATATCTATTTTAACAAAATCCTTAAATTAGCACTAAAATGAATAATGCTTAAGATATCCAATGAGAAACCACAGTAAATGGTTCCTTACATACCAGAATTGCATAAATAATCAGCCAGAAGCTGGAGGGGAAGGCAGAAGGAGATCATTAGTAAAGTCAGCATAAGAAAAAAGGAGAATCTTAGTAGAATCAGAGATGGACAAATATAATCTTCATGGCTGTGTGTCTACAGGAAACACAAACAGAAAATTTTTCTGAGAAAATCCTAAAATGATCAGAAATCAAAGGGGGTGGGTGATAGGGTAGTAAGTAGCAAGCAGTAAATAATGGCCTAGCAGCATCATACTAGGATAACCCAGGCCAAGAGTTTTGAGATCCCTAATGCTCTGTACTGATACACCATAAAGAACTCTGAAAATCCAGAATAAAACCTCAAAGAATCCAGGGGGCCTAGTACCAGAATTGGAAAGTCAGCCCAAGAACCCAGGCAACCCAAGATATGATCAAACAAGGCCAGTCACCCCACTCTATAGTTCGACAAGAGATTTGAATTAATTCTAGCAGAAAGCTCTAATTCAGAAGCTAAAGTTAGAGAAATTAGTTAATTTAAAAAAGAAAAAACAATTGCAGATATGGAAAGTCACTGAAAATCTAGAGATATCCCAAAAGAAAGCACAAGTAACTGTGACAATTACAAATAAAATGCATGAAAAAAAATTGATTTTTCTACAAGGACCACAAGAATATATGGACGAAAGGAAGCAGTTTCCTCCACATTAATATAGAATATACATATATGTATAATGTATACATACATGTATATGCATACATATGTATATTATATATTAATGTGTGTTGGGGGGAACTATGGAGAATAACTAGGAGAATAAATACTTTAGAAAAGAAAGTTATAAATGTTACCTAAGATATTGAGTAGAAACTAGAAAAGACAAAACATGAATCGATGACTCCATAAGATAGCAAGAAATATCAAAACAAAATCAAAAGATTGGAAACAATAGAATAAAATGTAAATTATTTGATATCAGAAATAATTAATCTAGATATCAGGTCAAGGGAGATATCACTTAAGAATTACTGGACCTCATAAAAGTCATGATTTTTTAAAAAAAGAGTCTGAACTATATTTCAAGAAATCAGAAATTAAGACTTCCCAGAGAGCAAAGTCAAGATGGAAACAATGCATCAGTGATCTCCTAAAAGGTATTCCTGAGTGGAACCTCCAAAGAAAACATCCCAGAAATGTGAAAATCCAGAGCTATCACCTCAAAGAAAAAATAACGCAAACAATGAGGGTGGCCTAGCTGTACTATATCTAAAACTAAACTATAAAGCAGAAGTCATCAAAACCATTTAGTACTGGCCAAAAAACAGAGTAGTTGATCAGTGGAATATGTTAGGTTCACAGGACAAAATAGTCTATGACTATAGTAATCTAGTGTTTGATAAACCCAAAGACCCCAGCTTTTGGGATAAAAACTCACTATTTGACAAAAACTGCTGGGAAAATTGGAAACTAGTATGGAAGAAACTAGGCATTGACCCACATCTAACACCATATACCAAGATAAGGTTGAAATGGATTCATGATCTAGACATAAAGAATGATATTATAAACAAATTAGAAGAACGTAGGATGGTTTACCTCTCAGAGCTGTGGAGGGGGAAAGAATTTGTGACCAAAGAAGAACTAGAGATCATCATTAATCACAAAATAGATAAGTTTGACTATATCAAGTTAAAAAGCTTTTGTACAAACAAAATGAATGCAGACAAGATTAGAAGGGAAGCAATAAACTGGGAAAACATTTTTACATTCAAAGGTTCTGATAAAGGCCTCATTTCTAAAATATATAGAGAATTGACTCAAATATATAAGAATTCAAGCCATTCTCCAATTGATAAATGGTCAAAAGATAAGAACAGGCAATTTTCAGGTGAAGAAATTGAAACTATTTCTAGTCATATGAAAAGGTGCTCCAAATCACTATTGATCAGAGAAATGCAAATTAAGATAACTCTGAAGTATCACTATACACCTATCAGATTGGCTAAGATGACAGGAAAAGATAATGACGAATGTTGGAGGGGATGTGGGAAAACTGGGACATTAATACATTGTTGGTGGAACTGTGAATGGATCCAACCATTCTGGAGAGCAATTTGGAACTATGCTCAATAAGTTATCAAACTGTGTGTACCCTTTGATCCCGCAATATTTCTACTGGACCTATATCCTAAAGAGATTTTAAAGGAGGGAAAGGAACCCACATGTGCAAAAATGTTTGTGGCAGTCCTTTTGTAGTGGCAAGAAACTGGAAACTGAATGGATGCCCATCAATTGGAGAGTAGCTGAATAAATTATGGCATATGAATGTTATGGAATATTATTGTCTGTAAGAAATGACCAGCAGGATGATTTCAGAGAGGCCTGGGGAGACTTACATGAACTGATGCTAAGTGAAATGAGCAGAACCAGGAGATCATTGTATGCAGTAACAACAAGACTATATGATGATCAATTCTGAAGGACATGGTTCTCTTCAACAATAAGATGATTCAAACCAGTTTCTATTGTTCAGAGATGAAGATAGTCATATACATTCAGAGAGAGGCCTGAGGGAACTGTGTGGACCACAACACAGCATTTTAATGCTTTCTGTGAATATTTGCTTGCATTTTGTTTTCCTTCTTAGGTTGTTTTTTTTTTCTCTTTCTAGATCTGATGTTTCTTGTGCAGTAAGATAACTGTATAGATATGTATACATATATTGGATTTGTCATATAATTTAACATATTTAACATGTATTAGACTACTTTTCATCTAGGGATGGGGGTCGGGGGGAAGCAGGGGAAAATTTGGAACAAAAATATTTTGCAAAGGTCAATGTACAAAAATCATTCATATGTTCTGTAAATAAAAAAGGTTTAATTAATTTATGTAAAAAATGCAAGCATCTGAAAACAAGTACCAATGATCAGTCAGGATCACATAAGTTCTGGCAGCTTCAACTAAAAAGGAGAGAAGATATTGGCTTACCTCCAAAAATAGCTTACCCTGGAACTCCTACTAGGAGAAAAATAAGCCTTTAATGGAAGAGGGGAATTTTAAGCATTTCTGATGAAAAACCCAATCTGAGATGGAGCTCTGAAATATAAATGTAGATCTAGAGAAATCTAGAAAGCTGAATATATTTGATATATTTGAAGGACCTACAAGATGATAAAGTACTACAATTCTAATAGATGGAAGAGGGGAAGAGAATAAACATGTTGTTTTAGAATCTTGTATGTTTAAAAGGTATTGAGGAAGTTAAATAAGGAAAAAAGAGCCTGTAGAGGGTAGATTGGTTATGTTCTGAGGGTTTGAAGAGGGGAAAGAAAAGAGAAGATAAAAAGAATACCCTAATATAGAAAGGAGAAAGAAGCAGGAGAAATTCACATTTCTCATAATTGGAGAATATATAAATATGGAAGAAGGGATAGGGGGAGAGAGCATCTGATGAACTTCATTCATGTTAATAAAAGAAGATTGGACATGTGCACAAGGAATTTGGTGTAGTTATATATCAAAATACACAGGGAAAAAGGTGACCATATGTACTTACTGCGTGGGTTCATTTTGTCAGGGAGATGGATGCAGAGTAACCACAAAATAGTGAAGCTCTCTGTCAGGTTTATAATGTGAGGTAATGGTAACATACAAGAACATGGGATCCAAGATTACTGGAGCATCTCTAAAGGATAATGGAAAGCTGGCAAAGTATGAAAACAACTGGGAGCAGCAAATAAGGGCTTTGATAGACTAGGCCAGGTAGTACTTTGGAGACTGCAGAAATCATTAAGCATGTGCTTAATGGGTTAAGCATGGTCTTAGCCCTTTGCTATGATCTTCAGTCAGGGAACCAATGAGGAGACACATTCAGGTTACTGAGGTTTTGACTACTTATTCTGGTTTACCTAAGAATTTTGGGTATAGCTTGAATTATAAATTATACTGGGGGAAAATGAAGTTGCTCATTCTGCTCTTGACTAAGTTTGTCTTCAGTGGTTTTATTCTTCATTTATATTTCCATTCTATTCTATGATCAGATCCATTAATGTGCTGAGTTTGAATGCCTTGACTTAAGTTTATTTCACAAAATCACAGTTTCCTAAATGGTTCTAGGCAAAGTTAATTATATAAGTAAATAATCATTTAAAAATTCCTGTAATTTGAGCCCCATTTTATGAGGGTTTAGAACAAATTGACATAATAAATTAAGATAAACTATGATGAATTCTTAAGATAAAATGCTATGAAATCAGATTTTTAAAAACCTAGCTTGAAGGATCAGAGAATACTTTATGAATGGGAACATTTTAACTATGTATGGAAAGCCTTCATCTGGCTAAGATGGGCAGAGAATATTTCAGGTTCAGACCATTGTGTCCATATTAACTGGATCTTAGAGTATGTAATGGGGAGTGATGTGACATAAGAATGAAAAGGTAGGCTGAAGCCTAATTTTAGAGAGCCCCAGAATTCTGGACCCAAGTATTTCTATAGCATTAAGCATCTTTAGCAGGGGTTAAAGGGTTCCCCCCCCCCTTCCATCCATATCCATGCTCAAAGCAAAGAGTTCTGCCCCCAGATTATGAAATCCTCAAGCAACTCTATAAAACTTAATTAACACAGGCTTGTACTAGAGCCAGCCTAAACCAGCTCCCAAGAGCCAATTGTTAAATTTTCATTGTTAACATTTATAACTCAGAAATCCATAAAAGCTACAAATAAGGGATTGATTTTTTGTTTTATTTATTGTCTAGATTTAAGAAAGTGATGGTAAAATATGAATAATATAGATTAAACTTGAAAGTATTTTGGGAGTACATTCCCCACCACAGAGTCAGTTGTTAAACATTTAACCAGCATATTCCTGGGTCTACATATGGAACAATAATGGTATGCTTGTGAAATACTGAAAGTTGTTTTGCGAGGAGGGTCTGAACATTTCCATCAAACCTGCCATAGTAGTTAAAAGTAAAATTGTTCCAGACAAACTTAACTTCTTTTAGTGATGACCCAGTTTTTTAAGAATCAATGGACAAGTGCTTTACCCAAGTTGTTAGTTATATAAAAATCCACAAATCTAAAATGGACAGCAATTTGTCCTGGATACAAGGTGCAATTATGTTTAATCACTGGTGGTACTTGTAATAAATGTGCTAAAAAAAAAAAAAAGGAAACATCTGCTTATATTTTCCCTCTACATAGTTCAAAAGTGAATAAACTGAATTTTGGTAAACCCAGCACACAAAGCTGAATTCTTCCCTCCAATAATTCCTCCAGTGCCTGTCACATTCATATTTGTTCCAAGCAGCTTCAAACATCGTTGGTTTATTCTTCCATGAATTTGAATGAAGATAAAGCAGCTAAGCTGTGTTTCTTGAGCACTTCAGATGGGATTTCATGGTCTATCTGCCAACTCATTAGGAACATTGCTCATACCTTAGTTTTCTGGATTTATTCTGATTTTTTTTTCAGTTTTCTTAATCCTGAAATAAAGAGCTTTTATAGTACAGAAGAATGTTCATCTCCATCAGAATGTTCACTTAATATAGTCCCTGACATTCCAAACATTGTAAAGGCATTTTTAGGGGAGTCTTTAGAAAAAGAAATATTTAGAGAAAATGTTTGAAAAAATACATGCAACAATAATAATGCAACACCTACCTGGGCTTTGAAAATATGTTTCTAACTTTGAACTCTGGGATAGCTTTGTGAGAGACTATAAGATAAACAGATCAAGAGCAGCTAGTCAGCAGATAAAGATCTGTGTATATTTTCCATTGAATCATTATTCTCTGTCCTCTTGGTGCCCTTTGTAAATATTCAAGACTTTCAGAAGCCAGGCACTGTATGCAGTTACATCTGTTTGTTCTGAAAATACATTGTGAAAGTAACTTTCTCATTTAATGGTAACTTGAATAACTCCTTCTGGGGCAAAACATAGCCCTTGCCAGCAATGAGGGGCTGCCCAAGTATCAGACAGCCATGGAGACTTGAAGACCTGCCTCTGGGAAAGGTAATGAGGGTGAGTGGAAATAGCTCTAAATTTGGAGTCAGAGGATCCAAGTTTGATTGCTGTCCTTAACGTTTATTAACTCTCTTATTCTTGGACAAGCATGGTAGAGGAGAAAGAGAATCTGGGGCCAGAGGCCTGGACTCAAATCCTACCTCTGGTGCTACCTACCTATGTGGTATTAGGCAAATCACTTCACCTCGTTAGCCATGTTTCCTCATCTATAACATGAAGAGGATTGGATCCTAAGATGATCTCTAAGGCCCCTACCAGTTTGAAATTGGTGATGTGGTCTGTGACATGAAGCACATTATTTAATTTCCCATTGCTATGTTTTCCTTCTTGTTCATTTTGTCAGCAGCTAGCACTGTGTGAGCATATAGTGGGTGATTAATAAATACTTGTAGATTTGACTCATTACGGATAGAGGCTAGACTTGTTTTTCATTGGTATTGGTAACTTCCAGAAGAAGAAACTCCTTTCACCAATGCAGGTTAAGAACTTTTCAACTTGGAGTCTTAGAAAGTTTCCCAGAGCATGATGTGATCCAGGGCTACATGGCCACTATGAGCAGTCTTGAATTCAGGTCTTGCTGGTCTTGAGGTCAGTTCTTTATTCATTCCATAGATCCCCATGCTTCCTCTTTCTTCTTTTTTTGTTAGCAGGGCACATGCTAATACTTATATGATGTATTGGATCTTGGAGTCAAGAAGACCTGGATTCAAGGGCTATCTCAGACTTATACTGCTTTGTATGGACCCAGGTAAACCATTTAACCTCTCAGTGCCACAATCCAAGTCTCTAAAATGATAAATTATAGAACAAGTAATAATCTGTGTTCATTGGGGGAGTTTCCTCATTGGAAATTCCCTATACCAATGTAATCTTATGTAAAAATTAATAACATCTCACAGGTCTATCAAGTGGACCAATTAATTAATAATTAATTAGTGAATCAGCAGGTGAAGTATAAATATGATGATTAATTCATGGTAGTTCAATTTACTGTTTGATTTTCCCCCCTTAGATTCTAACTAGCCTATCCCTAAGTCAGTCTCAATCAGAAGCTAAGGACCCCAATTTTCATCACTAGTCACACTTGAAATTTAGAACTAAAATAAACTTCTTGATATATATTTTTTTTCTGATGGTATTTCTCCTTCAGTGCTGATTTATATCATGCTTCCTTCCTTGGCTTAATCAGGTATCTTGAATTTAATTTGATAGATTTTTTTTCTATTCAGAAAAAAGTAACATGAAACATTTTTCCTATTCATATTCAGTGGGTTCATGCTTTTACATTCAAGTTAAATGTAAATAGTCCAGCTGCTCAGCAAATACATCCATTAATTTAGTCAGTTCAATTTTAAATCAACAAAGACAAGGACGGGCAGCTAGAAACCCAAGATGAGAGAATAGGCAAGGTTCTTTGAATGTCAGCAGCTATTTGATATACAGTCAGCTTTCAGTGATTAAAGACCATCTTGTTCCTAGTATATCAAGGCATTGTACTGCTTGTCATCCTCCTGGTTCCCACTTGGAAGCTTGTTGATACTATCACCAGTAGATAGGGAGGGGGGCAGTATTGAAGCACTACCAGGGATCCTAGAAGACTAGAAGACTTGGGAGTGCCATAGGTTCTTCTATTGTCAATAAAATGTGAGCTTTTTGAAGGGAGGAAATGATTTATTTTTATTTTTGTATCTCTAGTATATGGTACAGTGGTTGGCACATAGTAGGTGCTTAATAAATGCGCATTTTGTGCTTATCTATTGATTATTGTGTAATTAGGCAGAAGGCAACAGTACCACTAGATTTCCATATTACCAAGTACATGAAGTAACTTTGACAAAGATAGCAAACAAAGTAGAGACAGCACATACTAAAAACTCTTAACCTATAATGTCCCAAAGCTCACTCAGGGATTGGAGAGGAACACAAACCAGTGCCTTCTATTGTTAATGCTCCTGTATTCCTGTAAAAGTTTAATTCAATTTTATGAAATACATATATCTTGGTCAAGCAAAGTGGATAAACAATGAAGTGCCTAGAACTGACTGGAGGAAGGAATTGGATTGGATCGCATTTGAGGAATTTCACAGAGCTTTCAATGATGCCAAGCTGCTCTCAGAAACAAACCTCCATCTTTTCAACTCCAGTATGCTCCCAGGGATCTTATATTAATTCAGTGCTTTATAGCTGTTGAGAGCACCATTATCCTCCCAGTCACTGAGGTTTTCAACCTCAGTGTCAGCCTTGACTTCTCCCTCTTCCCAATAACACATAGCCAAGGTTTACTAAATCTTGCCCTTTCTACCTCTCTCTCATAAACATCTTCTTTCCACTCAACTACCCTAATTTAGTCCTTCATTATATTTCTCCTACACGATGACAATAGTCTCCCAATTATTTTTCCTGCAATGTCACTCCCCTCCAATCCATCTATTACATAGAAGCCAATAACACCTCCCAAACACATCACACACACACACACACACACACACACAGGTTTGACAATATCAATACTCTACTTGATAAACTACTATGGTTTTATGATCTTCCAAGGCTCAAATACAAATTCTTTGGCATTTAAAGCCCTTTGCAATTTGGCCTCATTCTACCCCATCCTTTACCATGTAACATTTCCCTTTATGTATTCCGTGGTCCTTCTTGCTTTTCTTACACACCACAATTTATCTCATATGTCTGATCCTATATACTGGCAGAATCCAGTGGCTGAAATGGACTTCCTCTGAACCATGGCCTCTTAGAATTCTTGATTTTCTCAAAACAACTCAAGCACCACTTTCTACATGAGGCTTTTCCTGATCCCTGTAACTACTGAAGTTTGTATATATTTTATATGTATATATCTATACACAGTATCCCCAAAGTCTTATGTAATTTAATTAAAACATTTTAATAGTTAAACTATTAAAATTTTAAATTGTACTAAGACATTTAAAATAACCTGCATATGTATGTGTTATCTTCCTCATTAGAATGTAAGCTCCTAGAGTCTGGGACTGTTTTGCTTTCATCTATGTATCCATAGTATGGTTTATAAACACACAGTAAATGTTTAATAGCCCTAATTTTTCTCCTATGCTCTTGTTTCACAAAGCCAACCATTTTCTTGACATCTTATACCAGATCTCCCATAGTTATCTCCAACTCAATAAATCCAAAACAGAAATAATTATCTTTTCCTCAAAACCCTTCCCTCTTCCAAAATTCCCTACTGCTGTCAATCTCCTGATCACATAGGCTCAAAAATCTATATGTAATCCTCAATTCCTCATTTACACATATTCAATCATTTGCCAAGTCTTCATATGTTTATATCTTTACAAAATCTCCATAAAACTTCTTTTCTCCATTCATATCAATCACCACTAGGGTTCAGAGGCCCTCATTATCTCACATCTGAACTATTGCAATAGATTTTTGGTTTGTCTTCCTACCTCACTTCTCTCTTTGCTTCATTCCATACTTCATGTAGCTACACAAAATATTTTTCTATAGCATAGACAGACATGGCCATGTCAACAGCCAACTCAAAAACTTTAATAGCATCTTATTATCTAAGTAATAAATATAAAATACTCTATTTGACTTTTAAAGCCTTTCACAATCGGCATCCTTCCTACTCTCCCAGTTTTCTTATATGTGACTCTATGATCAACCTTCTTGCTCTGTGTACAACATTTCATCTCCTATCTCCATGGCTGGAATGCTTTCCCTTTTCACTTTAATTCCCTTGTTTCCTCTGCTTCTTTCAAGGCTTAGCTCAGATGCCACATTCTGCAGGAAGCTTTTCCTGTCTTCTCCTCATTGCTAATGTCCCTGAGATTGCTCATGCAAGATGCACAAAGTTAGAGAATCCATAGGGATTATTTGTATCCAACCTGTGGCAGAACGTGCTGAGCCACAATCAGATACACTGTAACTCAGCTCTGACATATTCCTCTTCAAGAACAAAGGACAACCAACCATCTGTATGTATATGTAATACACACATACATATCTATCATCTATCTATATCTTATTCTACAAAGCGATTTGGACTCCTTGAGGGCATTAATTTTGTTTTTACCTTTTTAATATTCCCAGGATTTAGCATAATGCTATATATGATAAATTCTTAATAAATGCAAGTTAATTGATTCATAAATTAATCAATCAACATTAAGCATCTACCACATGCCAGGTCCAGTGCTAAGTCCTAGGAATACAAAAAGAATCAAAATACAGTCCCTGCTAGTGGAGACAACAGGCAAACAAAAATATACAAAACAAGCTAAATACAGGATAGACTACAAGCCATTAAGACATTCCTAGTAAGTGCTTTTTGATTGACTGGGTTAAATTCAAGAAGTATTTATCACAACTATGTACCAAAAGCTATGCTAGGGGTTGAGGATAAAAGAACAAAAACAAAAAAATCCTTGTCCTCAATAGGTTTACCTTCTATTGAGGGAAATGGCATGTACATAAAAAATTAAATATGTAATATTTATACTCTGATTGAAATCATTGAGCTTCCTCATTTAATTAAAATAGAAGTTGTGAAATATTACAGTCTTTAATCAAAATTGTGGGTATCCCAAAGATCAATAAAATAATAGTGAGTTTAAAGTAGCCTGAAGCATATTTTGTTATTGCTGTTACGTTATTTCAGTCATGTCTGATGCTTCATGACCACATTTGGGGTTTTCTTGGTAAAGATACAGGAGTGATTTGCCATTCCCTTCTCCAGCTCATTTTAGAGATGAAGAATTGAGGCAAACAGGTTAAGTAATTTGCCCAGGATGCCACAGCTAGTATGTGTGAGAAGACACATTTAAATTTAGCTCTTCCTGATTCCAGGCCTGTTGCTCCATTTACATGTCACCTAGCTACCTCTGAAGCATATTACCAATTAAAAAAAATTATAAAGAGTAAGTAGAGTGGAAAAAGAAGGTAGACTAGACATGTGACAAAATAACATTAGATTTGATTGATATTGGACGACTTGAGTGTGGCAATGACATGTAGGATCCATGGGAAACAACCAAGTAAGAACCCATCAGGATAAGAATGTATTGTTGCAGTTTGAACCAGTGGAGAGAGTTCCCATGTTGAACTATCTGGCAGAAATGTAAATACGTGGGGGTAATATGCCACTGTATACACTAGCTTTGTGAGAAGCAGCTTTCAGTGTGGCCACATAGTAAAAACTGGTAGAAGGCCTAGTGGAGAAAAGAATATTTCATTAAAAAATACTGTATAGATTTTTTTGGATTTAATTTTCAAAATTATCTGTTATATTGTAAATGAAGGATGCTTATTACCTAATTTGGAAAGGTGGTTGAGATATCCAGTACTACTTTGGGGACAACAAATTATTATCTATCTGTTTTCTTCTACTTGTGTAATTCCACAAAGAGGAAAAATGCCCTGGGTATAGATTTGTATAAGTAGGTAAAGGTAATTTGTTTATAAGTAGGTAAAGCTTTTTTAAGCTTTTCATTTTACTTGACTTTGCTTTGTTGAAGATGATAAATTACCCTCTGTCAATTCTTCTTCCCAATTTCCTTTTCTTCTCAATATCAAAGTAGGAGAATTGTGATTAAAATTTTATTAATTTGTAAGAAGAAATTCTCCATGGATGTCCTAATTTGATGCACTTTCTCATTATCTGTATGGAAGTGACCATGTTTCTGAACAGCTATATTAGCAAAACACGTTTTAAAATTTTTTTATTCATTTTAATTTAAATACAAAATGAGAGGGGGGAAAAGAATACTTCCATGTGCTCATAGAATATAAAACAATGCATTTTCATTTCAAACTGTTTACATTTTTAAAAAATATGTAATAACTATTACATTGTTTTCAAAGCTACCCAGCTTTTCTGTGCTTCCTTCTAAGTTTTCTTTTGTTTTCTTCCGTGCATGTTTTTCCTACCTCCTTCCCCATTCACTCGTACAGAATGCTACAATTAAACACTTATACAGAGAAATATAGTCATATAATATATGTAAGACCATATTACACATATTTGTATCTGTCAGTTCTTTCTCTGGAGTAGATAGTATCTTCCTTCATAAGTTCAAGTCTTTTCATTTTTTTCTAAAGTCAACAACCTCAAAATTTCTTATATCACAGTAGTATTCACTCTAATTATCTGGCACAACTTGTTTAACCACTCCCAAGATGAAGGGCATTAATCATTTTAGATAATCCTATAAATATTAGGTGACATCTAAAAAATTGTTTAAATGTACATTTCTTTTTTTTTTTTTTTTTTTTTTTTTCTGAGGCAATTGAGGTTAAGTGACTTGCCCAGGGTCACACAGCTAGGGAATGTTAAGTGTCTGAGATCAAATTTGAACTCAGGTCCTCCTGACTTCAGGGCTGGTGCTCTATCCACTGCGCCCCCTAGCTGCCCCAAATGTACATTTCTTTATTCAATGATTTGGAGTATTTTTTCCATGCGACTATACATTATTTTGATTTTTTTCATTGATAAATTGCCTGTTCATATCCTTTGATCATTTATTATTTGGGAAATGACTCATATTCTTATAAATTTGATAAAGTCCTTTATATATTTTATATATGAGAACTTTATCTGGGAGACCATGAAAGTTTTTTCCTTCCAATTTTCTGCTTTCCTTCTAATTTTAGCTACATTGGTTTTATCTATATAAGAGCTTTTTGATTTAATATAATCAAAATTATCCATCTATACCTCATAATGCTCTCTATCTCTTGTTTCTTCATAAATTGTTTTCCTATTCATGGGTCTGATTACTAATCTGTTCCATGTTCTTATTTTATTGTGATATTTCCCTTTATATAGAGGCCATGTGTCCATTTTGACCTGTTCTTTGTTCATGGTTTAAAATATTAGTCTATGCCCAATTTCTGCCAGACTGCTTTTCCAATAATTTTTGCCAAACAATGAATTCTTATCCCCCAAACCTAAATCTTCACATTTGTCAAAAACAAAATTACTATAGTCCTTTACTATTATGTATGGTATGTCTACTCTATTCAACTGATCTTTTTGTTGCTTAGCCAGTACCAGATAGTTTTGATATTTATTGCCTTATAATAAAGTTTAAATTCTAGTATTACTGAACCTCCTTCCTTTACATTTTTTCATTAGTTTCTTTGAAGTTCTTGACCTTTTGTTTTTCCAAATGAATTTTATTATTTTTCTCTAACTCAGTAAAATAATTTTAGTAATTCAGATGGCATTAATAAATAGATTAGTTAGGTCAATTAGTATTTTTCCAGTTATTTAAATCTGATTTTAATTGTATAAAGCATTTTATCATCATGTTCATGTAGTTCTTGGATCTATTTTGGCATAAACAAGTCAGAAAAGCTTCAATTATAGAACTGGAGATGGACTATCAGATGTCTGTCATCGAGGGACCAGCCTAACAAAGTTTGGAAAGGTTAATCACCAGCTACTTGGCTTACAGATAATGAAATATTTTAGTCTATTCCTACTAATGAAGACTGTCTGCTGTTGGACAATAGTACAGAGAAACACCCATATTTGTAATCAAATATGCTTGAAATATCGGAATATAAGGATCAATGCCATTAGTAGAATATAAGGATAAATTTAAAAAATTAAAGAATCAATTAATTCAGTGAAGAAAATTCATAGGAAAGCAAATTCATTGTAATGCCAATACTGGTTTTTGTAGTAACTATATCCCGTATTAAAGTTTGTAAAGTAGTTTACCTGTTTTCTCTAGACACAATGGAAAGAACACAACTTGGAATGAGTAATGAGGAAGACCTGAAATCAAATCCTGCCTCAGACAATTACCAGTCCTACCTTTGGCAAGAGATCTTTCTGAGTTCTCCTTAATCTGATAACTTCCTTTTGAAATTATCTCCAATTTATCATGTTTGCATGATTGACTCCCCCATTAAACAAACTATGATCCTTGTGAGCAGGTCCCAGTTTTTTACTTTCTTTAAATCCTGCTGCTTAGCAAAGTACCTAGCACAGAACATTTAATACATTTAATACAACCTCGTTGATTTTATCATGGGCAGGTCTCAATTTTCTCATTTATAAAATGGGGATAACAATAGCATCATATATAATAATATCATGTAATATAACAATAATATTATACAGTAATAACAAGTAGGTGGCTCCATAGAGCATAGAGCGCCAGGCTTGCAGTTGGGAAAACTCATCTTGAGTTGAGATTTGGCCTCAGACACTTCCTAGCTGTGTGACCCTAGGCAAGCCACTTAACCCTGTTTGCCTTAGCTTTCTCATCTGTAAAATGATCCGGGGAAGGAAATAGCAGTCCACTCCAGTATCTTGGTTAAGATAAACCCCAGCTAGGGTCTTGAAGAGTCAGATCCAACATTATCCACAACCACATTTTTCCCCCATTAGTTTCTTTGAAGTTCTTGACCTTTTGATTTTCCAAATGAATTTTGTTATTATTTTTTGTAACTCAATAAAATAATTTTAATAATTTAATTGGGGAGCATTGAATAAATAGATTAGGTAGGTAAACATTTTTTTTCATATTGAGGGTATTACAATTTTTTTTTTTTTGGCTGAGGGAATTGGGGTTAAACACACTGGGTTACACAACTGGGAAGTGTTAAGTGTCTGAGGCTAGATTTGAACTCAAGCCCTCCTGACTTCAAGGCTGGTGCTCTATCCACTGCACCACCTAGCTGCCCTGAGGTTATTATAAATTTTAAAAAACCTTTCCATATTTACTTATCCTGTGTTACTCCTGTCTCTAACTACTGAGATAAGGTACTACTGGTATTATTATCCCCAAATTACAGATAAGGAAATTGAAACTCAAGAGACCATTCCAGGCCAACTCCAGCTCAGATCAGTACATAGATTCAGGCTGGGGATTAGAATACAATGAAAAAACCTATGGACCATAAAATTGAATATAATTAAAAGGTTACAATTCACTAAAAACAGACGCTGTTCTTGGCCTCCACATTCTCTAGGGAAGCAATACCAGGTGAGAAAGATGTGCCACAGGGCAGTGGAAAATCTATTAAACTTCAGGAGCCCAAATTCTCCAACGGCTGAGCTTTTTATACCCCTAGTCCTTCAGACTAATCAAATCCTGAAGATGGTCTCCTTATAAAGAAACCTTCCCAAACTATATAAAATAAATGCTTTTTCTTCCGCAAAGAAGTTAGATGAGTTGCCAGGAGCCATGAAGCTAGAAATATTCAGAGAGAAAAGATTTGAATTTAGGTCTTCCTGTCTTATTTCTTAAAGAATTACCACTATATGATTAAATGGATTGTGGTTTCCTATTAAACATTTTTATCCAGAAGAAGTAAGTTCTAATGCTGAATTCGCATTCTACCCTCACTCATCTCTTTCTGCATGAAAAAGATTATATTTTATCTGTGAAACCGCTTCTGCTTAAAATAATATTGTTTCTGAGATTAGATAAATGTTCTCAATTGTAGTTATTTCCCAATTAACTTTCACATCTTAACTATTAGTAGGTCACTAATTAATATCAAACTCCTGCTGTTTGCAAACAGAGGTTACTTGTTCTCAATAAAACAATTAAACAAACAAACAAAAAACTCATTACCAGTGTCAAATCCCCCAAAATGTTCCTCTACCTGCTGGGGTCATTTATTCAAGAGAATGCATATTGTGCTCTTTTAAAGCTGCATTTATGTTTGCTATGGCTTCCTGCCAAAACTGCCTTTAGCATAGTACAAAGGTTTTCAAGAAATTATCTGTATAATGCAAGTTGCTTTCAAGCAGCTGATGTCTAAACCCCATTGAGTATAAAGATCACATCTATGTAATAAAGAAATGTAAGACCATTTCCTATGCTTGCCTTGGACAAAATTCAGAAAACAGTCTGCTCATAGTTTAGTAATAGTATGCCTCAATCAGGCCATGGAAAAGTTCATAAAGGCCCATAATTTCTCTTAGTTTAGGAGCTTTTCATCTTTTTGGAGTCATGAAACCCTTTGACAATCTGGTGAAACCTGTGGACCCCATTCTCAGGATAATGTTTTAAATGCTTAAAACAAAGCATTTAGAATCACAAAAGAAACATTATATTGAAATATAGTTGTCAAAATATTTTAAAAACAAATTCATAAGAACATAGGATAGTTTACCTCTCAGATCTGTGGAGGAAGGAATTTATGACCAAAGAAGAAGTAGAGATCATTATTGATCACAAAATAGATAATTTTGATTATATAAAATTAAAAAGGTTTTATATAAAGAAAACTCATGCATACGAGATTTAGAAGGGAAGTAATAAACTGGGAAAACATTTTTACATTCAAAGGTTCTGATAAAGGCCTAATTTCTAAAATATGTAGAGAATTGACTCATATTTATAAAAGTTCAAGCCATTCTCCAATTGATAAATGGTTAAAAGAGATGAACAATTTTCTGATGAAGAAATTGAAACTATTTCTATTATGTGAAAAGGTGCTACAAATCATTATTGATCAGAGAAATGCAAATTAAGACTATTCTGAGATTCTACTACACACCTGTCAGATTGGCTAAGATGACAGGAAAAGATAATGAGGAATGTTGGAAGGGATGTGGGAAAACTGGGACACTGATACATTGTTGGTGGAACTGTGAATGAATCCAACCATTCTGGAGAGCAATTTGGACTATGCTCAAAAAGTTATCAAACTGTGCGTACCCTTTGGGTTTACATCCCAAAAGGATCTTAAAGGAGGGAAAGGGACCCACATGTGCAAAAATGTTTGTGGCAGCCCTTTTTTGTGACAAGAAACTGGAAACTGAATGGATGCCCATCAATTGGAGAATGGTTGAATAAATTATGGTAGATGAATGTCATGGAATATTATTGTTCTGTAAGAAATAACCAACAAGATGATTTTAAAGAGGCCTGGAAAGACTTGCATGAACTGATACTGGTGAAATGAGCAGAACCAGGAGATCATTATACATGGCAACAAGACTATATGATGATCAATTCTGAAGGACATGCTTCTCTTCAACAATGAGATGATTCAAACCAGTTCTAAATGTTCAGTGATGAAGAGAGCCATCTACACTCAGAGAGAACTGTGGGAACTGAGTGTGGACCACAACATAGCATTTGCACTCT
The DNA here is from genome assembly GCA_023553655.1 of Myrmecobius fasciatus. Classification (NCBI taxonomy): domain Eukaryota; kingdom Metazoa; phylum Chordata; class Mammalia; order Dasyuromorphia; family Myrmecobiidae; genus Myrmecobius; species Myrmecobius fasciatus. The sequence continues at coordinate 383,826 of JAJPUD010000694.1, read as the reverse complement.
TTCGTTGTTGTTTGCTTGCATTTTGTTTTCTTTCTCAGTTTTTTCTTCCTTCTTGATCTGATTTTTCTTATGCAGCAAGATAACTCTATAAATATATATATATATACATATATTGGATTTAACATATATTTTAACATGTTTAACATGTATTGAACTACCTGCCATCTAGGAGAGGAGGTAAGGAAAATTTGGAATAAAATAGTTTTGCAAGGGTCAATGTTGAAAAATTAACCATGCATATATTTTGTAAATAAAAAGCTTTTAATAAAAAAAATAAAAGAAATTCATAGATGCCAGTTTAAAAGCCAATCACTATATTTAGCTCAGTAACATAAAGGATTTTGCATTGGCCTCTAAGTGTTTCACCAATTATTCTTTGCCTCTTTTCCCTTTCCCTCAGCCTCCATAAGTAATTAAAATTAGTGCCAAATCCTATCAATTCCATTGCCACATCTTTCACACATTATCCCTTCTTTTTACATATATGACTACTTTTCTCCTCTCAAATAGACTTTTACAATAGCCTTCTAATTGGTTTCTTTGCCTCTAGTCACTCCTTTCCCAGTCAGTCCTCCACAGAGATGCCAAATTAATCTTCCTAAAGCATAAATCTGACTATATCACATGCATTTTCAATTTCTGCCTATTCCCCAAACTCTAAATTCTGTTCCTTACTTCCATACCTTCTCACAGGCTTTTCCCCATTGCAGAACTGCTTTCCTTCTTCATTTTTTTTTTTTTTTGCTTTTTGCTGAGGCAATTGGGGCTAAGTGACTTGCCCAGGGTCACACAGCTAGGAAGTGTCTGAGACCAGATTTGAACTCAGGTCCTCCTGATTTCAGGGCTGGTGCTCTATCCAGTGAGCCCCCTAGCTGCCCCTCCTTCTTCATTTCCACATTTCAGAGTCTTATCTTCAGAGAAGGTGGTCCTGAGCTGAGTCTTGAAGAAAAATATGTACCACTGATATACGCACAGTATCAAGAGACTGAAAAGGTCTCTGCCATTTTGAGCATTGCCCTCTGGGATAGATCTATGAGACAACAGGGACAGGAGTAACACAAGATAGGCAGATATGGGTAGATCTTTGGAGGGAGTATCCATCTTGATGAGATCATAGTTCTATTGAATTATTTGAATGCTGTAATAGGTGTTGCACTATAATTTTCATCACAAACCTCCTCTCCAGGAGAGTACAAATTTCTTGAGGACATGTCCAATTTTGGATTTTTTTTTGTATCCCTAGTTCTTAGCATATCATTCATATAATAAATGTTTACTGATTTTAATTCAATTAAAATTGTCTGAATGGTTAGATTATAATGACTTTCAGGATTAAGATTTTTCAAATTTAGTACTATGCACATGGCACTGGGATAAGTTCTAGGAATTCAGAAAAGACTAAAACAAGAACATCAATTCTAAGAAGCTCACAGTCAGATGATGGGGCATATGTATGTATAATATCTAAGGCAATAATACTGATTTCACTTGGGAGTAGTTAGTGTTGAAAAGGTTATGGAAAGAAAATTATATTAATACACTGTTGTTAAACCTGTGAATTGGTCCAACTGTTATGGAAAACCACTTGGAACTATGTTCAGAAAGTGAATATAATGTCCATACCTTTTTAGCCATTATTAGGCATCTTCCATAAGGAGTCAAAAATAGAAGAAAAAAAAGTCCCATATAGAACTGGACATAAAGTAAATACCTGTAGGTTGGGATATTCACAAAACATTCAGAGAAGCAAGTTTTACAGAGAACTAAGTAAAGTTAAGAAACCTAAAAAGCAATATGTATGACTACAATCATGTAAATAGAAAAAACATAACCATCACCACCTATGAAATGGAGTACTATATAGTTATGATAAGCTTGGCCCTAAAGAAGAGATATGTATCTCCTTTTCTTCTCTGAAGATGCAGGTGGTGACTACAGGTATAGAATATTGCAAATACTTTCAGATTTGCCTGATATATTGGTTAGTTTGGCTAAATTAGTTTTTGTCTCTCTTTTTTTCATATTTTGTTACAATGACTTTCTGGGGAGCGAAGAGGGAATGTATTTAAATGTGAAAGTAATGTAAAAAAAACTTTTTAGAAAAAAAAAGTAAGACCTTCTGGATTCAAATTCTGCCTCAGAAATATATTAGTTGTATAACCATGAGCAAATTAATGAATTTCTCATTGTTCCAAGCAACTCTAAAAATATAAGCTACAGAAGAATTTCCACTATGAACCAATGGAGAGAATTTTCACATAGGAAGTTCTGTACACCAATGAAATCACAGATTTAGACCTAATTAATTAAAATATTTATTCTATATGGCCATTTTCAATCTGAAACTTAGTTTAGACTCATGGACTTCAGAACTAGAAGAAAATCTATTAATTTCATATTAATTTCTTTTTTTGTTGTAAAATTTCTCTGACATAGGATTTGGATTCAAATCCCATTTACTTTTAGCTATGCATGCCATTTTGATTAACTTTTAACGTGTTTTCTTTTACTTTCTTCATCTCTATGTAATGTTATTGTTCAGTTGTTTTGGTCATGTCCAACTCTTTGTGATCCCATCTGAGGTTTTCTTGGCAAAGATACTGGACTGGATTGTTATATCCAGTCCAGTTATTATTGTTATATCCAGATTGTTATATATTTCCTTCCTCAGTTCATTTTATAGATGAGGAAACTGAGGTAAGCAGAGTCAAGTGACTTGCCTTGTGTCACATAGCTGGTGTCTAAGAGCAGATTTGAACTCATGATGATGAGTCTTCTTGACTCCAGGAGTGGCACTTTGTCCACTGAGCTACTCACCTGCCCTCTGTATGTACAACCCTATTATAATAATTAGATAACTTTTACTATAGTAGACAATAAAATTGCCCCTCAGACATGTCTCTCAGAATTTCTCCTCCAGTTCTGAGATAGATTCTCTCTTTTATACAAATTACTGAGGACATGATCCAGTCTCTAATACATGGCTTTGATTGATTCAAAGAGGTGTACAAATACCCTGTTCCCACTCAGTTTTGATTATTTGATTCAATCAAAAACTTTTCCATTTCTGAAGACATTAGAACCAAAATGGGGTGGGTTTCAACTCTACTGAGTTGAACTAAATGTCCTTTGAGCTTCCTCCTTGCTCAAGTTCCATTATCCTTTGATCTTATATCCTAAATGGAAAAAAAGGAGTAACAATTGTGTTGTTGTAACAGATGACTCCTTTGATCTGTTCTGTATCTCTTTCTTCATGTATGTGATACCCGTGATCTATTATATGTCCAATATGAGTCTGAAAGGTGACCCTAGTAAAAGCCTTACATGGTGAATTGTAAAATGAAAATCATTACAGTACATATACTAACCATTCTCTGTGAGATATACAGTTCTCCTCTATAAGATATACTGGTACATAATGTTAAATGGTACAGAGGTCACCCTAGTTATTAGAAGCAAAAATCAATCATAAAAAGGCAGGTTTACAAGGTGTGAGGCAGTCCAGACTTTCAGGAGAAGTAATTAACTACTATCTCCTGTCACTCATAGCCACTTTAGCCTGTGATGTTTTTTCCTATCATAAAGAGATCACTGAGTGGCACTCAGCTTTAAAAAAAATCTTCTTTATAAATTAGCTGATTATTTTAGGCACCACAAATGAAAGACAACACTCATCCTTGAATGTAATCATTTTTCTAGTTTCTAGAGAAGTTTTTAGGGTTGGAATGGTCAAATCACCTTAGCAACAGAAAACAACTACCAGAAATAAACCTGTGCTAAAAAGTGTCACATTTCATGGGATTGGTTTGATTATGTACATTTAAAAAATCTTCCACTAAGTGCACTTTTCATTTAGAACACTTAGGATTGAAGTTCTAAAGTTTTCTTAATACTGTCAGATATAATAAAGAGAGAAAACTGAGCTGATGATCTGGAGTGCAAAAAGAAAGCAAAATGCTGAAAGGAAATAAAAAACGTCAGAACTCTTCTGCTGCCCAGCTTGATCATATACTATTAAAAATAATAGCTAACATTTACATAGTGCTCACTATGTGCCAGGTATTGTTGCTAATCAACTTACAAATTTATCCTCACAACAACCTCAGGATATAGGTGCTGTTATCACCCCCATTTTATAATTGCGGAAACTGAGGCAAACAGAAATTTAGTGTCTTGCCTAGTGATATTCACCTGCTAAAAAAGAGAGGAAATCATATTGTATTCAAAATAATAATTTTGAAAGAGTAGTTACAAAAAATGAAGAAGAATGAAAAAATTCTCTGAAACTATTTTGCTCAATTGTATAACAAAATTACCAACTTAGAGGAAATTGATTAATTCCTACAAATCTAAAAGAAATCAGAAAAAGAGAAGAAATAATTTTAATAACAATATTATTGATTATAGAACAATAATGCAATAACAGTATTAATAAAAATAAAATAATAAATTAAAAACAAAATAATTCATAAATTAATTCTCAAAATTTAAAAAAAAACATCTTCATACTGAAAGGATTTACAAGTGAATTTTATAAAAGACATCTCCATTCCAAAAGTTCATATAGACTATTTGTGCCCAACCTGTGGTAAAATTGTTCAAACTCATATTTTGTTTATTTTAATCAGCCACAGTCACACTGTACTTTGACCCCAACTGAGTAAATGTTATTTTGGTCCTCTTCCAACATGAAGGAAAACCACTATCATTTTATCAAGCATGCAAAGAACAGCTAATTCCAATATTACATAATTTGTTCACAGTAAGAAGAAAAAAGGCAATATTTTGGCCATTATAGAGTTATACTTGGAATATAGGACTGATTCAACAAAAGAAAGACCATAAAATATTGCTAAAATCATGTTAATGATCCTTGAATACTAACCGCTACATGATTTTTAGCAATAGATACTGAGAACTCTTTTGACAAAATCCAACACTAGTTTTTGTAAAAACAAAACAAAACAAAACAAAACAAAAACTCTTGAAATTATAAGAATATAATATAAATATTTGTATAATAATATTTATTTTGTAAGCATAATAAATATTTAATGGAGAAAATCAGAAGCCTTTCCAATTTAATTAGGGTAAAGCAAGGATGCCCATTGTTAGCTTTATTATTTAACATAGTCTTAGCTAATAATAGAAATAAAACAGAGAAATTGGAAGGGAATAAGCACAAGCAAAAAGGAAACAAAATTATATTTTTTACGGATGATGATTTACTTAGAATATCTTGAAGAGTCAATAGAATTTAAATGAAGCAAATAAAAAATTTAGAAACAGGAAATCCTAGAAAGAGAAATTCCATTCAAAATAACAATAGAAAATGTAACATACTGGGCAATATATCTACCAAATATACTGTAATACTTCAGTTTCCCTGCCTCAGTTTCCCTGAATTATTATGCCCTGAGTGGAATTATTATGGCCAGCTCCCCTTTTCCTTGAAACTCTGGTCACTCTCACATTCCAGTGAGTCATAAAATTCCAGATGGCTTATGTCAAATGCCTGGGTATTGCTCACTGTCTCTTACCCCAGACTCCTGTCTCCTGCTCCCAACCTTCTTGACCCCCAACCTGCCAGAACTGTATTATGATCCTTACCTGAAATTATGGCTCGTCTACTTACCCTGTGTTCTGCCCGCCCCCTGCCCTTGCCTTTGTTTTCCTGATAGCTGGAGCCTTATAAAAGTCTCTGGAATTAATTGCTTGCTGCTGGATGCTTTGCGACAAGAGTCCCTTTCAGCCAGCTAGTTTTGGCCAGTCCAAATTTTCCACTATTAAAATTATTAAAAACCTAATCTCTGTCTTGCCTCAGTTTCTCCAGCATTACAATACTTGGAAACTATATCAATCCAAATTTGAAACACTTTTTTCAGGAATGAATACAGACATAAATAATTGGAGAAATATAATTAATATTACTCCTGAGAGGTAGCTAAGTGGTATAGTGGATAGAGTATTGTAACATAAATCAGAAAGAACTGAATTCAAATTTAGCCTCAGATATTTACTAGATGTGTGACCTTAGGCAAAGTCACTTATCCTCAATCTTCCTCAGTTTCCTCTTAATAAAACAGGAATAATAATATTACCTGCCTGCCAGGATAAAATGTGATAATATTTATAAATGTTGAAAACATTGTTATTATATTATTGACAAGATAAAATAATTAAAATATTAAAATCATAAAATTATGATTCATTATAAAAAAATGTTTGCTTGGGATAACTCTTTTATATACCTATATACTGGGGTTGTGTAAAAATTTGTTTGGGGACATGGAGTTGCAAGTGGAAAAAAGTTTTAAAAGTCCTGGATTAGATAATACAGCTTGTTACAATGGAAAGATGGTTCTTAAGCCAGAGAATATGGATTCCAATTATGGTACAATTCATTAGCACCTATTTGAATACGGGCAAATTATTTAAATAGCTGAAAGCTCAGTTTCTTCAAGTATAGGTTGAAAAGGATTGTACTAGATGGTTTTTAAGGTCTCCTCCATCTCCATATTTATGAGCTGTATAAATCAGTGCAAGCCCACAGGACAAAGACCCCAGAGAAATTAGAATCAGCTCCATTAGGAGCAGGAAGGGCCTTAAATATTTGATAGATGAAGAAATGAAGGACTTCCCAAGGTGGATTCCAAAAGAAATCGAGCATAAGATAAGGAAACATTTTTATAAAAATAGAAAATATTTATAACCCAAAGCACTGATTTTTTGTTTCTTTAGGCAGCTAACCTTCATGGCCATTAGGTGGCTGCTGTGATGTTAAGTATAGAAGGCAGGAGGGAAATATTGCTAGCTGGGACAATTATATCAGGGCTGGGGATTTTTTGTGTTTTTCTCTGCAAGGCTGATTGATGCTTGCTCAGATGGCAGAGAGTCTTGTGCACTGCATTAGCTCACTTAACCTTTCCCTGATAAAAGCTGGAATATTGGATCTATGTGTGGGTGTGTGCAATAATGTACATAATTATGGCTATTTGAGCAAAGAGAAAGAACCTTTATAACCTGAGAGTATATCAGCTGTGCCCAGATTCTGCAGAAATAAGCCCCAGAGAAGTGACCTCATTCCCCTCTTGGCACCCCTTTGGAAAATGGATTATCTTGAAGCCCAATGGGGAAGCAAACTAAGACACCTTCCTCCTTTTTCCCAGTAATGGCCCATGAACAGCCACAAATGCCCAGGCCAAAGGCGATAACTCTGCCTCATTAACACTCCAATTGGCCACTCCACAGGCATGTTGTGGGAAGCTGTGATATACTCTGGAACGGCTGCAACAGCTCAGTGGGCATCTCCTCAGCCCTGGGAAGCAGAAGCCCTTCCTGCCTTGGGAGGGGAAGTGTGGGATCACAGCCCCTACAGGATTTGCCCTTGACTTGCAGAAAGTATGACATTTTGTACTTCAGTGATGGGGTAATATTGCAGGGAAAAATAAGGCTTGCCAGGACAATGATTTCTCCAGTCATTCTTCCTGCCACAGAGCCACATGAACTCAAGGATGGATTCATAGCATATTCATCTGATTTCAATTAGATTCAACCAACTTTATCAAGAAACTCCTAGATATTAGGAACTGTCCCAGTCTTTAGGGGTGGAAAAACAAAGCTGTAGAGTATTACTACTCTTCCCTTCCTGGTAGGAGGAAACACCTTTGCTGAGAGCAAGAAATTGAGTACAATAACAATCAATGAATTGTTATTATTAACACCAATAATAATAGCTGCCGTTGATATGCTATTTTGGAGTTTTGCAATGTGATTTACATATATTATCTCAACAACAAGGTCCTATTGGGAGGGAACTATTATGGTTATTTTATAAATGAAGAAAACTAAAGATTTTAGAGTTTACATTACTTCTCCAGGATCACACAGTTATAAAGTGTCTGAGGCAGAATGCAAAGCCAGGTCTTTCTGATTCCAAATCCATACTTCTATTCATTACTTCATGTTATTACATGTGTAGTTACTAACCTAGTATACCCTTACATATCTGGAAGAACCTATGAAAGAGAAATTATCTTATTTGGTGATTTATTTTCTCATTTTAAAAAATGTGGGGAGAGCCAAGATGGTGGAGAGTAAATACTTTGCCTGAGCTCTTCTTGGTTTCCCTCAAAATCAACACTATATCAAGCCTCTAAATGGATTTTTGTAGTGACAGAACCTACAAATATTCAAAGTGTAACAATTCTCCAGCATAAGATATCTTGGAAGGACTTCAGGAAAGGTCTCTTTCAATCGAGGAGGCCCAGGGACAAAAGACCTAGTAGAGGGAATCTAGTAGGAGGCTCTTAGCCAAAATACAGCAGCATTGGCTAGTCTGTTCTGGTTTAGAAGGCCAGTGGATTAGCAGACTAGCTGTGAGACATCAACACAACTACAGAAGACAAATAGTGAACCCGTGAACCCCATTGTAACAGGCCAGGTCCACCCAGTGCAGGGGGGAAACCTGCATCACCACCAGTCCCAAGGTAGTGAAAAGCCCCTGTTGTCCTCGGGACAATCTCCCCGGGACAATGCTCTAGGAGCATACATCAACCTTAAAAAATGACCCAAAAAACAAAAAGAACTCTGACCATAGATAGTTATTATGGAAACAGGAAAGAACAGAACCCAAACCCTGAGCATACTAAAGACAAAACATCTCCAGATGAAGCCTCAAAGGGAGATATGAACTAGTGTCCAATTCTAAAAGCTCTTTTGGGAGAATTCAAAACAGATCTTAAAAGAGAGCAAGAAGAAAAAATAGGGAAAGGAAATGAGAACTTTGCAGGAAAGTCTGGAAAAGGGATCACAAATTGAAAAAAATACATTTGGTGAAATGAGAAAAAAAATGCTGAAAAAAGAAATTTCTTAAAAGAATCTTCTTAAAAAATAGATTTGGCAAAGTGGAAAAATGAAACAACTTCTTGAAAAATAGAATTGGTGAAATGGTAAAAGAGAACAATTACTTAAAAAAACAGAATTGGTAAAATGGAAAAAAACAATGTCCAATGAACAAAACAACTCCTTCAAAAGTACAATTGGCTAAATGCAAAAGGAGGTAAAGAGGTTAACTGAAAAAAGTAATTCACTAAAAATTAGAATTTGATAAATGGAAATGAATATTTCAATGAGACATCAAGAATCAAACAAAATTTGAAAAAAAAATGAAAAAATAGAAGAATCAATTGGGAAATTGCTGAATAAATTAAGATATATGAATGTCATAGAATATTATTCTATAAGAAATGGTCAGTAGGATAATTTCAGAAAGGCCTGGAGAGACTTACATGAATTGATGCTAAGTTAAGCGAGTAGAACCAAGAGAATATTGTACACAGTAGCGAGGTTATATGATGATCAACTCTGACAGATGTGATTGTTTTCAACAATGAAGTAATAGAAGGGAACCAGAAAACTGGTGAAAATTTTACATCCAATATTTCTGATAAAGGCCTCATTTTTAAAATATGTAGAGAATTGACTCGAATTTATAAGAATACAAACCATTCCCCAACTGATAAATGGTCAAAGGATATAGACAATTTTTAGACAAAGAAATAAAAGCCATTTCTAGACATATGAAAAAATGTTCTAAATCACTATTGATTAAAGAAATGCAAATTAAGACAACTCTGCAAATATCACTTCATACCCCTCAGATTGGCTAAGATGATAGGAAAAGGTAATGATAAATGTGGATGGTATGTAAGAAAACTGGGGCACTAATACATTATTGGCGGAATTATTAACTGATCCAACCACTCTGGAGAGCAATTTGGAATTATGCTCAAACTATGCATACCCTTTGATCCAGCAGTGTCTCTACTGTATCTGTATCCCAAAGGGATCATAAAAAAGAGAAAAGAACCCACATGTGCATGGATGTTTATAGAAGCCCTTTTTTGTGATGGCAAGAAGCTAGAAACTGAGTGGATGCCCATCAATTGGCTGAATAAGTTATAATATATGAATGTAACAGAATAATATTGTTCTATAAGAAATGACAAGCAGATTGGTTTCAGAAAAGCCTAGAAAATCTTACATGAATTGATGCTAAGTGAAGTAAGCACAACCAAGAAAATACTGTACACAGCAACAAAATTATGTGATGATCAAATGTGATGGACTTGGCTCTTTTCAATAATGAGGTGATTCAATGTAATTCTAATAGACTTGTTATGGAGAGAACCATCTGCATCCAGAGAGGATTATGGGGACTGAATATAGATCACAGCATAGTATTTTCACCTTTGTTATTATTATTATTGTTATTATTGTTTTTTTTCCTTCTCATGTTATTTTTTCCGTTTTTGATCTGATTTTTCTTGTGCAGCATGACAAATGTGGAAATATGTACAGAAGAATTGTACATGTTTATCCTATATTGCATTACTTGCTTTCTAGAGGAGGGGGAAAGGAAGGGATAAAAATGTGGAACACAAAGATTTTGCAAGGGTGATTTTGAAAACTATCTTTTGCATGTATTTTGAAAAAAAAGCTATTAGTTTTTTTTAATGGCAAAGATATTTATAAAGCATCAGAGTTGGAAGGATCTCCAAGGCAAGTACCAGAATACCATATCTGATCAGAATCTCTCCCACAACATGCCTTGTGATGGGTCATCCAGTCTTTGACAAAAGACCTTCAGAGAGTAGGAACCAACCTCCTATGTCCTGAGGAAGCCCATGCTGCTTTTAAATGGTTTTCTTGTTAGGGAGATTTCCTTATATTAAGATGGAATCTGCCTCTGTAAATTTTAACCAGTACTCCTAATTTTGCCATCTAAGGCCTAGCAGAACAAGCTCAATCCTTCCTTTCAGGTAGCAACCCTTTAAAATAGTGAAAACTTTCAAATACTCTCTTTTTCTGGATTTTTTTGCCTTGAGGGCCTGAATTTAAACTTACACACTGATCAAACATATTACATTCAATAACTGTTGTTAAGCACCTTTTTCCGAACCCAGGTCTAGCTACTGGGGCTGAGGGACTAGGATATAAAGATGAATAAAACAGAAGCTCCTGACTTCAAAGAAGCTCACAAGTGAGTAGAGATGAAACACATACAAATGACCATAGAACCCCTTGGAATAGTATAAATACATAGGAGAGAGATAAAGAAAATGCTGTGGTTTGGAGAAGGAGCCAATAAATACCATCTGATACAAAATAAATCCACATAAATCATCAGCATTTTTATATATTACCAATAAAGTTCAGCAGCAAGAGATACAAAAAGAAATTCCATTCAAAATAACTGTTGATAGTATAAAATATTTGGGAATTTATCTGCCAAGGGATAGTCAGGAACTATATGAACTAAATTACAAAACACTTTCCACACAAATCAAATCAGACCTAGTCAATTGGAAAAACTTAAAATGCTCATGGGTAGGCCGAGCAAATATAATAAAAATGACAATACTACCCAAACTAATTTACTTATTTAGTGCCATACCAATCAAACTCCCAAGAAATTATCTTACAGATCTAGAAAAAATAGTAGCAAAGTTCATTTGGAAAAACAAAAGGTCTAGAATTTCAAGGGGATTAATGAAAAAAAAGGCTGAAGATGGTGGACTTGCTGTACCAGATCTAAAACTATATTATAAAGCAGCGGTCATCAAAACCATTTGGTACTGGCTAAGAAATAGAGTAGTCGATCAGTGGAATAGGATAGAATCACAAGACAAACTAGGCAATAACTATAGCAATTTGGTTTTTGATAAACCCAAAGACCCCAGCTTTTGGGATAAGTATTCACTATTTGACAAAAACTGCTGGGAAAACTGGAAACTAGTGTGGAAGAAATTAGGGCTTGACCCACATCTAACACCACATACCAAGATAAGATCTAAATGGGTTCATGATCTGGATATAAAGAGTGATTTTGTAAACAAGTTAGAGGAACATAATATAGTTTACCTCTCAGACCTGTGGAGATGGAATAAATTTATGTCCAAAGAAGAACTGGAACTTTTAATTGAAAACCAGATAGATAACTTTGACTATATTAAATTAAAAAGTTTTTGTACAAACAAAATCAATGCAGACAAGATTAGGAGGGAAGCAATAAATTGGGAAATCATCTTTACATTTAAGGGTTCTGATAAAGGTCTCATCTCTAAAATATATAGAGAATTGTCTCATATTTATAAAAATTCAAGCCATTCTCCAATCAATAAATGGTCAAAGGATATGAACAGACAATTTTCAGAGGATGAAATTAAAACTATTTATAGTCATATGAAAAGGTGCTCCAAATCACTATTGATCAGAGAAATGCAAATCAAGACAACCCTGAGATACCACTTCACACCTGTCAGATTGGCTAAAATGACAGGAAAAGTTAATGATG
>JAJPUD010000694.1:325155-366468 GCA_023553655.1 Myrmecobius fasciatus | reverse complement strand
TTGGAGGTGGTTTGAAACATTTCATTGTTGAAGAGAGCCATGTCCATCTGATTGAGCTTTTAAAATTTTTTTGCCAGACCTTTGCTTTTTCTTTGTATCCCTACAGTGCCTGGCACATAAATGTTTATTGATAGATTATGGATAATATAATACCCATTTCATATACAATTCTTTGAGAAAAGGACTAGCCCATAGTAGTGAAAGTGTCTTGAAAGGTATTAGAAGATAGGCTGTATATGAGAAAGAACCCTGGGTCTGAAGACAAGAAGACCAGACTTTAAATTCTGCCATAGACACTTAACTAGGCAAATTAATTCCTTCAGTTGTCTCATTTGTAAAGGCTTTCTGTTCTGGACTGTGTTTTCTTTTTACCTAAGTGAGACAGACCTTTCTGAAGAATCTTCCAGGTTTCTTGGGATAAAAGATTATTTTACTCCATCTTTTTTGCTAGTTCAGTTCCAGGATTTGGGGATGCTATTTTATGATTGTTTAGAGATGAATATGAGAAAATTACAGAAATTTAATGCTTTCTCGCCACTCCAGTATCTTTGCCAAGAAATCCTTAATTGGAGTCACAAAGAGTCAGACATGACTGAAATGACTGAAAAACAACAGCAAACCTAGCAGGATTGTTGTGAGGATAAAATGAAATATTTGTAAAATGCTTCACAAACCAAAAAGTGCTATTTAAATACTAACTATTGTTATTAAGTGGTGGAGTATGGGAAAGGAGGGAGGAAGGAAAAATAAGGAGAAACTCCATGGACAAGACTGAATCATAAAGAGAATAATAACTGGCCTTACCACTGACCTTTAGAAGGAGATTATGGTTCTTGCAAGTTCATAGATCCAGACCTGAAAGGAGCCACAGAGATTATATAGTCTAATCCCCTCATTTTATGGGGTCCAGGAAAATTAAGTGAATTGTCCAAGTTCACCCAAGTGGTAAACATCAGAAGCATAAAATGATATATGTGAATTTGGTTGGATCAATGTTATTTAGGAACAGAGGTATGTTTAAAGACCCTCCTGTCCCCTAGAGACTGAGAAAGAGGGAAGGGTGAAAATCCCTTTACTTTGTTCAGCTATGTCTTTGAACTCATAGCTTTAGAGAAAATTAATTGACTAATTAAGATTGAGCTATATGGGAGGAATAAGACTTAAGATGCACTTAAAGAGTTAAGGAAAATGTTCTATACTAAATATACTGTTTCTAATATTGCCCTAAGGAATATTTTTGTAATGTCTTATTAAATAATAATTTAAAGGAATTTGTCTGAACATCAGTAAGATTGCTGGGGTTTTTCTATTTATATCAAAATCTGGCCAGTCAAATGGGTTTTCTTCTTAGGGATGATAAAGGTCAATTAAGGTACTTTCCCCAGCACTACTATGGCATTCACCTTTGGACTACAACTTGCTTTGAGTTAAAGTTTATTTGGATAGGACCAGATTTTGCAACTTTTAAAAAGTACTTTCAGACACTGATGATTTTTCAATCAGGCCTGAAGGATGAGATTTATTTGTTAGCTGACTATTTAGAAGGTACTTCAGATTTTCCAATTGAGAACTGATATTAAACTTTCAAAGTTCCTTTCCTCAACATGTGACAGATTATATTTTAAGAACAAGAATATAAAGAGAGGAATTTATGAATTTGACGGAGAGCCAGTGCACAGTCAATTCCTTTGAATGCTGCCCCCGTTTTAGCTGTTCTATTATAGGGGTGCATTAATTAAGACAACTCTGAGATACCACTACACACCTGTCAGATTGGCTAAAATGACAGGAAATGATAATGATAACTGTTGGAGGGGATGTGGGAAAACTGGGACACTGATACATTGTTGGTGGAACTGTGAACGGATCCAACCATTCTGGAGAGCAATTTGGAGCTATGCTCAAAAAGTTATCAAACTGTGCATACCCTTTGACCCAGCAGTGTTTCTACTGGGCCTATATCCCAAAGAGATTTTAAAGGAGGGAAAGGGACCCACATGTGCAAGATTGTTTGTGGCAGCCCTTTTTGTAGTGGCTAGAAACTGGAAATTGAAAGGATGCCCATCGATTGGAGAATGGCTGAATAAACTATGGTATATGAATGTCATGGGATATTATTGTTCTGTAAGAAATGACCAACAGGATGATTTCAGAGAGGCCTGGAGAGACTTGCATGAACTGATGCTGAGCGAAATCAGCAGAACCAGGAGAACATTATACACAGCAACAAGACTATACGATGATCAGTTTTGATGGACATGGTTCTCTTCAACAATGATGTGATTCAAACCAGTTGTTCAGCGATGAAGATAGTCATATACATCCAGAGAGAGGCCTGTGGGAACTGAGAGTGAACCACAACACAACATTTTAACGCTTTCTGTGAATATTTCCATGCATTTTGTTTTCCTTCTTAGGTTGTTTTTTCTTCTTGTCTTTCTAGATCTGATGTTTCTTGTGCAGTAAGATAACTGTATAGATATGTATACATGTATTGTATTTGTTATATAATTTATCCTATTTAGCATATATTAGATTACCTGTCATCTAGGGGTGGGGGTTGGGGGGAAGAAGGGGAAAAGCTTGGGAAAAAAAAGTTTTTGCAAAGGTCAATGTTGAAAAATCACTCATATGTTTTGTAAATAAAAAGCTTTATATATTAAAAAATAAATAAACAGAATTGGAAACAAAAAAAATATTATAGGGGTGCATTGGCCTAAGAACCAAGTCAGGAGAGAGTCACAGGATGCTCAGCATATGGAAGGCCTGTGCTATTGGCAATGAGATGATTCAAAGCAGTCCAAGACAGTCATGGCCCTCAAGGAGTTTAGTATCTCTTGGTGCAGATGAGCCATCCCCAGATAAAAGATATCCAGGGGAAAAGAAGAGCTAAATGGATGGTATGTACAAAAAACAGACAGGAATTTAGAAGGGCAAGAGGGGTAGGAGGAGGATTCTTGGACTGGTAGTCAGAGAGTCGAGATTGGCTCTCACACTGCCAACGCACCTTTTCACCATCCACCCCCTTAGCCTCTTTGAGCACTCCTCCTCCTACTCTGGGCTCCTGCCCTCCTGTTGTTAGTGACCCCCAGAATCCTCTGAAATATCAGGGAGTCCCAGCCTTCTCCGACCACTTAGCAGCCATTTTTATCACCTCCTACTCCACTGAGAAGGAATTGTCCTGCTCTCCCCTCCCCACTTAGCAACTGGAACCCCGACCAGTCAGATGGAGACCATATGGAGCATCCTTGTGCAGGAGCATGGATTCCTACTGAGAACTAAGGCTCCTAACCTTTGCTTCCAGTGGCCCCCTGGAAAACCCCTCACATGCTGAGATGTGAAATGAAGGGGTCCCCCGCCATGGGCTGCCCCCTCCTCAGAGTCTCATTCACCTTCCTTACTAATGAGTCTTTCTAAGATCTTTATAATACTAGTGCCTTCCCTCTGAGATTACCTCAGTAATCTTGCATAAATCTTGTTTATAAATTTGGTGGTGGTTTGCAGGAGCACATCCAGGGCAGGATTGTATTAGCCTTTCTTTGTATCCCATACCTGGCAACTACTAAGTGTTTAATAAAAGGTTGGTGACTGACTGATTACATCTGGCTAATTTCTTAAACTTTCTCTAACTAGAGAAAGCCATCTTTTGCCTCAATTCTTACTTAGTCTTTAATTAGCGAGTGGGTGTTGCTTTAAAAAAGACCTTAGCTTAAAAAGACCAGGGTCTCCCACTACATCTGGGGTCATCTCAGTCTTCCTGATCCAAGTCTTGCTCTGGACTCATCTGATGATTTTGCACAGCTTTGCCTCACATAAATCCAATTCATTGACAAGTCAAGACATTACTTTCTGATGTCATTGATCTTTTTTCAAAAACGAAGGACTAACAACCACAACAACCTAATTTATTTATCTGAAAGAGAATTATTAACACCAGGACAAGGGTTCATAATCATATTTGTGTCATGTATCTCTTTGGCAGTCTGAGGAAGCCTATGGTCCCCTTCTCAAAATAATATTTTAAATTCATAAAATACAATACATAGGATTACAAAGTAAACCAATCATATTAAAATAGTTAACAATTAAAAAAAAGCAATGAGTTATATATACCCCAGTTTAAGATATCCTGCATTAGATGGTCAGTCTGTGAAGTTTCTAGTTATAACGGAAGATGTCACCAAAAGATAGTTTTGAGCTCATTTCATGGAGAATCATAGGATTATATATGTATTTAGAGCTAAAAGAGACCCTAATGATAATCTAGTCCAATCGCTTCATTTTCTATGTAAGGAAACTGAAGCCCTGGGAAGGTAAGTAGCATGCTGAAGATCAGGTAAGTAGTAAATACCAGAACTCAAATCAGAACTCCCTTTGGGAAGGGTAGGATTTAGAAAGATGGAAAGGAAGAAAAAAATAGGGGGAGGGAACAGTATGAACGAAGGCATGAAGGGCAGAAAGTAGAAGACATTTGGATGCAAATACAATGATTATGTTGGCACATTACATTCTAGATGTAGAAAGGCAGCATGGTGTAGCATGTGTGTTGCTTGCTTTGACAGATGCTAGTTCAATTGTTATCTCACACCTTACTCAGTGACCTTGGTGAAATCACTTAAACTCTATAAGCCTCAGGTTCCCTCCTCATCTGCAAAATGAAGGAGTTGAGCTAAGTGAATGCTAAGATCCCTTCTATCTCTAAATTTGTGATTCTAACAATAAAAGAAGTTAAAGTTAAAAAAAAAGAGGTGCTTTATGAGAAATTGTAGAAAGTCTGAAATGTCAGACTGAAGACTTTGAAATATATCCTCTAAGTAATGGGGGTCTACTGAAGGTTTTTGATTAAAGTAAGGAGCATTATGAAGCCACTGTTTCAAACAATATCGAATATATTTCAATGAGAAAGCTGGCAGGACTAAATGAATATAGAGAATGACTGAGAGTATTTTAGAATAAGTGACAGAAAATATGGAAAAATGGAAAGGTTTCAGGGACAGCCTGATGGGTGACTGTTTGTTGTCCAAGGACTAAACTAAGTTGGGAGAGATTCCTTATCAGGCTGGCTACGGGTAATTAATTGTTAGGCTATCATAACATTTTTCTAAGTTATAGAGATTTTTCTAAGTTATAGAGAAGTTGCTTATTTTTTCCATGCAAACAAACATAATGAAATTTCAGATTCTTTAAATACTACATCATTGAGGTTTGCTTCAACTGGTAATTGAAACTATTATAACTGTTCATATCCTCATTTGTTGTTGATTTTGACCTTTGAGATAATTAGTCAATAGTCTAACTGCATATAGATGATTCCATATCAATGAAAGAGGAGTTATGTTCCTGATCAATTTCATGGGTTCCCCTAATCAACTTGGTGATATTACAGAGACTTCATGAAATTATAAGACAGGCAGCAACTCAAATTGAATTGGAACCCCCCCACCCCCAGGACCTTACTGAGAAGAAGCAAACAATTCTGGTGAACATTACTTCTCTTTACTCTTAGCACACAGCACAGTGGACTTATACTCTTGGCAGGGAGAAAGGGACAGAAAACTGTGCCTCTGCAATAATTATTTCCCAGAACAGTTGGAGCAATCTCATTTCCACCACCATTAAATTCACATTAGTGTCTTACTACAACTACCCCAACATTTATTTATTTTTATGATTTTTACCATGTTTACCAATTTGATAGGCATGAGATGATACTAGGAGTTATTTTAATGTATACTTCTCTGATTTTTAGTCATTTTTCTGACTTAGAAGACAACTTTATTTTTCACAATTCTTATGATGGCTATTAATAATTTCATTTCTTCTTTTAAAAATCTTTTGTTCATTTCCCTTGATCATGGGTCAGTTGAGAAATGATTCAAGCTTACTGATGTGTGCTAATTCTATACTTAGTTGATCTAGGAGAGGAAATGGGGGGAAGAAGGGGAAAATCTGAAACACAAAGCAATTGCAAGGGCCAATGTTGAAAAATTATCCGTGGATATGTTTTGAAAATAAAAAGCTTTAAAAAGAAAGCGTTGGTTGTAAAACTATTGTCCTTGATGAAGTTTAAGATTTTACCATTCATATATCTTATTTTAATTTTAACTATATTGATGTTGTTTATGTGGAAAAGATCTTTGTATTATTGTCTTTTAGCAAAATTTTATATTTCATCTTTTATGATTTTTCTGTCATATCTTATTACCAATTCTTTCCCTATTAGAATGAAACATAAAACCATCCTTTCCCTTTCAAAATTTTTGTGGTAGTAACTTAAGAAAATGTTTAGCTTATTTAATCCATTAGGAATTTATTATAGCATAGAGCATAAGTTGATAGTTCAAACCTAATACGTGTCAAATTGCTTTCTGTATTAACCATCACAAGTTCTTAATGAAAAGTGAACATCTTCCCCAGAAATTTTTGCACTTGGATTTTGATGTCTTACATTATATTTTAATATGAATTATAAAATACGTGTCAGTAATAAAGTTTTGTTTTGGGTGTGCGATGATAGAGAGGTGGAGTAATAATGAGAAGTCACTGATTGGCTTGTTCTTATATTCAGTGTGAACCAGATTATTTGCTCTGTGGTCAATCAGGCTATGACATGACTGTCTGTTTACTCAGGTAGTAAAACTCAACATGTAACACTACATTGTTGTGTCAATTATGGGCTATGTCATATATTAGACATCCTTTTTATTTTGAATGCTGTTTTCTCTCTCTCTCTCTCTCTCTCTCTCTCTCTCTCTCTCTCTCTCTCCCTCTCTCTCTCTCTCTTTTTTGGCTGGGGCAATTGGGGTTAAGTGACTTGCCCAGGGTCACACAGCTGGGAAGTGTTAAGTGTCTGAGACCAGATTTGAACTCAAGTCCTTCTGACTTCAGGGCCAGTGCTCTATCCACTGTACCACCTAGCTGCCCCATTGAATACTGTTTTCTCAAGTGTTTTTTTACTTGGTAGCTACATTACTTATTGGCTGATTCCTTAAATTATTGACATCTTGTACGTGTGCCAGTGATACAAAAACTTTTTTAAAATCATGTATGCAGTAGCTAACTTTTAAATATCCTTACTTTTACAATTAAGAAATCATACAACAAACCTATTTCTCAGAATTGTGAAGCTCAGATGACATAATGTTTTTTTTTAAAGTGCTTATCACAGTGCCTAGCACTTAGAAGGTACTATATAAACATTTATTTCTCTTTTCCCTTCCACTCCCCTTTCCAATTTAAATGGTAAGTGATGGAAAAATATGAAACTATATTTGAAATTGGCAAAATAATGTAAAGTTTTCATATTTTGTAGATGACACATTTTTTGGTGGGGTCCAATGATGGTCTGTTAATTTCTTAAAACAAAAAGATCTTTTTTTATGAGATCAATTCCTTATTTTCCATTTTATTTATCTCATTGTTGATTTCCAAAATTTCTACTTTTTGAAGCAGTGTAATATAGTGGTTACATTGCTGAAATTAGATTTGAAACACTTTCTTGCTATGTGATCCTTGTCAAGTCACCTGTTACAGTCTTGTTTTCTTCATCAGCAAGATGAGATAATAAAAACATAAATATCACAGGGCTGTTGTGAGGCTTTAATGATATGATTTATGCACAAATATGATATAGTATATCAACCAATAGCTGTGTAAGTTTGGATTGATATTAATATTTTGTACCTGCTTGAAGATTATTCATTGTTAGTTTTCTAGAGTTTTCAAAAAATTGCATGTTAAGTCTATTAATCACCTCTCTTTCATTAATGTGTTCAGCTATATAAATTTTCTTTTAAATATATTTTAGCTGAATGCCATAAATTTAAGTATGTTGTCTCACTATTATAAATCTCTTTAAAATATTGTAAGTATTTATTGTTTCTGTTCTGTGCTTTAACCTACTCATTATTCTTGATATAGTTCATAAGATCATGGATTTAGAGTTAGAAAGAACCTTTCAGTTTATCAAGTCCAACACCCTCATTTTTAAAGTTAAGAAAACACAAGTTCAGAAATATTGAATGATTCACCTAGGATCACACAATAAGTTTTTGAGGTAAGATATGAACCCTGGTCTTCTGGACTCCCAAGTTCAGCATTCCAGTCATTATATTATGCTATCTTTCCTAATCATTTAGGCTCCATTTAAAATTGCATGTTTTTGTTATTATTTTCTTAATTAATTCTATTTTTATGCTGTGTTTTATAAATGAAGTAAAATTCCTCTCTGATCTGCCTCTCTCCTGAATTTATTCTTTATTTTTAAAATAAGCTCCTGTTGCTCAAACCCAGTCCTGTCTATCTTACCCGTTTTGCCCACATCTTCTTCCCTTTATAGTCTAAACTCTGTGATTGAATAATTCAACTGTATATTATCATTTACTCTTGCCATCATTTTCTTTTACTATTTATAGTTAATCAAACTCCAGCCTTAGGCAACTCCCGCCATCTACTTTCTCCACTCAGAAGATCATCCATTGAAAGCTGGAAAAGAATCTGAGGCCATCTAGTTCATTTTCCCCACTTTGTAGAAGAGGAACTGAAGCACATAAAAGGTGCTTACTGGTGACTTTCCAGAGTCACACTGGCAGTGTGAGTCATGGGTGAAATTTAAAGCAGGACTTGGATTTAAATTAAGGTCTGATTCTACAGCTTCCTTTCCATTGTACCCCTCAGCTCCTATTTCTATGCTATTGAACACTAATGGAGATGTCACTTCATGACTGTGTTCTGAGAGGTTGCTTCTGTTCCTTAAACGTTTGACACCCAAAACTATATATACAGCTCCAATTTTTTTTCCTGTAATTCTAGTTTTTCACCACTGCCTGTTAATATCTTTGATGTCTTTGATGCCTCAAACTCAGTATTTTTAAAATGAAATCTAATATTTTTCTCCTTAAATTCACTTTTTTGGTTGAATTTATCAACATATTTCCAGTCACAACCTTATCAACATATTTCCAGTCACAACCTAGGAGACATCCTTAATGCTCCTTTCTATCTCCTACTTTTCCCATCTAATCAGAATCCAATTTTTATTGATTTCACCTATACCACATGTCCATATCCATTGTGTTTTTTCCACTTATCTAGCCACTACTCTACCTTAGGCCCTCATCACTTTCTACTTGACTCCTTTTTTCTAGATTGCCATTTCTCTAATTATCTACCACAGAGATACTAATTTAAGATCCTTAGTAGCCCCTTATTGCTTCTAGTATAAAATTATCTCTCCTTACCATAGTTTTTAAATCCTTTACAATCCAATCTCATTTTATCTTTTTAGGCTTATTTCATATAACTACTTTTCACAAACTGTTCCACTTGATGTTCCCTAAACTCAGCTTTTCTTCTTTGTCTGTGTTTGAAAAATTAGCCTGCTACACTTGAAATACACTGTACCTTCTCCATGTTTCTGAGAACTTCAGGTGCCATTTTCTTCTCGAAGTCTTTCTTGATATTTCCAGTCTTAAAGCTTTCTTCATTCTAAAACTACTTTGTGTTTTTTTATTTTTGTCAATTTTATATTCTCCTAGTAGAATATAATCTCCTCAAGGGCAGGACTGTTTCATTTTTTATTGTTGTAAAAGAAGTATCTAACAGTAACTGGGCCATAATAAATTGTTTTATTTTCCTCATGGCTCAAGTGAAAAAACAAAGACCCAGGTGTGAAAATTTAGAGGAAATTGGAATTTGGGAAGCTAGTGTACACATGAGCTTTATTACTATGTGGTGCAGTTGACAAGCAAAACCGAAAGCATGTTCATGGGCATTTATACACCCAAATATACACATTAATGGCAATGCAGACTGATAGAGATGTAACCACATACAAGGCCAGAATCACTCAGGTGAGGAAGTTGTGTATTGTCACAAAGATCTCAGAGGGAGTACCTGTTCAGAGTGAGATCTGAGCAGGGAAGGTTTATATATTTTATAGATGAATTTGTCTGGGAGCCTGTAACTGATGCCAGATATGAAAAGGAGGGTATACCTAATTAGACTTATGTAAGATGAGGAAATCGAACCAGAAATTGGGTGAAACTTTGATTTGATAATCAGGGACCTCAGAAGTAGGAGTTATGGTCAGCTAAAACCTCATCTCATCCACTCAGGAAATCTGATTATTTACATTTTTGACACAGAATCACAATGAGTTAGGACAGTAGAAAAGTAGAGGCTGTCTATTGTTACTTATATGTTTAAAAGATCATTAGGATTATTTAGCCTAAATGACTCCATATTGGATATCCAATAAGTTATCTTTTATAACTAAAACATTAAGCAATATATTTTTTAAAATCACAGTTATCACATAAGGATTAACAAATGTTTATTGAATTTCAGAATTCCTTTTGTTAAAAAAGGAATTTTGTTCTAGCACGTGCCTAGTTTTTGTACAGTTGATGTATGATGTTGAAATAAATATATGAACAAGACCTATGGAAGAAAGAATTGGAAAGGAAATTAATAGCTCTGGACAAAAGCCCAAGGAAAAAACAACTTGAAAATTAAAATGCCCCAACTAGAAAATAATGATTCATAAGACAAGAAGAAATATAAAAGCAAATTCAGATAACTGAAAAATATTTTTTTAAAAATAAGGTATCACATTGCAAAAACAATTGACCTGGAAAACAGGTTAGGGAGAAATAATTTAAGAATCACTAGATTAACTTCACAAAAGCCATATTAAAAACAAACCCTAGACATATTTTTTCAAGAAATCTTTTTAAAAAAATTTCCCAGACCTCTTAGAAATAGAAGTCAAAGTGAAAAGAGAAAGAATCTACCAATCTATCTCCTGAAAGATGCCTTAAAAGGAAAACTCCCAGGAACATTATAAACAAAAGTCAAAGAAAAATATTTCAAAGAGCCATAAGGAAAAAAATTCTAAGGAGCCACAGTCAGAAATACTCCAATAGCCTCTTATAAAGGGAAAGAGAGCTTGGAAGATGATATTCCAGAATGCAAAAGATAAAGGCTTACAACCAATAATATTTTACCCAAAAAACTGAACATGATCCTGCCAAGCTTTTTGCTTAGTCCAATTTGCTTAGTCCAATTACAAAGGCAAAAAAAGTAGAGGACTTCCAAGCATAAAGGACTAAAAGGACAAATTCTTTACATTATAAATAGGAGATATATGTTATGTATTTTCTCAGAACCTTATCATTGTTGAGGGCCATAGACAGATTCTGATTAGAAAGAGCACCTAATAGGGGCATTGAGGCCCTGAAGTCAGGAGGACCTAGATTCAAAAGTCGCCTTATATACTTGACACTTACTAGCTGTGTGACCCTGGGTAAGTTACTTACACCAATTGCTTTGCAAAAATAAAATAAAATTTTTAAAAAAGGAAAGAAAGTGTAGTAATGGTTCTTTGTTAGGGTTTGATAATTTTAAAAGAAAATGGAGAAGGAAGGAAAAAGAATATACTTGATGCAAAAAAGTAGGGCAAAGATGGGAGAAATTATCTCAAATAATCGAGTAAAAATATATATGAACTTTCTTCTTATTTGAACTGGTCAAAGGAGGAAAGAATGTGCCCATGTGCAGTTGGGTATAGAAATAGGAAAGAAAATAGGGGTGACAAGGGAGGGAGAGAAAGCCGATTGATGTTTATTAAAATTTAATTTAATAAAGCATATAGTGGTATCTATTTTTACTGTTGTTTTATCTGAAATAGTAATTCTATCTTGTTTTTTCTGTATTAGGATGATACACAATAAATTTTGGTCCATTTCCTTACTTTAACCCTGTGTATGTGTTAATATTTAAGTGTTTCTAGTATGTAACAAATTTGTAGTTTTTGATCTTATAGTGAAGTTTATATTTATCAAAATATTCTGATCTCTGTCTCTTCCCTCACATACAGTCCCAGCAGCCTTTTCCCCTTGCCCATCGAAAACCCAGATTCTTCTCACAGGATCTTATCCTTCTTTTTTGGTTTTTGTTTTTCAAATCAGTACTCTATATTTGCTATTGATTTTACATGAGGCAATATCATCTTAATTTATACCCTCCTACACAAGCAGCACCCTCTCATCCCAGAGTTTAATGTATTTATTCTATTTTTATTGATATTATCATTTTTAATACTTCTCCCATCTAGCCCAGTTTATAGTCCAATATATAGAATTTCTCTCTACTTCCTTACATCCTCCTCATCTCCCTGGCTAAATGATGTTCATCTGTGGTGACTTAATTTCAAGAGATATTAATTAATTCTTTCCTTCTTTGCTCTTCGATTTTTCAATTTAACCATGGTTCTTGCTTTATTTCTCAGTGACCCTCAGGTGAAGTAGGTCTACTAAAGGGCAAAAATTTTGTTTCATTTTCAGCCCAAGATCTTTACCTGTATTAAATTTCTTTTGGTTGCTGCAGTTTCATTTTTAAAGTTCTTCCTGCTTTTCTGTTAAGGATGGAATAGGAGTCTATCATCCTGCTGAAAATCCATCTTGTTTAATACAGGAGTATGCTCAGGTTTTCAGGATATTTTATCCTGAAATATTTTCCTTTACCTTTCAGTATTGCATATCCCAGCATTTACTTTAACTTCTTGTCATAGATGAATAGTCCTATGGGATCTTAAACTAGGATTCTTGATATATGAAGTGCCTCTTCCTGTCATCTTAGAAGGTTTTCTTTTAAATTGATGATTTTAAATTTGGTAACTTCGTTTTTGACTGAGTTGAACTTGGATTTTCTCTCTGATTGCATCCTGTTCACTCTATATATCTGTCATTTGGCATCTTTCCCCAATATTTCTGGGCAAGTTTCTTGTAAAATTTGCTGAAATGTGGTATTCAGGCCTGTGTTTCAGTGTTTGTGTGTGGGGGGGCACATGCTATGCATTTCTGGGAGGCCAGTGATTTTCTGGTTTTCTTAACAATCTCTCTCTTCAAGGTCAGTTGCTTGTGGCCAGTAGAAGTCACACAATTTTCCAATTGTGCTTTCTTTTCATTGTGCTCAAGTATTTTCATTTCTACATTTTTCAACTCTATCTCTGCCATTTTTTTTATTTTTTTCAATATCAAGTACGTCATCTAGGGTTCTATATCTTCTAACCAATGGATTCTCTTGCTTTTAAAAAAAAGATTTCTTAAGAATTTGTTTCCCTCCATCTACTTTAAATTATTTTGTTAAACTACTTCCCAACATATCTACTGGGTTTTATGGTAGTTTGTTTTCATTTCTGGGAGGTTAAGTTGTTAGGACAATATTATTCCTTAGGGCAATATTATTCCTTTCTACTCTTTGTATACTTTTTATCCAATAGTATTTATTGATTGTATGAGATCTGAAAGAAATACACTCATTTCTTCACTGTGATGCCTTTTTTGCCAGGTTTCTTTTATGAAGATCTCTCTCCTTTCTCCTTTGTTTTATTGTTTCTTTAACTTCATTTCTTATATTTTGTTTGCAGCATTTCTTACTCTTTTGAAGTGATAAAGAGGAGCCAGTTTAGGCCTGGTCCCTTTGCCAGAAATCTGTTCAAATAGTTTTGATCTAATGACCTAATGTCAGCTTTGGGGAACATTTTTTTTATTCTTCTGATAATCAGCAGAAAAATAAAACTTCCTAGGAAGATGCTAAGGTTTGTAACAAAATAATTGTCAATGGTTGTTTAATAGTACTAAAACTGTTAAATTTTATTAATTGCTTGGTGGGATAGGCAACTTGAAAAGCCTGCAAGTCACAATGATTTATGGTTGCTATGTGCAGTGGAATATCTTCTGAATTTCCTTGGCTCATCAAAGAAGTACCTTTGAGGATTATTCTACAAACCACCTGCAGTCCTCTTAATCCACTCTCCTGCAAGCTTATCTATAAAAGGTCAATGTTTATCTACCTTCTGCTCAGCAGGTACCTGAACTTGGTTCTCTGATCCTTTTTAATATTTGCTGTGCTAGAAAAACACATACAGGTAAATCCTACACTGAGTAGCAATTAAAATACTTTACTACATCCTGAAAATTATATTTTATGTCTTACCAAAACCCTTTCTTTATGTTATTTCCTGGAATTTGTAGCAAGTGGGCTTATTCCTATCCCACAGATTAGTAGCATCCAACCTTTCTTAATTATATATTCCTAAAATAAAAAATTAAAAAAATCCTAAAATACTCACTATATATCTTTTTTTGTAAATGTTGTCCATTTACTACTGTATTAACATGTTCATTATTAGTACATATTAGTATGTTCAGTATAAAATATAAACTAAAGATAAAATAAATAATACTTTGAATATTTTATCTAAAAACAATATCAAACAAATAACAAAGGGACACATTGCCAACATATTTAAAGAAGCTCTTCTTGTAGTAATGACAAGGAACTAGAAACTAAGTAGGTGTTCTTCAATTAGGATATGGCTAAACAAATTATGGCATATGTGTATAATGGAATGCTATTGTCCCATAAGAACTGATAAAAGGGATGGATTTTCAGAAACCCGGAAAGACTTTTATGAACTAATGCAAAGTAAAATGAGCATGTCAGGAAAGTTGTTATAGTTCTAATTATTACCATCATGAGCAACTTTCCCTGGGATTCTAGGGCAGGGGTAAAGAATCAGTAAATATGAGAATAGAAGACTTAGTTCTTTCGGGATTGAGTAGCCAGGGATGAACCAGACAAACCCAAACATCTGGCTCTGGACCAGCAGCTGTAGCCTCAGCCAAACAATGCTTCTCTATTCTATGCTATAATTTAATGAGGAAACTGAGGGTCCATTTACTCCTCTTCTTTTATAGATGAGAAAAAAGAAGGTTAAGGAGTTAGCACATGGTGGCACAATTGAGCCAGCATGATTACCTGAAAAAAGATATCCTGACTCTTAATGTTGCTTTCACTGGATCACTTTTTGCTGTTTGAAATTGCTTAGAGCAGTTGGAACTGCAGCAGATTCATTTTTCTATAAGCTTGTCTAAAATTTAATTGCTCAGACTTCCTTTCACTAATTTACATGGTCGGACTTTAAGAATTGGAGGTATATAATAGATAGTTATCTGAGTCATCTATGATTTTTCATGAACTCATTTAGGGTTTTCTTGGCAAAGAGATTGGAGTCGTTTGCCATTTCTTTCTATGGCTCATTTGACAGCTTTCCTTATCTGTAAATCCTCAATTGAAGCAAACAGGGTTAAGTGATTTGCCCAGGGTAACATAGCTAGGAAACATGGGAGATCACATTTGAACTCAGGTCTTCCTGGTTCCAGCCCTAGCATTTTTATGCACTGTGCTACCTAATTGACCAATTATTATTGAGCTTTTAACAAAAGAATACTTTAACTCCCAACATACAGCATTTAAGTTGATTTCCACATATATCTTTTTGACATGATGCTACTCAATATGTCTTTTAGTTAATCTTCTTTCTTCTTTTTTGGATAAAATATTCCATTGCCTAATTTTAGCTATAGTTTATATTCCACCAGATCTTATGCACAAGAATATATTTAGCTCTCTAAATTAAAATTTCTAATTCATTTTAACAGCTAAAATTTATATAGCACTTTAAGGTTTGCAAAATACTTTGCAAATATTATCTCATTTGAATTTCACAACAACACTGAGATGAAGGTGACATTATTATCCCCATTTTACAGAAGAGTAAATTGAGGCAGACAGATGTTAAGTTATTTGCCCAGGGCCACACAGCTAATAAGTATCCAAGCAGGATTAAATCTCAAGAGTCTTCCTGATTCCAAGTCCATAACTTTATCTACTGTGTCACCTAGTTGCCTATTTTATTTAATATTCATCCTATTCACATTTGTACATGTTGATTTCTGAAGTTATGAGTATTATTATTACAATGGGATGGCCAACCCATCAACTCCATTCTCTTTCCTTCCAGGATCACGTGTTGATTCAGTCCCTGAAACCTCAATATCATATTAAGGAAATTATTGATTTGATTAAGCAGGATGCATGTTAAGACTGAGAATATCCACCAATATCCATCTCCTATGACCATGGCAGATTACCACATCTTATTAAGTACACCAAAGATGTCAAGGAAGATTGTTAATCCAATCCCTCCTGGTCCTGCAGTCTGAGATGATGAGAAATGAGAAAAAAAAGAACAAGAAAGAATACAAAAATAAAAAAGGTGAAAATCCACCTTTGTGTTGTGATCCATATTGAGTCTCTCCACATTCAGTGACTCTGACCACAAGATCTATCCAAAGGGAATAGAAAAGTTGGAATACTAATTTGTCTTTCACCATTATAACAATGAGCTTTCAGGATTAGCGATTCGAAACTTCTGACCAGGAATTTTGACTTGACCCATTCTCATGTAGAGGTATAGATTGTCCATGTTCAAGGTATCTTCAAAAAGGGAGAGAAGCCTGTGGGATCTGAGTATAGACCACAACATAGCATTTTCATCTTTTTTTTATTGTTGTTTGCTTGCTTTTTTCTTTCTCATTTTTTTCCCTTTTTGATCTGATTCTTCTTGTGTAGCATGATAAATGTGCAAATATGTATAGAAGAATTGCACAAGTTTTACATATATTGAATTCCTTGCTGTCTAAGGAAGAGGGGTGGGGGGAAGGGAGGGAGAAAAATTTGGAACACAATGTTTTGCAAGAGTGAATTCTAAAAACTATCTTTGCATGTATTTTGAAAATAAAAATCTATTATTTAAAAAAAGTTTAATAAGCATTGTTAACATTTGTTCCACTATTTTATTATGTCTAGAAAATCAATAAAACAATAATTCAAGCCCTGTTTTATATCATTTGCCAATTTCCAATGTATAAATGATCACAGTGAAAACTTGAGGATCAAGTCCCACAAACTGATATGAACTGGCTTTTGCAAATCTCTTTTTTAACCTTATTACTTTCATATGCTTTTATTTCTGCTTCCATCTTTCACATATCTTTTTTTCTCATTTAGAGTCTGAATATCAATGCTCTATAAGAAATGATGATCAGGTTGACTACAGAAAAGCCTGAAAAGATTTACATGAACTGATGCTAAGTGAAATGATTAAAACCAAATAAACATGGTACACAGCAACAAGAATATGTTATGATCAACTGTGATGCACTTGACTTTTTTCAACAATGAGGTGATTCAAAGCAATTCCAATACACTTGCGATGGAGAGAGCCACCTGCATCCAGAGACAGGATAATGGAGACTGAATGTGGATCATAGCATAGTATTTTTACCTTTTTCATTGTTGTTTTCTTGCTTGTTCTTTTTTCTCATTTTCCCTCCTTTTGATCTGATTTTTCTTGCATAGCATGATATATGCAGAAATATGTTTAGAAGAATTTTATATCCTGAAATTTTGCTAAAGCTGTTAATTGTTTCTAATAGTTTTTAGAATTCTCTAAGATTCTCTAAGATTCACCATTATATCATCTGCAAAGAATAACAATTTTGTTTCCTTATTACTTCATTGCCTATTCTAATTTCTTCAATTTCTTTTTCTTCTCATTGCTAAAGCTAACATTTTTAGTAAAATATTGAATAATAGTGGTGCTGGTGGGCAACCCTGCTTCACTCCTGATCCTACTGAGAATGCTTTTATCCCTTTTACCCATAATGCTTGCTGATGCTTTTAGATAGATGCTACTTATTTTTATTTATTCCTATTTATAGAAATAAACTTCATTTATTCACTATGCTCTCTAATATTTTTAATAGAAATAGGTGTTGTATTTTTTTCAGATGACTTTTTTGCATCTATTGATATAATCTTGTAATTTCTGTTAGTTTGATTATTGATATAGTCAATTATTCTAATAGTTTTTCTGACATTGAACCAGTATTGCATTCCTGGTATAAATCCTATTTGATCCCAGTGATAAGTTGCTGTAATCTCTTTGCTAATATTTTATTTAAGATTTTTGCATTGATATTCATTAAGGAGGTTGTTCTATAATTTTCTTTCTCTGTTTTGACCTTTCCTGATTTATGTATCAGCACCATATCTATATCATAAAAAGAATTTGGTAAGACTTTTCCTTTCCCTATTTTTCCAAATAGTTTATATAGTATTTGAATTAATTGTTCTTTAAATGTTTGGTAGAATTTACTTGTAAATCCATTTGGCTCTGAAGATGAAGATGTTTTCTTAAGTAGTTCATTAATAGCTTATTAAATTTCTTTTTCTAAAATGGGACTTTTTAATAATTTATTTTCTTATCTGTTAATCTGGGCAATCTATATTTTTGTAAGTATTCATCCATTTCACTTAGATGATAAGATTTATTGGCATACAGTTGGGCAAATAGCTCTTAATTATTGCTTTGATTTCTTCTCCATTAGTGATAATTTCATCCTTCCTTTTCATTTTTTATACTAACAATTTAGTTTTCTTCTTTCCTTTTTCTAATCAAATTAACCAAAGGATTATCTATTTTGTTGTCTTTTTAGATAAAACCAACTCTCAGTTTTGTTTATTAGCTTAATAGTTGAGAAGTCACTTTTAAAAGTCACTTTTCCCAAAAAATATAGTCTTTGCTGCCCATTCTTCCAGGAGATATAATCCTAAGTAAGAATATTTACCTATCCAGATATACATCTGCCATCAAAAGTCTTTTGGGGACACAGGAACCTCATATAGGAAATTTTCCTCTTTTCATTTTCAATTCAAAACTATTCCATGTAATAAAAATAAAAACAAACTTGTACACAAAAAAGAGCTTCAAAGTAAGATCATACAACTATTTAATTGGAGGAAGGTCCTATAAGGTATATTTCAAAAAGTAACCTTTTCTAGTGGGAAGAGAGGAAAATAAGGGGGCTGAGAAGAGAGGGAAAAATAGATTTATATGAAAAGTTTTAACTTTATAAAAAAGGCACTAAAAACTATATCACATTTTGCAAACTCTGAGACTCAGCTATCCATACCTGAGAAAAACCTAGGCAACTGGACTTTGCTTCCATTACACAAGGCATCACTTATGCATTTGGAGGTGCCTATGTGAATTGCTGTTACAATCCTTTGCAAACTCAAACAATAAGTAATAATAAACTTGTTATAGCTTCATTATGATGCCCACATGGGCACCCTGTGGTACTAGTGATATTTGTGCTAATAATTTGCAATATAAGTCTGCTCCCAAAAGCCAAAATAGAATGTAATAGATGTCACTCTTAAAAAACAAAATAAAACACTTCTCTTTATAAAAATCCTTTCAGTATTTTCTTAGCAAGCTGGACCTCATCCATTTACTTGTAAATTGTTTATTTATAGATTATAAACCACTCATTAAGAGGCTGTGTGACAGTAGTGGTTTGAGGGTAAAAACTATGTATAGGGCTGGTAGAAGTGGACTAAAATGAAAAGGGGAGTTTTGCCAATTGAAAATCAGTCAGAAACAAGGTAGCAGATCTCTGAAAAGATAATAAAAGTCAATAAACTAGTCAATTTCTCAACTTACCAATAATTTGTTTACATACTACTCTTTAATAAAAATGCAGTGCCTCAATAGCCCAGAATAAAATTGCATATGACCTTTGGGACGAGGGAACATTATTGAGGACTGTCTGTTGTGATGAAGAACACTTAAGACATTGCTATTCTATTCACAGATGCTGAGCAATATTGCTATTCAGCAAGTGTGCCAAAAGCAACCTTATTATTATTCAGGAGACACGTTCTCATTTGAAGAAGTTGAGGAAATCAATATGCTGTAGTGACTGATATATTCCATGGCTCAAGGCGCAATAGAGAATGAGTTTCCTTCCCAAATCCAAAGATAAAAATCCAAATCCCCAGCTATGCTTGCAAGAGTGCATGCAGAAAAATCCACATTGCTAGGACCTCTCTTTTCCTTGGGGAATGGAAAGACTAAGGGGCACTTCCAGGAATTTGAAGAAGATCCAAAAATTTGAATAGGGCCATTGGGACTTTTGGACTTTGGGAGAATTATCCAAAAAAAGCAGAACTTCTTAAGATTTGTCGGTTACTTGATACAAGTTGTTTTTTTCTTGTCTGTGCTGTCTTTCAAACACAGTATCTCAGTTTGGAAATGCATTTCATTTGTGACTTTGAAATAACCTCCAAACAAAATCTGTAAACAAAAAAAGGAAAATGTATAATACACACATACATCCCTAAAGAAATACATCTGCTTGATTGTCCATGTAAGTATAAGGAATCTCATGGGGTTTTGCTTTGCCTTTTGCTTTTGTCATCAGCAATCAAAATCAACCAAATAGTTATTGGGTTACTACTGTATGGAGGTACCACTATGATAAAATGCACCCATTTTGCTATCTCCCCTTATTCAACATTCAACCAAACTCAAAATATGTGTATAAGATGCCTAAAGAATGAGAACTTCTTGAGGGCAAAGAATGCTTCATTTTTCCTTTTGAATCCTCAACACCAACAGGACAGTGCCTGACATACGGTAGTCTCTTTGTGCTCAAATAGGACCAAAATGACATCATTCTATTGGGATCAGGATATAGTGTGTCTTATTGTGGCTAATCAACCAATAAATAGATGCTTAGAAGTTTCTGCCACAAGTTGAACACAAATAGTGCATATGAACTTTTGAAGTGGAGGTGTCTTAGTTTGTGCATCTCACCTTTCTATTAAACTACTGCAATTCTGATTTGTTCCTTTGTTCATTTTGTTCATTAATTCTGATTTGTTCTTTGACACAGGCATCTCATGCTGGACAGTTCTGTGCCAGTATCTCCCATTCCTTAAAATCAGTGCTAAAATTCTTCAGAGAATACATACAAACATATACACACACACTAAATACAATGTAATTTTGACAGAAGGAAAGCACTTATCTTTAAGGAGGGAATGGGACAACACTCAAGAAAGGCTTCAAGTAGAAGGGGGTTTTAGAATTGAGTTTTGAAGGAATCTAGAATTTCTAAAAGATGGAGGGGAGGAAGAATTGCATTCTAGCCATGGGAGACATCCAGGGAAAAGGAATGAAAAGAGGAAATGGAATAGCCTTTATAAGTAATAGTAAATAGTATAGTTTGATTGAACCATTGAGTATGTGAAGGAGAATAAATAAGACTAGAAATCTGGAAAGGTAGATTAGAGCCAAGTTAGAAAGGTCTTTACTAAACCAAAGAGTTTATACTTAATCTTAGAGATAAATAGCCACTAGAGACATTAATCAGGGGAAAGTGACATAGAAAATCTATACTTTGGTAAAAATTGTTTTGTTAGGCATGTGGAGATGGAATCTTTGGAGGCAGAAAGAACTATTAGGAATAAATTACAAATGTCAAGTAGAGAGCCTGAATTAGGGTATTATCTCTATGATTAGGGTTAATTGGATAGATGTAAGATATGTAGTGAAGATAGAAAAGAAAAAAATATGGCAATTGCTTGAATATGTGGGACATGGGAGATGGGGAAATCAAGGATGATACCCAGACTATGAACCTAAGTAACTGGAATGATCAATCATGGGATCCTGAAGCCGGAAGGTGCCATAAAGATGTTCAAGTCCAACTCATTTTACAGAAATTGAGGCCCAAAAGGGTTAAGCAATTTTCCTAGGTTCACATAGTTAGTAGGAGTCAGAATAAAGAATGGTTACGAGGCAGGAAGACAATGAGTTTTATTTTGTACATGTTGAGCTTGACAATATACAGGAATAGAGCTTAGAACAGAGACTAGAGCTGGCTCTGTAGTTTTTCATAGAGAGGAAAATCAAAGCCATGGAAGCTATGAGATCACAAAATGGGAATATATAGAGAAAAGATGGCCCAAGTCACAGCCTTGGGATAGATTTAATTAGATCCAGTCAAAAAGACTGGTAAATAGTGGTCAAGTAGGTGGAAAGAGAACTCAAATTTCATTATCACAAAAACCCATAGGAAAAAAAACAATATCTTCTCTCCTTGTTTGCTCCTGTTTCTCCAATCTTGACCACCTTTGCCCCAGCAGCCTCTCACCTTGGAGATACTTTCATCTGTAAAACCCCTTCCTCAAATTAGTGAGTTATTGCCTAGAAACATCCTTTAAACGTCTCTTCTCTCCTAGATCTACTTCTGACTCTTTAGACTTTTTTACCTTGCCCCTGCAGGGACCACTCTCACTTTCCAGCTATTTTTTATGTCTTGTCTTTCCCCATTAGAATGTAAGCTCCATGAGGGTAGCTACTGTTTTTTATTTGAATTTGCATTCCTGTTGCTTAAAAGAGTGCATGATACCTCTTTAAGGTAATTGGGGTTAAGTAACTTGCCCAAGATCACAAAGCCATTGAATGTCTGAGGTCAGATTTGAACTGAGGTCCTCCTGA
The DNA here is from genome assembly GCA_023553655.1 of Myrmecobius fasciatus. Lineage (NCBI taxonomy): Eukaryota > Metazoa > Chordata > Mammalia > Dasyuromorphia > Myrmecobiidae > Myrmecobius > Myrmecobius fasciatus. The sequence goes on along the minus strand of JAJPUD010000694.1, from coordinate 344,207 downwards.
CTCTAGGACCAGTGTTCTAATTACTATGCTATCTAGCTGCCCCATAGTAAGCTCTTAATAAAGACAGTATCTATCTGTCCAGAAGATCAATAGTGTCAGACTGCGCACAGATCAAGAAAAATGAAAATTGAGAAAAGACCAAAAAAGACCAATTTGGCAATTAATTTGATAACTTTGAAGAGAGTAGTTTCATTTGAATAATGAGGTCAGAAACTATAAATGATCAAAAAGTAAGTAAAAAGAGAGGAAATGGAAATACTGAGTGCAGACTTTTTCAAGAGAAAAAAATGCAGGATAATAGCTTGAGGGATGATAGGTTCCATTTAGAGCTTTTAAAGGATGGACATGTTTGTAGGAAATAATGTAAGAATAAGAACAGATTGAGATTTAAGAATAAAGAAAAATGGAATGATTAAGGGAGCAATATGCTAGAAAAAAATTAGAGGAAATGGGATCAAAGTACAAATAGAAAGAATTGGCTTTGTCAAGGAGAAAGGCCACCTCTACCTCAAAGACTGGCATAAAGGAACAGGGAAGTAGTTTGGATGTTGAAAAGTCTTGAGATAGAACAAGAGGAGAGGTAAATCATTGAATGGCTCTATTTTCTTGGTAAAAAATGAATAAGATTCTCAGGAGCAGGGAATTGAGGGAATGGGGAGCATCTAAGCTGTGGAAAGCTTGAGGAGAGAAGTGATAGCTTGGAACAAAAAGCTTGGAATTTTAAAGATCATTTAATTCAATTTCCTCACATTAAAGAGGAGAAAAATTATGTCCATAGTGGTAAAATGAGTTGCCCAAGATTACACAATACTGTTTCTACTCTATCCTGACCAAACTAGTTAATGGGGGAAAAACTTGATTTTGAACTTAAAATTAAACTTATAAAAAAACCTTAAAATTTAAACTTAAATTTTTAAACTTAAAAAATTACTAATACTTTTGGGACATTCTGTATTCAACAGTGCCAAAGATGTGGCATGAGAGGCCCAGAAATAAGCAAATGGCATAATGTAAAATGTTTATAAGGATTACTATCCTTTTAAGGATCTTTTCTATATCTAGGTAAATAAGGCAATAATGACATCATAGTAAATCTGACCATAATTCACCATTCAAATAGCAGAAGGGAAATAACTGATTTCTTTTCTTCATCTTAAACTCTAGCTATTCCCATCTGTTTCTCTTCTCTTATGTTTCCATCTTCATCTGCTGTGGATAAAACTGAGGAAAAATTAAATATGAGGCATTCCAGTGTTACAATAATTTTTTATTTCCTTTTATAATTTTTTTATTATTTTGGGCTCAGGGCCATTACATCTGTAATTTGGGGCTAACTAAAAGCCTTTCTTCTGTTAATATTAATCTCATTGACCCAAAACCTGGCTCATGGAATAATACTTTTAAGGGAAGAATTTTGACATTCCTGAGATAAGAAACCAAATGAGAGGAAGAAACAAATATAACATCTTTAAGACCTCTGCAAAACATCTTACATATAGAAAAATTTTCCTGACACCAAGTTATGATATATAAATACCTTGCTCTCAATTACCTCATTATGATTTTTTTTAAATTAAGGCTTGACATATTTAACCTATATCAGATTGTTTATTGTCTTGAGGAAGAGAGAGGTAAAGAAGGGAGGGAGAAAAATTTGGAACACAAAGTCTTACAAAAAATAAATAGTTGGAAAACTGTCTTCCCATGTATTTGGAAAAATAAAATACTATTGAAAATTTTAAAAAAAGAGTATGGCCTAGGTGACCTTGAGGAGGAGTCATTCAACCAGAGGAACAGGCCACAAGGACTCAGGTTACTTCCATTGTGTGAATTCCAGGACTAGAGTTTATTAGAATTAATTCCAAAATGAAGAGCCTTCTTGGGGCAGGGTAGAGATGATTAAGAAGGTTATCCAAAGAGGAATTAGTGTTCAATTCATCAAACATTCATTTACTGTCTTCCATTCGGCTTTTTTTTATTTCCAATGCACTTCATTAAAAAAATTTTAAATTAAATTAAATTAAATTAAGCCTTGTAGTTTTGTAGGTGTCAGCCTTTGCAAACTTGATGTTTAATCTATAACCTGATTAAATTTGCCTATAGAATCTGTTTCCTTAAGTTTGTTTCCTTAGAGTATATGTGAGATTATAACTCTAAATTTGTTCCATTTGTATAACATTGAAGGAAGCATGGGATTATTAATCTGTCTTTTCTTTAACTTTTATGACCTAAGAGGAATGTACAAGATTTAAATATGTAAAAGAATTCTTTCTCTGTCACCTTGATATAATTTTATCTGTAAGAGGCCTTATTAGAATCCTAATCTTATGCAGTTTATTATTTTTCTCTGAAGCTTAAATTTGGGATTAAGCATAATAAAACTTAGATTTTTACCTCTATAATTCCTGCATTGTGGTAGTTCAATTTTAGCAGCAGTTTTTTACTATATTAACTCAAAAAGGATATATTTTACCTATAACATTGGAAAAATGTCTCAGTCACTACAGAGTTGTGAGATAACTATCAAGTCCACAAAGAAAAACCTGGCAGGTAAAGTAATGGATAGAGCATTAGGTCTTGAGTCAGGAAGATCTGAGTTCAAATCCAACCTCAGATATTACTAATTGTAGAATTCTAGCAAAATCACTTACCTTCTATTTGCCTCAGTTTCCTCATCTGTAAAAATGGAAGTAATAATAGCAACCTCAAAGAAGTTGTTGTGAGGATCATTTAAGATAAGATTTGTAATTGTAACATAGTGCCTCATGCAATAATTAGTACATAAATGTTTATTTGTTCACCCACCTCCTTACCCATATATATATATATATATGTATATATATATATGTATGTATATCCCCATCTTGGCCTTAAATATGAATGAAGCTATAAGCTCCTAAGTATTTGCTTGCTCTAATATACTCTCTTAATGGTAAGGAGAAAGTAATGAATATTTAATTTTACCATAGGCCAGTTTGTAAAATGCAGGATATAACAGTCCCACATTATTGATCCTCATTGTTCTAGATTCAGTATGGAGTGTCTGGGCGTAACTCTAGTTATTTAAATATGACTTGAGCTAGTCCATGAATATATCTGAGGCATTCTGGACCAACAAGAAAAGCAGGAATCAATAAAACAGAAAAAAAAAAACTTTTAAGTTTTGTCAAACCCTCAAATTCTTTGTCCTGCTCATATGCTGTCCCTTGGGAAAGGACACATTTTCTAGATGACCCAAAACACCTCCATTTACACTGTGACTGGAGCATCCTCAGAAGTAAGATATGTTTTTCTCCTGCTCTGCCCCCCCTCTCAAACTGCTGCTCTTCTGCCTCCAAAACTACAATATGTTGCTTTTGTTTGTTGAGGTACTGCTACTTTGGCTGGCTCTTATTTCTAAAAGGGAATATTTCCCATTATTTTGCAAGCCTGCCCCAGCCAAGTATGTAGCTTCTTCTTTAGACCAAAAGAATCTTTCAGGTGTCAACAAAACCCCCTTTTCATCTTCATTCACCACTATCTTCACTTCAATTTTTAATAAGTGCCCCAAACCCTCCTGATAATTGGATTAGGATCAGTGAATTTCTATTAACTCTCATTGTGCCCCAGAAGTTAGCTACTGGCGGGTAATAAAAATGACCTTGAAACTTGAATAAACTTCAAGAAAATACTAGCAACTCTGGAACAGATAAGGCTGAGATGAAAATCTGTGCTCTCTACTCCTGCCACTAAACAATGTGTGGATCCCATTTACATTTTTGGGGGGACCTGGAAACTAAGAAGGCCCTTCCTCACTTGCATTCATAGGAATGGTAGGTAAGGAAGCTGATACTTAAGGAATAAATAAAAAACAAGCTTTAGAATGGGTTCAGTGAAGTATGGTCAGAAGTTGAGCACCAATCTCTCTACTTGTAAAAGGAAAGGAAATAATGATAATGACCAGTTAATTAACTGAGAGACATATTGTCAGAAATAGTGACAATGAGTAAAATTGCTTTGTGACTGTGGGATAGAAAGAGTTATATAAATATAAATTATACTTCTACTGCCTAATCCCCAAACCTAAATTCTGTTTTAAAAATGCTAGGCAGCAGTTTTGCTCTTGAAGCATATTTTATATTATGCTAAACAGAAACCAATTGGAAAACTCCAGGGAGAAACTGCAGAAATTGTTATCTTTGTATGCAAATTTCCTTGAGTATCTCTATGGATAAGTTTGTAATACCATAGTACCACAGATGCCTATTATTTAATATTATTGAGTCCAATTCTCCACCCTGACCCACAAACCCATGCTCAAATATCCATTCCTATAAAGGATAGAGCCACTTTGCATAAATGAGTTCTAGAATACACAAGGCAAATTTATGAAAGAGGGTAAGATAATTTCCTGCGAGCACATTTTGCTGTCTCCAACTATAGCTAGTCTATTTGTACAGCAGAACTTTGTAGCCCTAGTTACAAGAAGTAAGGGGGACCCAGGCTTTGGCAATCATATTCTTATGCTCCCCCATAAATATACCTTCCCATGGCATGTTTCTAACACAAAAAATCTGTGTGTAGGAATAGCTTTTGTTGACCTCTCAACAGAGAACTGTGTGAATATTACCAGTCACTCCCAAGATTTCAATATAAGAGGACATCCTGGAAATTCAACATCTTGGAGTTATGTTTACATTAATTAAAATTAAATTTTAATTAAGAAAATTAAATTTTCTTTAATTTTCCTCAACTTCTCCCTGAACCATCTTTTACCTTCTCTTCTAAATGTTTGTGATTGCTTTTTCATAGTCACTCAAATTTATGCTTTCCTTTCCATTTGAATTGCCACCATCCTGGCCAAGGCCCTTATCATCTCGATTATTTCAATAGTTTCTTAATTGGTTTCAGGTTCAGGTTCCAGGTCAATCCATTCTATGTTTTGCTTCCAGATTAATCTCCTAAAACACCAATTTCATTATATTCCTGTGCTCAAAGCCCTTCAATGGATCTCCATTGCCTATAGATACAACAGGTTTGTTCTTCTACTGATAAAGAGGAAACAGCCTCAGAAATGGTCTGAGAGCCCATTTTCATCATAGGCAACTGATCTACTAATGGACTGATTTCCCCCAAACCATCTCTTTGGATTCACACCTGCCAGGTTGGTTCTGTGTTGAATCTGCATGATGAGCTGCATCTATAATGACAACAGGAATGGGAAACAACATTAATGACATTGGAACTAACTACTAGAAGCTCATGCAAGGATCTCAAATCAACATTCAAATGGATCTGGGATGTTCCTTCCAACACTGAGATCACAGCCTACCCATGGCTGCCCATGAAGCCTCGGACCCATTGCCATTGTCAGAGAGAGCATCTGCTGTGGGAGCATGGCCAAGTACCCAATTCTTCCTTCTGATTTTGTTTATAGGAAGGATTCCCAAATAGGTATATTACAGTACTTCCACTCACATGACTCATTTATCTTATATTGTACATCAACAGCCAATTTGGAGTCTGTAAGCAGTATAAATATTAATATTAGCACTCTCTGTCCCCTTTCCACCATTCTGGTACCATGTCTACAGAAGCAGAAAGATATACAAGAGAGATTTTGTATTTATCGTTGTTTTCCATGGGTTACCATGGCTGATTTCATCACCAAGGAGTCATCCTAGTGCCTCTCTATATTTATCTATGCTAGTCCTTAGGGAAAAAAATTCAGGAATTTTCCTGAAACTTTTCAAGGAAGAACAAGCCAGAGCTTACACTCAAGTTTTTTTTTTCTCTTTCTTTTTTTTCATTTTAAAAATAGTTTAATTTTTTTGTTAAAGTTTTTTTTTATTTACAAAACATATGCATGGATAATTTTTCAACATTGACCCTTGGAATTTTCTGTTCCAAATTATCCCCTCCTTCCTCCACCCTCTCCCCTGGGTGACAGGTAGTCCATTACATGTTAAAATATATTACGCTCAACTTTTAAAGTGAACCACAGTCATTTCTGTACCATGATGAAAAATCACATATAAAAAGGGGAAGAATGGAACAGACCTTCTGGAAAGGCAGAAGTGAAAAGGGGATAGCTCAGATTTCTGCTCATTAGTGGTTGTAGGGAATTGATTTCAACAACCATTTATAAACACTTATTATGAGAAAGTCTTGTGCCAGCTTTGGGGGATTTCCAATTAAATAAAGAAAGGTTGTAGTTGTTCAATCATTTTGAGGATTCTTTTTTTGTTTGTTTTTGTGATTATCAGCTAAAGAAAAGAAAATCTCAGGTGTTATTAACTAGCCATTTTAATATATACTTATCATATCAGGAGGACCACCATCAACAAAGTATTTTCATCTGCCTTGTGGAATCATAGTGCATAAGACCAATTAGCCACTTTTGGAACTCTCCTGCAAGGATGAAATCTTCTTATATATGTAGGACAGTAAATGGTTTTATGGGAAAGGCTTCACCCAAAATGCAGAAGATTGATTTCTTATCAAAGCTGGTTTCATTATTAACTTTTTAACCAATTTACTCTGATATATTGGCTTTTGTTCCATGAATTAAATACAGACTGCACCAAGTTGAAAATGTCATGCCTGTTGCCTTCAAAAAAATATTATATATCATTTAGATGCACACTAGAAGGAATTATTTAGTAGCAACGTCGTGTGGATTTGGAAGGATCATCTACTATAGAGTATAATCTATAGTAAGCAGTCAATATTAAGTACTGTTTTCTAAATTGCTCCTAAATGATGTATAATATCTTTTATTTAGTTAACAGTCATGGCTGTGACATGCTCAATGATGTTACTCCTCTATGCATGAGGAATTTTCTTGGAACTGGGATACGTGATCTAGTTCTTTAACAGAACAGGAGGGCAGAAAAAGGGAAAGATTAAAATGATAAACAACCAGGTGAATTTTAAGGCAGGAGAAAGTGGTTCCTGCTTCCATGTGAACTCAGATATTTCTGAGACAGGAAGCACTGGCAGTGATGTGGTTGCATATTACAGCATCTTGTCTATCTTGCTAAGTACAGGGGAGATATCCAAAAGTATGTTGGAGCCAGGTCCTTCTGACTTCCAAGAGCTGATTGTTAAATTTTCAGTATAAGCATTTACATCTCAGAAATTGGCAAATGCTACAAATCAGGGCTCAATTTGTTGTTTCATTGATTTTTAGGCTGAAGAAAATAATAAAGAAAATGTTTAAAATGTAGATTAAATTTAAAAGTATATTGTGTGCATTCTTTCCCTAGCCCCTCCCTTCTCCACAAAGACCTAATTGTTAAATATTTACTAATACCTGCTTAACATCATATTGAAGAGTAGTTAAAGCCACTCTTTGAACTTTTGAGTCAAATTTTTATTTTGTATTAATCATCAAAAATAAATATTATCTCCAATTTTCTAATTAACTGTCTGGTTCTATAGATATGGTCTGCTATAGAAAAATCACTTACAGAAACCTCTTTGTTTCCTTCTCCTTTTTTCCCCACAAAGGATGGCCTTATTACATATATAGATCATTCTCAAAAAAATTATGAAATAAGAGAATAAGCAGTGGTTAGTAGATATCCTCTTAACTGTCCTTTTAATAATAATATTAATATTACTAGTAATTTTTTTTCTAATTACTTAATAGCAACCTTTTCCAGAAATTTAAAAAATTAATTCTCAATATTTTTAAAAACTGTGTTGCCTTTATAACATGGATTTCTTTTGCATTTCTTTTACTTAGTGTGGTCTTTAGTGTAATTTCTACTTCCTTAAAAGTCTAATTGAAGTGTTAGAGTCAAAATACGCTTATTCTATTATAATAAGTTATGGAGAGTGTATTATAAAAATGCTGAAAAATTTGTTTGCTCTCATTCCAGTTTCATTTTTAAATACTTTGGAGATGATACGAATTGGGTTTCATGCCAAGGTTTCTGAAGATTCATGTTTTTCCTCTGCTGAAATCAATGTTTTATAAAGTAGTAATACTTGTAATCTACTGTTCTTCTCCTTGATGTTTTACAAACAAGTTTATATTCCAAATAGGTATTGCTCTTGACTAACCATGTCTCTATTTGAAAAGATGATTAAGTTTTTGTTACTGAAGTAGTTTCTGGAAAAGCCCCAAACTTCCTTGTTGTGACTGGTTTATAGTTACCAGTTTAACTTTAGGCAATGGTATTATAGCCTAATGTCAATGTCTTCCTTTATTCCTTTTGCATTTTTCAATTTCCCTAGATTATTCAAATAGTTTAGGTAAAAGCTATTATAAATATATTTAGAGTCTTCTCATTTTTTGTCCTTTTAAAAAAATTTGGTTTATTTTGTTCCTAAAATATGATGCCCAGAAATAAACACCCTATTGTAAGTGTGAGTCAATGTGACAGAGCTACCAGAAAATCTAATGTGATCTCAGCTGTGAGAAGGAGTTTTCAAAAAAAAGAGAGTTCTTAGTTCATGGTCTTTTTCATTTGGCTTGTCCCCAGTGTAATACTTATATTATTTATGCCTTTGTCCAAGTTATTGATAAAAAACTAAACTTAAGCAAACCAATGTTCTAGAGTGCTCAAGACTTCCTGCTAAATTGTATGGCAGCTAGAAGGTATTGTGATTAGAATGCTAGACTTGGAGTCAAGAACTGAGTTCAAATTTGGCCTTGAATACTGAATCGTGTGTGACCCTGGGCAAATAAATTTTATTTTCCTCAGTTTCATCAACTGTAAAATGGGGATAATGAAAGTATCTACCTTGCAGTATTGTTGTGACCTTGCAGTATTGTTGTGAAGTTAAATGAAATAATATTTGCAAAGTAGCACAGTGCCTACATACAACACATTAGCTGCTATATAAATTCTTATAACTCTACCCAACCCCTCAATTAACAATAATCCATTAGAGACTATTCATTTTGAAACATATTTAGTTGTCTTAACCATATCTTAATGTTCCTTTGATCTAATAGCCTATGAAATCTTTTTTTTTTTTTTAATTTTTTTGCTGAGGCAATTGGGGTTAAGTGACTTGCCCATTAGCCTATGAAATCTTTCAAAAAAGCAATCAGTTTAATCTGGCATTATTTGTTTTTTTTTAATTTTATTAAATAAATTTAAAATTTATTTAAATTTTATTTAAAATTTATTTATTTAAACTTATTTATAAACTATTCATTTAACCATTTTGAAATATATTTAGTTGTCTTAACCATAGCTTAATGTTACTTTGATCTAATAGCCTATGAAATCTTTTTTTTTTTTTAATTTTTTTGTTGAGGCAATTGGGGTTAAGTGACTTGCCCAGTAGCCCATGAAATCTTTCAAAAAAGCAATAAGTTTAATCTGGTATTATTTGTTTTTTATTTTTTTAATTTTATTTAAAATTTATTTATTTAAAATTTTATTTATTTAAATTTATTTTCCATAGGTACATGTAAAAATAATTTTCAACATTCTTTTTTAAAACTTTGAATTCCAATTTTTTTTTCCTTTTCCCTCCCCAACCCTCTTCATTGAGAAGACAAGCAATTCCACATTGTACATGTATAGCTATGCAAAAAAAATTCCATATTAGTCATATTGTGAAAGAAAACACAGACCAAAAAGCCCCCTCAGGAATAATAAAGTAAAAAAACACTTACATTTGTATTTAGATATCAGTTTTTCTGTGTATAGATAGCATTTTCATCTAAATCTTTCAGCATTATCTTGTATCATTGTATTGCTGAGAATATCTGTAATTCACAGCTGATCATCTTACAATATTGCTGTTACTTTATACTCAGTACTCATCACTTTGTATCAGCTCATGTAAGTCGTCCAGGATTTTTCTGAGAGCGTACTACTCATCATTCCTCATAGCATAATATTTCATCAAAATCATATGCCAGAATTTGTTTAGTGTTCCCCAATTGATGGGCATACCATTTCCTTTTTAGGTATGAGCTATTATTTTCCAACATATAATTTCCAATTATATTTCTAATTCTTTGCCACTGTGAAAGAGCTGCTATAAATAATTTTGGACATATTTGTCTTTTTCTTTTTTGATTTTTATCTTTTTTGGGAAACAGGTCAACTAGTGGTACTGCTAGGTCAGAGTATTCATAATTTTATATCCATTTAGGCATAGTTCCAAATTGCTCTATAGAATCGTTGAATCTGTTCACAACTCCACCAACGATGAATTAATGTCCCATTTTTTTCTGACATCCTCTCCACCATTTGCCATTTTCCTTTTCTGTTCCATTAGCTAATCTAATAGGTATGAGGTTGTATCTTAGAATTGTTTTAGTTTGCATTTCTCTAATTAATAGACCATTTTTTAAAATGAGTATAGAGTTTTGATTACTTCATCTGAAAACTATTCATATCTTTGATCATTTATCAATTGGGGAATGTTATTTTTATAAATTTGAACCATTTTTCTATATGTTTGAGAAAAGAGGCCTTCATCAGAGCAACTTACTTCAAAACTTTTTTTCAGTTAGTATTGTTAACTGTGTTTCCTTCCATTCTATTTCCGTTCCTTCTTTATTCTGTTTTCTTTCCTTTCACTCTGTTCCTCCTCAAAAGTGTTTTGCTTTTGACTATCCCCTCCTTTAATTTGCCCTCCCACCTACCATATCTTCCCTTATTCCCTTCCCCTCCTACCTTCAATAGGGATAAACTAGAATTCTATACCCAATTCAATGTGTATGTTATTTCCTTTTTGAGACATTTCTGATGAGAATAAAATTGACTCACTCCCCCCTCTTCCTCTTTACTATAAAAGCTTTCTCTTACCTCTTTTATGCAAGATATACCATTCTATCTCTCCCTTTCTATTTCTCCCAGGACATTAATTTCTCACACTTTAATTTAATTTTTAGTTACTATACCTTCATATTCAACTCACACCTGTGCCCTCTGTCTATATATACTCCTTCTAACTATCTTAATAATGAGAAAGTTCTTTTGAGTTACAAGTATCATCTTTCCATATAGGAATATAAACAGTTTATTTTCTTCAGTATTTTTTGAGTCTCTTTTACCAAACTGGTAGCTCCTTTTCATTATTTTTTTGCATCACTCTCATTTTTCTTTCCAATTTTGACTCATCTCTCATACTTGATTTTCAAAATCCTTTTTAGCTCTTCCATGATCTGAGACTAATTCATATTTTTCTTGGAGGCTTTGGATTTAGGAACTTTGACTTTGTTATCTTCTTCTGAGTGTATATTTTGATTTTTCTTGTCACTGTAGTAACTTTCTATCATCAGAATCTTTTTTATGTTGTTTGCTCATTTCCCCAACATATTTCTTGACTTTTAACTCTTTCCCAAAGTAGGCTTCTGTTTACAGGGTAGAAGATGCATTGTCCCAAATTTCAGCTGTTTTGTGCAGCTGTTTTCTGAGTTCCTTCCAGGACCTGTAAATTTTCAGATCTTCCAGGGTGGTATGATCCAAGAAGAGTTGTGTTTTCTACTCTCCTGGTTGGTACTTGAGTCTGTGAGTAACCACAAACACTCTTTTCCACCCTGGATTACAGCTTTTTATTTTCATAATATATATGTAGATAATTTTCAACATTCACCCCTTCAAAACCCTGTGTTCTAATTTTTTCCCTCCCTTCCTTCACCCCCTCCTCAAGTCAATAAATTAAACATGTGCAATTCATATATATATATATATATATATATATATATATATATATATATATATATATATATAAACAATTATCATGCTACACAAGAAAAATCAGATAAAAAAGGGAAAAAATGAGAAAGAAAATAAAATGCAAGCAAACAACAAAAAAGTGAAAATTCTGTGTTGTGATCCATACTCAGTCCCCACACTCTTCTCTCTGGGTACAGACGGCTTTCTCTATCACAAGATCATTGGAATTGGCCTGAATCATCTCATCATTGAAGAGAGCCATGCCCATCAGAATTGATCATCATATAGTCTTGTTTCTGTGTATACTGATCTCCTGGTTCTGCTCATTTCACTCAGCAACAGTTCATGCAAGTCTCTCCAGGCCTCTCTGAAATCATCCTGCTGGTCATTTCTTATAGAACAATCATATTCCATAACATTCATATACCATAATTTATTCAGCCACTCTCCAATTGATGGGCATCCATTCAGTTTCCAGCCACTACAAAAAGGGCTGCCACAAACATTCTTGCACATGTGGGGCCCTTTCCTTCCTTTAAGATCTTTTTGGGATATAAGCCCAATAGAAACACTGCTGTATCAAAGGGTATGCACAGTTTGATAACTTTTTGAGCATAGTTCCAAATTGTTCTCCAGAATGGTTGGATCCATTCACAGTTCCACCAACAATGTATCAGTGTCCCAGTTTTCCCACATCCTCTCCAACAATCGCCATTATCTTTTCCTGTCATCTTAGCCAATCTGACAGGTGAGTGGTGATTACCTCAGAGTTGGACAGACCTTTTCTGCTGATCTTCTAAGTTGTCTTTAGCTGGAAAATTATTCCACCCTGTTCTTTTGTAGGTTCTGCTGCTCTAGGAATTGTTTTATGGAATTACTTAAAGACATTCAGAGGGATTTAGGGAAGAGCTCAGGAAATTTGTTGCCTTTTCTCTGACATCTTGATTCCACCCCTGGCATTATCAGTTCTTGATGAAGTCACATTGGTACTACTTCTTCCCTCTCCAGATGTTCATTCTTTTTAACTTCCAAACTAAACAAACATTAAAATATAAAGGAGCATTTCTATATGCAGAAAAGTACCAAAAAAGAAAACTGTATATGTATGTAGCTACTTTAAATATATAAATGTACATACATTGTATATACATACATGTTTTTAAAAGGTGGATAATAAATCACATTACTCTCAAAGCTCTCCCACTTCTCTATGCTTACCTTTTTCTTCTTTGGTACATTTTTTTGAGATTTATTAATGGCCTTCTTTTTCTTTTTGTTATCATTATTGCTAGCTCCCTTCCTTCAATTTCTTTCCTCCTCTCATTAAAAACAGAAAAAGCCAATCCTTATAACAACCTCAACAAGAAAAAAAAATCTACATAGTATTTCCAAAATATATGCTTCTTTCTGAAGTTTGTAAGCATCACCTCTCTGCCAGGGAGTAAAAAGTTTCATCCTAGATTCTCTGGAGACATGGTTAATCATTGCTTTGATCAGAGATCTAAATCTTCCACAATTGTTTTTCTTTATAATTTTTTAAAAAGTAAATTGTTTTCCTGATCCTACTCATTTCACTCTACATGGATTCATAAAAGTTTTTTTCTTTCAGAATTCACTGAAATGATCTCTTTTGCCATTTCTTACAAGGAAATAATATTCTTTTGCATTAATATGCCACAACCTTGTTCAGCCATTCCAAATTAATGATCAGGCTTTTAGTTTTCAGTTATTTGGGTTTTTTTTTTCCTCTTTTAATTGTTCCTTCATTGTCTTTTTCTTTTCTGTTTTGTTTTGTTTTACATTTTGCTTGCAACTGTTCCCTCCCTGGTGCTATCCTCCCTCTTACTCATTTTTTAATCACTGCCCATTTCCCCCACTAATTTGATATATTTCTTTATAAGATTGTTTGTGTTTGCATATTTGCATCTGTGTCTCTGTTTATATTTTGTCCAGTTTGGAGGCTCATCTGACACCTGATCTCCTAAATCTTTCCATGTTTTTATACTCTTCTTCTTGCACATCTCAGTTATAAGAATAGCAAGGACCACTGCTTCTTTCTCCTTTTTATATGAGCATATTTACTTTACCCTCTTTTTCCCTCCCCTTAAAACTTTTAAAACTAAGATTAACTACCTCCATGTTTTCTCTTTTTCATATATAAGTCCTTGAATTCACTTTGAAAACATTAAAATTCTTCAATGAAATTTTCTGCGCTGCTTCTCACTATTAGAATGTTAGGACTTTGTCATCATATAGCTCCTTCTAATAGCTCACATAAGTTTGCTTTTTTTCCTCAAGATTGCAAGTTAGCAAAGTTCATCCTTGATCTTTTCATCAGGAATGACTGAAAGACTTCTATTTCATTAAGGATCATTTTTTTAAACTGTAGTATTATGATCAGTTAAGTTATCCTTGGTTGTAAGACTGTCTTTTGTCTTTTGGGATATTGTATTCTGAAATACTTTTATTTCTAATTTCCTAATTATCTTTCCCAAACTTTCTTCCCTACTTTCATTTCATTTATTCTTACTTTTCATATTTCTTGCTTCATTTATTTCTGTTTCTATTATAGTCCTTATGACCATATCTTTCCCAGGTGCTGTAATAGCCTTTTCTCTTTCAATGACTCCTAATAATGGCTTGGATGTGAAATACTTGAATGCAGAGTTATCTGGAGCTGTCCTGTTGTGGCTCTGACAAGCCTACCTGCACACTCTTAGTCTGTTCCCTGCTACGGCTTGGGCATAGCCTGCCAGGGCTGGATGCTGGTATGGTCTCATTTCCCGTTGTAGATCTGGGCAGCTTGTGTCTATCCCTTCTGTAAACCCAGGTCTATCTCTGGTAGTCATCTCTTATTTTTAGCTCTGAACTGGATGGAGGAACTGATAGCCTTTTACCTTTATTTTTCTGTGTCCTTGTCCCTTTTGAGGCATTTTTAGAGATTTGTTGGGGCATATGGGAAAATCTGGGGTTCTCTGGATGTCAACATATCATTATTTAAACAGAAATGTGCAATGTATTTTCTACTGATGGACAGATTAAACTTAATTAGGACAGAATAGGCAAGCAAATGGCAAAAAGTAAGAAACAAACAAACAAGAAGAAATATTATCCCCAGTTTCCCATATACAAGAGTATCATCTTCCATCAGCCCTCTAGTCTCTTTCCCTCTGTGAAGAAAGGTTCTGTCTCCTAATAACCTGTCTCAAAGCTCTCTCTCCTGATAACCTGTCATGATTGTTGACTCTTGAGGCTCTTGGTATGGTTTTGGAATTCCACACACTTCTACCATTCAAATTTTCCTTTAATGAAACTCAGCCTGTATGTTATTTGCCTCCAACATTCTTGTTCTTTGCTAGAATGCTGCCGTGTTCTGATGGAGCTGTCGTCTCATAATACACCATTTTCTTCTGGGAGATGTCAGCCCTATTTTATAAGAACAGCCCAGAACAATGTGATCTGGGGCTAATCAATATACTTGCAGTTTCTTTCATAGGTCTCATCACATCAAAAAGAATCACCAGTGCCTCTGAACAAGGGAAGTCCATGGCTGCTGGTTCAGTTAAGAAGAATATATCCCTTTCAAATTATACAATACCCATGGAATCTCAACCATGGAAATTGCCTTAAAATCCTGATATGTTTCAGAGGGACTTAGCAGCACCGTAAGGAGAGAGACAAAGTTGACAGCCTATCTCTGTGACAAAAGTTCCTGTCCCCCTTACTCTCCAACTTGCTTTTTTTTTTCGAATGCATCAGTATCCCAACTGCTCAGTTAGCTGAATCAAAAATCCCTGCCACATTAGTGTTCACATTACTTGCTTTCAGCTTGATTTCTGTAATGCTGTTGGATGCTTACCATGTCCCCCAGACATTCACCAAGCTTGAAGTTTCTAAGTAGTCAACAAGCCAGACAATTGTTCTGTTTCTTAACCTTTCAACATATTTCCCAAAACATTTTGTTCCATTCTCCACTTAGCATTTTGGGGTAACTAGGTGGGGCAGGGGGTAGAATGCTGGGCCCTGAGTACAGAAGACCTAAGTTCAAAATCTGACCTCAGACATTCATTAAATCACTGTCTGTGTGACCCTGCACAAGTCACCTAATCTCTACCCCAGCTTTCTCATATGTAAAATGGGAATGATAATAGTAGCATCCACCTACCTAGTACAAATGAGGTAAGATAACTGTAAAGTGCTTAGTATATTTCCTGGAACATAGTAAACACTATATAAGTGTTAGCTATTACCTAAATCACCTTGTATCAATGAGTATGCTGACTCATTTTGAAGAATCTTGTCATGATCTTCAGGGTATTTCTCTCTCTTCATATTTTGCAATACTTTGGGTTTGAACTGCAATTATCTTGAAGGAAATTTTTTTTTATTTGTGATCATTCTAAGTACTGTAAGGTGAGACAACCAGGAATCCCACAAAGAAACAATTCTTGTTTCTTTGAGGTCACAATGAAACCAATGTTGTCACCAATCTGAACTCTCTTCCCAAGGAGAAATCTTATATTGTATAAATATATTTTATAAAAATAAAAACATAATATAAATAAGTATAAAACATTTATTGATAACTATCAATTAAAAATGAACTAAAGATCCTTAAATAGCAAGTCTTTACTAAAATAGACCACCCTTGTTTTTGGTTTTGTTTGTTTTTTGTTTGCAATGTTCATTCCCCTTTCCCCTCTCAATTCCTACCATTAGATCATTTGTTATCTGAAGTGCAACAATCCATGGTTTTTATTGTAGTGTTAGTTTATGACCTTAGAAAGCAGACTGTTGCTTTGTTTGAAGAAAAAATCTAATTACAGTAGGTAAATGAACTGGAATTAATTAAGTTGTGGATACTTGACATTTATAGTTAATTAGTCATATCTATCATAAAATGGGAAACCAGACCCTTTTCTTAACTCACTGTTTTATCAACCATGCTGAAAATCAGCAGAGTTTCTAAAGGCAGCATCTCAACAGGAATCCCCTGCCCCATAGTCTGTTCACCACAGACAGGACAGAAACTGCTCCTAAATTCCAACTGAAATTTCCTTAGTCAGCAAGATGAAACTTGCTGCAATGAAGGTTTGTTTTTCTCCTGTTTCCCAAAAGTAAGCTTTAGCTTGGACATTGTAATCAAAACAACTAAACAAAACTCCAAGAAAAAGAGAGAAAGGTGATACTTTACTGGGTAAATAATTTACTCTCCTGGTTTCCTTTTCATTACTTTAAAATCAAAATGAACTTGGGAAGTTATTGCTCTGTACCTCAGTCTCCTCATCATTAAAAGGATGATTTGGTGATTTGTTCAAGAACAAGCTATTAATCTTAGTGGTTTCTCAGAAATGTTTCTTTTCTTAGAGCAATGAAAATATGACAATGTTGTATCCTAACTGATTCAGATGTTCCTTTGGGTTTTCACATATAGTATATTCAAAAATCTTGGAGTTGTAGAATATAAATGTGCTTTAAGAAACCTTGATATTATCTAATCTAAGCTCTCCTTTTAGATGAGTCACAGAAAGAAAAATCCCTTAGAAATAAAATGGAATATGTTAATTTTTGCAAATGCATGAGAACTTAAAAGTTGTAGAGAAGCAAAAATCATGATTATTTTGACATATATCATTTTTCTCTTACTCTCTCTCCACATTATATATATTTATATATGTATATATATAAATATGCACCCTTACACACACACAGATGTTTATATTATATATAATACATATGTAAGTGTGTATGATAATGTGCCATACTCTTCATTTTGGGCCCAAATGTAGCAGAGGTAGTATTTTTTTTTAATTTTTCTTTTTCTTGCTGAGGCAATTGGGGTTAAGTGACTTGCCCAGGGTCACACAGCTAGGAAGTGTTGTGTCTGAGGGCAGATTTGAACTCAGGGCTTCCTGACTTCAGGCCTGGTGCTCTATCCACTGGGCCACCTAGCTGCCCTAGCAGAGGTAGTATTGGCACAGAGGGTCCATCCCCCATTTCATTCCCAAAATTTCCATTCCTGGCTCCAGTCAACCATGTGGGGATGGGTCTGTTTCTAGCCATGTGAGCCTCTGGATTTAAGAGATGATGAAGAGTGCACTAATTGGCTGCAGAGCCAAAAAAAAAAATGACTATTGTAGACATAGGAAAGTCCTCCATCCCTTTCTTCCTTTTCAGGTATGAATTCTGTCTGGACTTTGGCAAAGCTGCTTGGAGTATGGGGTGAGTGAAGACAGGTTTAGGATTAGGAGAAACGCTTTCTCTAGACTCCTTCTAGCTTGTGTAGGTGGTTGTACATGTCTTATATCCTGCTTAGGCAAGCCCCAGCCTATGTTTGTTTGGTTTTTTTTTTCTGATTTTAGTCAAATTAATATCCTGAGATGAATGTGTCCAAGCTAACCTTGTGAATTTAAAGGATACAAACTCCCTATTGGGTAAGAGCTGAGTGCTGGCAAGGAGGATTATCTGGCAATTACTCCAGCTTGGAGAGAAAAGTCATTGACAAGAGGATTAGCCCAGGCTTGCTAGTTTGTGGTTTGTTTTTGGTTTTTTCTCACCAAATAGTTACCTAGAATTTTTTAGACAATTCAGAAATGAAGACAGATGTAAAACTTCTAATTAGAAGCCCTAAAATTGTTTTATGATATTTGAGTATTTATATTTGTCTGTGAGCAGATTTAATAGTAATTTTTAAGTCAAATTATTGACTGCTAAATCCTGTTGTGTCTTTTATGTTTAGGACTGCTTTTGTATGTAGTAATATATCATGTCTGCTACACAATTCATCTTATTCAGGGGGTACCTTTTTAATTTCCTCTTTTGGGGGACAACTTAAGCATGAGCCATAACTTAAATATGCCTTAACTAAGACCCACATAAAGTCATCATGGTATGGAAATAGGAGTTTTTGTAAGCCAAGGAATGTGAAAACAGGGAACCTAACCCACCTCTCTTTAAAAATCAGGCTTCTTAGGATAGAACCCAATCCAAGCCATATATGTGGGGTACGAAATAAAGTGTGGCACAGTATTCAAAGTCCTGTAGATCTAGCAATGGTCTTCAAAATTATAAAAATAATGAACAAAAGTAGTTGTGCAGTTAATTTAATCCTGGTTTTCCCTGAGGAGCAGTATGATGGAGAAACACTGGACTTGAAATCAGAAATTGCAGGTTTGAATCCAAATTCTTCCACAGAGTAGTCCCATCTCCTATTTTGTCATTTCTCTCTTTTTTTTTTAATTTTGTTTTATTTGCATAACACGTGTGGGTAATTCTTCAACAATAACCCTTACATAGCTTTCCGTTACAAATTTTTCCCCCCAACTCCCCACCCCTCCCCTAGATGGCAGGATATCCACTACATGTTAATTATGTTAAAATATTGGCAAATCGAATATATGTATACATATTTCCAAA
>JAJPUD010000694.1:233671-318416 GCA_023553655.1 Myrmecobius fasciatus | reverse complement strand
CACAAAGCCATTGGGACATTACAATGAGATCATGAATTTAAAGTACTACCATTGTATATAATAGGATATACATGATTGTTCAATGGATAGAAAGCTGACCTTAGAATCAGGAAAAACTACACATAAATCTCATCTCTGACACATTCTCCATGTGTGACTTTGAACAAATCACTTGATTTCTCAATATCTCAGGAAACTCTCCAAGTTTATATGCTGTAAAATACTTATATGCATTGGTAGAGATAGCTTCTCACCAGGAGTGTCCTGCACTGATGAAATCACAAGTCTTCAGTTAAAAAAAAAAAAAAAAAGTATTGACAAGATAGAGTTGACTTCATTTTCCACCTTTCAACCAGTTATTTTGATACTGTGTAGTTACTGGGTTTTATGTTCTAGGCAGAATAATTTTTTTTTTTTCTGAGGCAATTGGGGTTAAGTGATTTGCCCAGGGTCACACAGCTAGGAAGCGTTAAGTGTCTGAGATCAAATTTGAACTCAGATCCTCCAGACTTCAAGGCTGGTACTCTATCCATTGTGCCATTTAGCTGCCCCTACAATAATTTCTTTTAATAAGCAATCTATTGATAAATTCTAAAGGAAATACACTAAATTTGAGATCAAAAGATCTGAATTTCAGATCCAGACTCTCTAAATACTTACTACCTATAAGATCTCAGATAGTTGGTTTCTTTCTATTTCAGTTTCCTTGCTTGTAAAATGAAGTTCACCTAGATGATGTTTAAGGCTCCCCTTTAGGCTTACATCTGATGATGGTATCACAAAGGATATGGGAAAATGTCGACACTTCAAATTTATCCTACTTCATTCATGCAAAGGAAGGCTTTGCTCCATCTTTCATTGTGACTTAGCATACTCAGGGCATGTAACCATTTTTGATAATAGCTTTGCTACATCATAGTGATATAGTTTCATTTCATTGTACCAAGATTTATGCAATAAAAACTGAAGATATGCTATCCAAATTGGGGAGGGAATTTTTCTTGCCTAGCAGCAGTTTGATATAGTTTGTAGAATATAAAATGGAGTAAATATTTATAAAAGAAGTACCATTTACAGATGGAAAATCATATTTTGCAATGAAGTGACCAAATTCCTGACTATTAACAAGAATTATGTGTTACTGTTCTGCTCCTAAAGTGTTTTCTCCTAGTTTTCCAATCAATAACCTTTTTGTCTCTGTTAAGTATTGAAATTGAGTAGAAAAAAACTCAACTTGATTAACCTCAGCAATAATATCATTTAGTTCTGATATTTCTCACCCAGAAGGCATGAATAAGTAGCAAATGAAACATTAGGATGAATAGAGAAATATAATGTGAGAAGGAAGACTGTTCTCTAACATCAGCCTTCCTGTTCATTAACAAGATGCATACTGCACTTGGTGATATGACAAGTCCAATGTTATTGATGCAAATCATCATGCTACAGACCTTCCTAAAATTGCTAATTACAATGCTATCAGCATTGTAGCCACTTTCCTGTCTCCTTCTTTGCCTGGGACAAGCTTCTCTTCATCAGCATTTTGTGAAAAAGAATTGTTTTGTGAAATGATTGATAAATGGTTTAAGAATATGAATAGGCAGCTCTTAATGGAAAAGAACAAAAAAAAGATACCTAAAGCCATATGGAAAAATGTTTCAAATTACTAGTAATTAGAGAAATGAAAATTAAAGCAATACTGAGGTTTTACTCATATGCATAAGATTGGCAAAGATGACTAAAGAAAATGACAAATGTTAGAAGGACTGTGAAAAAACATATATCCATGCATCATTAATGGAGCTGTGAATCTGAGCAACCATTCCAGAAATCTATTTGAAATTTGAAATTATACTATTTGCTAAATAGTATATGCCTTTTGATCTAACCATAATGTTAATTAAGCTTATATTCAAAAGAAACTAAAGAAAGATGAAAAATTACTCTATATACAAAAATATTTATAGCAATTCTTTTTATAGTGGCAAAAATTTGGAAACTAAATGGATGCCAATTGCTACTGGGAAACAAATTGGGATATATGAATGTATTGAAATACTACTATGCTATAAGAAATGCAAATTATTTTAGAGAACCATAGAAAGACTTATGTGAATTGATACAGAATGAAATGGAGAACCAGAATAATTTATAGTATGAAATCACCATTATAAACAATTTTAAAGACTCGTAGAAACCAGAGAATAATGAAATTTTGCAAAAAAAAAATTATGTAATAATTGCAAAAATGCAAAAAGCAACACTGAAAACTATGATAATAATGCAATGACTATCTACTATTTCAGGGGACTAATGATGGAACATGCTATCTGTCTCCTGACAGAAAGGTGATAGGTTTAGGGTGCAAAATGAAACATTTTTTTCTAGAAAGTGAAATTCATTCAAAATAGCTGTAGAAACTATAAAATCTTTGGTCATAAATCTGCTTACCTCTACCCAGAAGTTAATTCAACTGAAACATTTCCAGAAATAAAAGCAAATCTAAAAAAGTGGGGAAAAAAAAGACAATTGCTCATGAATAAGTTAGGCCAATATAATAAAAATATCAATTCTGTTTTAAAAAACAGATCTATCATTAAAACAGGTCGGGTATACAGCAAACAGAATTAAATGTACAAAGTGTCATGTGTTTGATAAATGCAAAGATTCCTGTTGCAAGGAGAAGGATATGACAAAAACTAAAGGTACAATTGGACTGAGGTCCATCAGAAATTATGATTAGACCAACATTTCACACCATATACCTAATAATTTCACACCATATACCTAACCTGATGAGCTCATGAGCATTCACATCATAAATTAGAAGTCTGAATGCAGATCAAAGTATTTTATTTTCCCTTTTGTTTTGATTCTTCTTTTACATGATTAATGCAGAAATATGTTTAATATGGTGCTATAAGAAATGAGGATGATTTTAGAGAGCGATAGAAAGGCTTATGTGAACTGGTACAGAATGAAGTGAGAACTAGCACAATTTTTTCTATGAAATCACCATTATAGGATAACTTCTATCAGATTGCTTGCTCTCTTGGGAAGGGGAAAGGGCACCAAAAAGGGAGAAATTATAAAAATAAAAATCTTGTAAAAATAAATGTTGAAAACTATCTTTACATATAACTGGGGGAATATACTTTTAAGTGGGAAAAATAAGCAAATTAGATTACCTTTCAAATCTGTGGGTACGGGAAGAGTTCATGACAAGATAAAATGAGATTTTTTTTTGCACAAACTTAATATAGTAAAAATTAGAAATGAAACTAGTAAATGAAGGAGGAAAAAAAGACCTTTGCAGAAAGTTTCTCTAACAAAGTTCTCACATCTAAGATATAGATTCAAATGTATAAGACTTAGGACAATTTCCTGAAACATAACTAATCAAATGCTGTATTAGTAGGGCTATAGAGAGGGAAAGGCACACTAATAAACTGTTTTTTGGAGCTGTAAGTTTTTCTAGCTCTTCTGAAAAGCAATTTATACTTATCCCCCTCAAATTTAAACAGTGCATATCCTTTGTCTCTTTTGGCCCTAAACTAACAAAAAAGATCAAAAAGAGGAAAAGAACCTCCACAGTTCAAAAACATTTATAGCAAAATTTGAGACTCAGGTATTATTGTCTTACTGTGGAATGACTGTGAATGTAATGGAATATTATTGTGTTATAAAAAATGTGTAAATGAAAAGTTTCAAAGTAAATTGGAAAAACATCTGAATTCAAGTAATCACAACTAGAAGAATGATTTATACAACAACATTATAGGAAAAAATCAGTTTTCAAAGACTTTAGAATTCTGATCAATTTGATGATAAACCAAAACTCATCTGACTAAACTTCCCTTCTCTCTCTCTCCTTCTTCGCCCCTTTTTCTTCTTTTCCCACTCTACCTCTTTCTTTTTATGTGTCTTTCTCCCCTTTCTTTTTCTCTTTCTCCCTTTTCCCCCAGTATACATATTTATGTATGTATATACATACACATCATGCTTATACATAATACATTTATGCAATTACAAAACATATTTTTAAAAACAAATAATAAGAGAATTTATTTTGCTTGATCATGAATATCTGCTAGAAGAAAATCAATTGTTCTGTCTTTTCTTCTCAATGAGATGTAAAGGAAAAAAATAATTTTCTGTTAATTAAAAAAAATGAGAAAACAGTAAACCGTGGAATCAGAGATTATCTAATCCATCTCCTTTTCCCACTAAACCCATGTAAATATTTACTTACTCCAGTGGAAATTCCTTGATCAGAGTCATAGAATCTCAGATTGGGAAAGAACCTTAGAGGTCTCTCACCCCAACCTTTCTTTCTGAATGACTTCAGTTGTTGGTTCACAAGTTCACAGTTGTCCTATTCCTTTAATTTTATTACACTTGTTTAAATCCTTCATTTATCCTTGATAAATACAATATTCCCAATTTTGATCCATCTAATATTCTAGCTACATGGCATAATAAAATACTGGGTGTGGAGTCAGGAAACCTTATCTTCCCTCGTTCAAATCTATTCTCAGAAACCTACTAACCTGTGTGATCCTGGGCAAGTCACTTAATCCTATTTTCCCTAGTTTCTTTACTTGTAAAATGAACCAGAGAAGAAAATGACAAATCTTGCTAGCATCTTTGCCAAAAAAAACTCCAAATGAGGTCATGAATAGTCAGACACAACTGAAAATGATTGAACAACAACATCCAAGAACAATTTATGTTACTTCAATTGTTTTGCTAAGTAGTGCAGCAGATAAACTGCTGGACCTGGAGTCAGGAACACCAAAGTTCAATTGTTCTGGTCTCAGACACTTATTAGCTATGTGATCCTTAACCACGTTTGCCTCTGTTTTCTCATCTGTAAAATGAGCTGGAGAAGGAAATGGCAAACTGCTCCAGTGTCTGCCAAGAAATCTCCAAATAAGGCCATGAAAAGTTGGACAGGACTGAAAAAACTGAGCAACAACAACCATCTCCTAGCATTTGATCTATGATCTTTATTTCCACTCTCCTCAGCCACACAAAGAAGAAGCCACATCTTATATTATACTACAATATATTATATATTTCATCAGATGGATGTATCTCCTGAAACCATTATGCCTTCAAGATCCTAAACTATAAAATTCTCCTCTCTAGTTATAATCTTTTCTTCCTACTCTCCCAATGATTTACTTCTTTTAAACTTGATCTTTATCTTCAGTTCCT
Source organism: Myrmecobius fasciatus (assembly GCA_023553655.1). Classification (NCBI taxonomy): domain Eukaryota; kingdom Metazoa; phylum Chordata; class Mammalia; order Dasyuromorphia; family Myrmecobiidae; genus Myrmecobius; species Myrmecobius fasciatus. The sequence goes on along the minus strand of JAJPUD010000694.1, from coordinate 313,196 downwards.
CAAATCTTCCTTTTCTTCAAACAGAATCACAGAATTTCTGAGTTGGAAGAGATCTCAGTGGGCATCCACGCTACTTTGAAAAAGAATCTTCCTGTCAATATGTTTCCAAAAGGATTTTCCATCCTTTAGTTGAAGGTCTCCATTGAGGGGAAGTTCATTACCTCCTAAGATAGCTCTAATTATTAAGGAGTGTTTCCTGACTTCCAATATCAATTTGTCTATCTGCTGTTCCTAGTTTTGGTCAGTGAAATCAAGCAGAACATGTCTAATCCTTCTTCTACATGAAGAACTGTAGAACCCAACAATTGCTTCCTCTTACATGGTGTTGACTCAATGACCTTCACCATCTGGTTGGTCTTATTTAGTTTTTTCAGTTATTAACACAATTTCTAAACTGTGGTACCCACAAATGAAGGAATGCTCTGGGTGCAGTCTGACCAGAACTATCACTTCCTTATTCTTGGAAATGAGCCAATCATCTATGCTTTCATCCAAATCGTTACTCAAGAATGAAGTATCAGAAGGCCAAACAGATTCTTGGGACATTGTACAATGAAATGTCTCAAACCAGTTCCAGTGAAGAAAGCCATATACACCCAGAGAGAGGGATGTGAAATGTGGACCACAACATAACATTTTCATGTTCTCTATTGAGGTTTGCTTGCATTGTGTTTCCTTTCTCTTATTTTTTTCTTGTAGATACGATTTTTCTTGCACAACAATGATAAATGTGGAAATATGTATACATATATTCGATTTGTCAGGTATTTTAACATAATTAATATGTAGTGGATATCCTGACATCTAGGGGAGGGGTGGGGACTGGAAGGGGGAATTTGTAACAGAAAGCTTTGTGAGGGTCAATGTTGAAAAATTACCCATACATATGTTTTGCAAATAAAAGGCTTTCATAAAGAAAAATAATAATAATGCAAACTATAATTTTCCCCAGAAACTGCAGTCAAGTTCACTGACCTATAATTTGTTTAAAATTAAAATGGAGGCATTTACCCTTCTCTTATTGTATGGTACCTCTCCTGTTGTATGCAGTCTTTTAGATATCACTGACAGTGGTCCAGCAATAACATGTGCCACAGCTTTCAGTACTTGAAGGTATAGTTGATTTGGGTCAAATAACTATAAATCATCAAGGGCAGGTAGGCACTCTTTTATTATCACCTTATTTATCTTGGACATCAACTCCCTATTACCCATTTTTATTCTGTCCTTTCCTGTCCAAATATCATTCCCCTTGGCTTGCACACATACACACACACACACACACACACACACACACACACACATACACAATGGAAGAGCTCTGCCTATTCTCTTTGTTGTCAGTTATCATCGTCCAAATCCACCCTAAGCCATAGTACTATTCTTCTTTGATCCTCCTTTTTCCCCATTAGAGATAAAAAGAAAACTCCAAATCCTTTATCTTGTCCTTTGCTTTCCTCACCAGTTGTTTTAACTCATTCTGATCTTTAGCACTCCTGACATTTCTTACACAATCATACCACACTTTTATATTGTTCTCTGCTGCTTGCACTTGCTTCCATCTTCTATACATATCTTTAAAAAAATCTAAGTTGGTTGGACTGTTCTCTATATAACCACATCTATCTCTTTTGATAAAACCTCTTTGTTCTCCACACTGGAATTGTTTCCTTTTTTTTTTCCCTTTAGATTCATTTTTTTTCTTTTTTGAATTTCTCATCTCTCCTGGATTAATGTCACTTAAAGAATTTTAATTCATGGGACGATTCCTTTCCTTTTTCTGAACCCTTTGAAATCTGCTTTTCCAAAATCTGGAATATGTTCTGCTTATGCCTTGGAGATAACTACTTCCTCTCTCTTCCTGGAGGTAACTACTTCCCTCCCATTTACTTCCGCTATTTCATTTTCAATCTCTTTTTATCTACTGGTTCCTCCCCCTGCCTACAAACATCTGTTGGAATAAAACAAATTTAAAAATAAAAAAAACAAATAATAATAAAAAATAACCAATTTTGTCTTGATATTGCTATTCCATCAAAACAATGTGCTATAGCATCATCACATTCCTGATCATCCAGGCTTGAAACGTCAATTATTTTTCCAATCTTTCTACAACCAATAAGAGTTAAATACTTTTACTTCTTCCTCCACACTAATTTTCACTTCTGTTTTCTCTTTCTGCAAACTTGACAACAAAATAAGTCAGTTTCTCAACCTGTTACCTGGACTAATAACAATAATAGCTAGCATTTTCATATTCTTTGATGTCTTCAAAGTGTTTTATAAAATATCACATCATTTTATATTCACAAAACCCCCCAGAAGTAGGTGCTATTATTGTCTCCATTTTACATATAGGGGAACTGAGGTAAAGAGAAGTTAAATGACTTGCTCAGGGTCACACAACTCTTAAGTGTCTCAAGATAGATTTTTAACTCAGATCTTCTTGACTCCAAGATCAGTGCTCTATCTACTGAGACATCCAGTTGCTTCTGACTTTTATAAGAATCTAATAGCTGATTTCTCTACCACCAGTCTTTCCCTTCTCTAATCCTTTCTTTATAATGAGGCTCTGTTGGTCTGCCAAAGCATGTACATCATGAATTGTTATCCCTCCCCTGCTCAAAAACTTCCCTGCCTTCTATTACTTCTAGGAAAAAATTAAAATGCCTTAGTGTCACATTTAATGCCTACCCTTGTTTCAACTCATCATTCCAGTTTTATTTCACCTTATGTCCTTAAACATACTCTTCTTATAGCCAAACTGGATCACTAGCTGTTCAATGAATTTGCCTCCATGAATTTGTATAGACCATCCTATATTCCTAGGATGTGTCCCCTTTCCATCTTGGTAAACATCTTTTTATTCAGTCAAGATTAAATTCAGTTATCACTTCCTCCATGAAGCTTTCACTGATGATAAAATATGTTGGCCCGTTTTTTTTTCTTCCTTTGGGCAATGCTGTAAATATTATCAAGAGAATAAGGCATTTCAAATCATGGAGGTAGAAAGAGTGCAAGAAGCATTATAGGCAGTGTGAAAAAATTTTTGTGAGACACTCCTGTGGGGGCAGAACTAGAGAAATGGTTGATTGATTACACTGGCACTTTCTCAAAAGTTTGAGGGAAACCAGGCTATAGGAAGGGGCCTGGTATATGTACATCCCTGAAGTAGCTTATATGTGGCAATGAGAAAGAGTGGGATGACAATTAAGGATTGTAGAGACCAGTTGAATTTGAAGCATGATAGTGTAGGAGCCCCTGTAGGAAGAGCTTTTTCTTCTGTCTCCTTACTTGTGTCCTTGTGGTAAATGGGACTGTTTGTAAGATAGATAATGATGAAGACATTAGTCATATCCAATCAAAATCTGCTCATTCAAATTGTACTAGTTGAGTTTACAGCCAATTTGCCATACTGTGGATAAGAATTCCCAATAGCAAGGACTCCTAGGCTCATAATATTTGATTATAGCCCTTATGGCTTATTATCAACCAATAAAGTCTCATGGCTTTTTTTTTACTGGTCTTTCCCTGTTGGGTCATGATCATTTCTTCTCTCTATCTACCTACTGAAGAAAAAGTGGGACTCAATAATAAATAATAAGGTCAAGGAATGGGTTAGGGGAGGGCCAGGGATGATTTTGATAACTAAAACTAAACTTTAGTAACTTTAAATATCTGAAAAAGGTACATTTAGGGTGATAATATTTATCTCATAAAATTTAGATTCGACATTTTAAAATTCATGTTTCAAGAGAAAAGAAGGACAAGAAAATTTAATCTAGTCAGTCTCTCCCATCCCCTTCCTTTCTCTCTATCTCACCTTTGAGTTATCTCAAGGCTCCTCCTTGTCCCCTTTTCCCTTGCAGCTCCAGGGCTTTTACTGTTCCAGTCTCCCCTGCCTCCCCCTTGGTGACTATGTACTCCTGTTTGCCTCCTAGACTTTGCTTACTGTCCTTGGCATGAAATCCACAGCCCAAAGCATTGCTAGTAACCCCTGGGTGCGATTCCATTGCCAGCACATCTGCTTGGGTAATCCAGCCACACAGCCCTTTGATAGCTTTAAGGCCGTACCACCCAGTGATGAGATGAAAAGCTAAGCTCCCATTTGTCTTTCATGTTAAGTTCTTCAGTTATTTGGAACTAAAAAGCTTAGTTTATAAGTAATAAATGGTGGTTAGGCTCTTTACTGCTGCATTTGTAGAACCCCTTGGTAGTTCAAAGAGCTGGGATCACAGCAGGAGACAGGAGCAATATCTGAACATTTGGTGCTTATATTTGCAGAGGACTTAGCCAGCTTTGGGGACCCCAACTGCTTCGGTTCCAACCGGAATTGTCCAGGGAGGGTAAATCCAGCCTTCTGCTCCAGTTTAAAGTTTATATCTAACTCAGCTAAGCAGTGAGACTAGATTATAGGTTCCTAGGCTGGACACAGAGCTACAAGGACCTGAGGAGTTGTGCAATTCAAACCCATCATTTTATAGTTAAGGAATCAGGACTATGAGGGATTAATGACAAAGTTAGTGGTAAAGTTGGGTTTTGAGCCCAGGTGCTCTGATCCAAATCTAGGTCTCTTCTCACTGTACCATTATACCTCCCTGGATTTCTGCTCTCTTTCCTCCCAAATGGCAAAGAAAAGAAAGTGGAATTTGGATGTTAGAGGAGAAAAGGAAAATATGAAAGGAAATCTGTACAAATGAGCAACAATATCGGATAGCATGAATGTGGAAAGTTGGGGAATGGCAACCTAAGCTAGGAGGGATGAGTTGTGCTTCAGACTGCAAAAGTCCAGATGGATAGACACCCAGAGTATCCAGGTAAATGAGCAATAATTGAAAGCAGATTTCAAAAAGAGAAAGGAGCTATTTTCAAGTGTGGCAATGATAATATTCTCAATGGACATTTACAAAGAAAAACCTGGTCCTCTTCACACTGTTGAGACTTTTATTGTTTCCTAAACTATTCTGGATGGAAAGATAATGGTGTTCATTTAGAAAAAGGTTAAGATTGTTTTCCATGGCTTTATTATTCATGCCTGTTTTAATTCAACGTTTTCCTGTTTTAGTGATGTCTTTGACTAATAGAACAACTGAGGATCTCAGTATGCTAACTTTAAAAGTTACCAGTTTTCTAGCTATGTAGGGGTGAAGCAAGCCAAGTAACTAAAATAAGAGTCTTCACATTTTGAATTCAAGGGTGTAAGAATCCAAAGCAAGCAAGATTCTGAAGCAATAACAAACAAGACTCCCAATCAAAAGGAATGGACACTTATCTCTCTTTATGATCATAAAATAAGTCTTACACTCTAATGTCAGGGACAATCAGCAATCTTGCAGGGAAATTTCATTCTCTAGCTTGGATGTCACTGGGGAAATAACTTCAGTATTTAAAACATGGAAAAAACCTACTATGTGCATGTTCTGTAACACAGATTGGACTTACACCCTGGTCTGCCATATGATTTTTGTTCTCATTTGATTCTGAATAACACCATTTCCTATGATTCTGTCTTATTGAGAATGATGGAAACCTCCCATCTCTGAAAAATCAAAATTGCAGGATCTAAATGGCAATGAAGAATATACAGTCCTCATAAATAGGATATAGCATATTCTTAATCATAATTTAAATGCAAAGAGAGATGTAAAAGATAGTCTACTTTCCTCACAATGTCATTGAGATAACATATAAAGCACTTGGCAAACTTTAAAGTGCTATGAATATGCTACCTAGTATTCTAGGCAGCTAGACTGTATAACAGATAAAGTACTGGGTCTGGAATAAGGAAGATCCAAGTTCAAATGCAGTCTTAGATACTTGTGTGATCTGGGGCAAGTCACTTAACTTTTGTCTGCCTTAGTTTCTTCAATTATAAAATGGATATAATAATAATAATAGATTGTGAAGATCAAATAAGGTAGTTGTAACCTTGATTCAGAAAAATGTAAGACTGGAAAAGGAGATGGTCCAATCATGTCATAAGAAGGAGAAATATTGGATAGACAACCCAAGTATTTTTTTGTCATTCATGGAATGATCATACTAGTGAAAGGACCTAGATAAAATCCTAAAATGAATATGTTGGGTAGATCTCCTAAGGAGTTATATGTCAGGACATGGACAAGAATTTTACAGGATGCAGATGGGTTTTAATATGTACCAATGGAAGGATTTCTCAAATGAATAAGAAATAAGATCTGTTAAAATATTAAAATCCAAGTTTTGATATAGTCAAGCTTTACTTTGATTTGTCTACAGGAGATTATCAAACTTGCTCAAGAAATGAGCATGTGGCCTGAAGCAAATCCTTCTTATTAGTGCTCACATTTCTTCTTCATTCTTCTTGTGAGAATCAGAAAATTCACAAAAACTTTTCTCTATAAATCTAGAAAACCAAATGACCAACAGGAAGAAGTAAGTTATCAAAAGCATTTACTGAGGAATTTCTCAAGTTCTTCTTACCTTAAGACAGCCTGTATAAATGTTTAAAACTGATAATTGATGATAGTGTATCAAATTATATGAGTCTCTGTGTACTTTGTATGAGTGGCAAAAGACTACAGAGAAAATTCATGGATGTGCTGGCAATTAGCAAAAAGGATAAGAGAAAGAATCTTCCTTGTGGTCAATGAAATCCCTTCCACTCCTTAAATTCTATGCTTCATTTAAACCAAATAAGCTGAGTTTTTAAGGCTCTTCTTTAATTTACCTGAACTAAATGAGGTATCCAGAGAAGACCCAAAGAGGCTACATAAGTAGATATAGAAGGAGAAGCCAGCTTCAGTCTTGTGTGTATGGCATTCAGGGTCTATAATAACTGAAAGACTCTAGGTAATGGCACAATGGATAAAGTCCTGGACTTGGAATGAGAAGTTCTGAATTCAAATCCTAATTATATGACTCTAGCCAAGTCAATTTAGTGTCTCTAAGCCTCAGTTTCTACATCTATAAAATGGGACTAATAATAGCACCTGCCTTACAGGGTTGTTGTGAGGACTTCAAGAGACAACATGTAAGGCTCCTTGTAAATCTTAAAGCATTATATTAATGTTAGCTATTAGCTCTGTTAATATTATTATTAATCTTGGCATTGCCAGTATAGTTCAAAATCAAAAGAAAAGACCTCATCATGGTATCTATACAAATTGTAAATAAGCAAGAGAGCTATTTAGGGAATTTCAAAATCATGTTATCGAAATATCCTTAAAATGTTTGTGAGAATAACCAATATTGTGATTAAAAAGAAGCTCTTATTCTGCCTCTAGAAACTTTTGTTACAAGATCACAGATGATTAGAGGGGTTTTTTGTTTATTTTTGTTTGTTTTTTGCCTCTCTCTATGAGTTATATTGCTATTAAAATTTCTTTAGATCAAGAACAAAGCTAACAGTGTTACAAACTGATTATACAGTAAAATAGACAAATCTTCACAATTGTCACATTTGCTTTTCATTTTTCATATTACTGTTCAAAGCATTTGACATTTTAACATTCCATAGAGTGGTTATCCCTGGGAGGTACCTGGTTAAAGCTTTAAATTTGATGCAGATGGTTCCAAATGGATTGTAGATGTTTGGCTTTGCCTTTTATTATTGATTAGTGATGCACCATCTGTCTCTATTGCAATTTTTTTCCATTTGGAGAGATAGGGAATCAACAATTCAATCCCTTGCAGTTCTAGCAAATATTCTGCAATTCTTTTCTTATCCTTTTTGATTTTTTAAAAATACATTTCTTTAATAATCCTAAGGAACATAATATATTAAAACTTCAAAATCAGACAAAATCAGCAATGTTAACATCGCTTTTATTACTTTGTTTTGGTTTCATTGTCCTTCAACAAAATTACAACTATATATCAATTGATATGTTTATTAAATGAGAGAGGTCATTTGTCTTCTAGAATTTCATTCCCCCATTTTCCTCAGAATAAGTGAATGGGAACTAATTCACCTCAGACATACTGGACTGTGACCTTGAGCAAGTTGTTTAACTAATTAGTGGCACCCAACAACAATTTTACAAAACTAAAAAGTTGTAGAGTAGATTGCTCTATAGTGAAGAAATTTTTCTCACTGAGAATTCTCTAAATGAAATCCTCAGTCCAGTTCAAGTAACAACAATAAATGATACCTTTGATACCTTTTATTTTCCCCACATTTCCCACTTCCTTATATTTTAAATTAGGAGATAAAAATACAAAGACTTCTTGCCTTCAAGGAGTTTACATTATACTGGAGGTGAAGAAGAGATAGAGTAAATAAGTAGAGATAGACCAGATAATTGGAGAAGAGAGAAGGCACTTAAAGCTGGTAAGATTAGGAAAGTCTTCACATAGGAGATGTCACCTGAATTAAACCTTAAAAGAATTTAGACTAGAAGTGACGGGAATACCTTCTACACACTGGGGACAGTCTGGACTAGGACACAAAGTTTGGAATGCCTGTCATTTCTCACTGGAAGAATTTTATTTCCTAAGAAAGTTTTCCTCTTGTCCATGTTTTGCTTGATATATTTTTTCCAAGATAAATGGCACAAGGAACATAAATAAATAAACAAGCAAACAAATAAATGAGTGAATGAATGGATATCCCCTGGACATCTCTTTTGCTTAGAATCTCTAAGTGTCATCAAAATTCAACTCAAGACACCTGATAGCATGAAGGGAATCTTACCCTAATCTTCCCAGTTAGTAATACCACCTCTCACCCAATTACTTTGTACTTGTTTATAATTTTATTTACTTTTATATGCTCTCCCACTCTATTTCATATTTACCATTCCTGGTGTCTGTTATATCTCTTCATTTTGTCTGTAACATTCCCCTAAATAAAACTGTCTTTTGCCAAAGAGAATGGTCATTATAACCGAACCCAACATCATCTGGTGTCTACATCATTCACATTATTTTGTTCCTGAAACTGCATTAACACTTACACTGAAAAGTAAATAATCCTGAAAGGGAGCTAGCACCCTAAAGAGTTAGCTGTAAGGAGAAGTGGGTTGGAAAGACTAGTGGAGTTAAGGAGAGTTACCACACAACATGGGGAAAAGGGAAGAGGAAGACACTATGAGGTAGAATATCATGGAAGACTGACCCAAAGAAAGACAGCAGCCATGGGATGGGTGATAAGTAGATTTTATAGGGAAAAATTAACCTGGGATTTCTGACAGGACATGGCAAGGCTCTTAAGAGACTGCTCAAGACCCCTACAGAGAGTGAGTCTCAAGGTTAGAGAACCTCCCCAGAGGGTGGGACCATAAAATTAAACTGATCTTCATCCTCTCATTGTTTGCCTCAGGGGTCAATTCTTTAGTTTCTGTCTAACACATCATTCAAGACTTCATCATGGTTGCATTTCTCTTCCCAATAGGATAAAGTCTTTGAGAGCAGAGACTTTCATTTTTATCTTAAAAAAAAAAGCACTATTATTGTTGTTCAACAAGATAACACAACTTGCCCAGGTCATACAACTGGTAACATTTAAACTCAGAAAGATGAGTAAATGACCCAGTTTCCTAAGGTGGAAAACAAAGCTAGAACAGCCTGTTATCTATGGGAGAACAATGATGAGCAGAGATATCTATATATTCTGAATCTAGGGATTCAGAAACCCAGGAGTCCATATCCAGGTGGAGGGAGATGGAAACACCCATAGTGCTGAGTTGAACCCTGTAATAGGTAATAGTTTTCATAAATACATCTTCCCAGACCAGTCCAGATTGCATTATCTTGTGGCTTTATTTTGTAGGAGCCACACGTTCTCCAACATTCATTCTGCTTAGGAGCTCCCCTTTTCTTTTAAGGTCAGATTTCTGAACTCTTGCTTTTAGGGTTACTCTTGAAGCAAACACCAGCAAGGCTGGGGCTGCCCAAGACATTGTGTTCTTTGCTAAAAGGCTGATTTCCAATATAACACTCCCCAGTAAATTTAGATATTCCTTCTTTAAATCCAAGGTTGATGTTCAGGAACAATTTCTGTGAACTTCCCCTTTGGCATGTGAACAAGCAGGGATTTTTGATGTTCTCCCTTTTCCCACATCTCTGGGTTGAGAAAGTTCATTCTCAGTTCTCCAGATTTTTATCTGTAGTAATACAGGGAAGGAAGAAAGCTGGAGGACCAGAACTCCCCTTTGGGGCCATCTGGGCAAACAAACACAATTAACCATGAGCTTCTACCAAAAAATGATTCCAAAGGTAGGGAGGAAGGAGAGAGAAATCCTCCCCCTCCCTCTTATTCCCGCAGCTTCGTACTTTATAGAAAAAGCACAAGGAAAAAGGTGAAAAGAGTTTATAAAGGTAAGAAGTCTGATAGCTCTCTTTGTAGGCCATCATAATTAAGTGACTTCTGTCATAACAGTTTATCTTCCCAAGAGTCCTAGACAACCAAATCATCTTGGGGAAGGGGAGTAATATCTGAGAATAGGGTAGTTCAGAAATCCGTCTTTTAGGAGGGGTCATAGGCTGACTCCAAACTAGTCAATAAAGCTTTAAATAGTCTCAGTCTCTAAAACAAAATTGTCTTTGTCCTTTTAGCCAGTTGTCAATGGTCATGTCCATAGTGTCTATTAAAAGCCACTTATCTCATTGACAGGATACTCCTTGGATCAATATTCTCTTGCATAAAGATTTAAAACATAAACACTAAGATGTCATTTGTTACTACTACCACTCAACAGTTATATTCCTTGTTTTTCCTCTGTTTTCTCTAGTTTCAAAAGGGAAATATAGAGTGATTTTAAAAGAGAAATCCTAAAAATTAATTCTTCAAAAAACAAAAGCTTCTTTCCCTATTGGAAAATGCTTTAAAAAATACTTTAAACATAAAACTTTACAAGATTTTTGCAGTTTCATGATAGTCTGGGTTATTCTCTAATGGTATTCTGAGATATTAAAAAAGAAAAAAAGGCAGGACTGACCTCATTCAAATGTATTATGAGTAAGCAGAGTAAGTGATTCATTACTGTAAAGGTCCCCTATCCCACAAAACACCACTTTTACCAAATAATCTGATATCCAAAATTCAGTCATCATAATTCCATCTTTTTAGTTTTAGCCAAACTATGCCTTTTGCCTTTTCTCTAACATGAATACTGGGAGGGTTAACGTGAGAAACTTCAGCTGTCATTTACCTATACCTGCCTAGAAGTGAGACTAGAGAAGGAAACAGGGCTGGAGGAAGGTAGAGAAAGAACAGACACTGAGAGTAGGGAAGTAGATACGATTCTGCAGAGGAAAACTGGCAAAAACAGAGATATAGAGAAAAAAGAATCATTAAAGTGAGGATTTGAAGCTTGGCAGCTTCCCCAGGGAGGGGAATGGAGCAAGAGAAGATTCGCAGCAATCTCATTTTCTTTAACCTTATGTCTTATTCATCCATCCTTCCTCACCCTTTATGGTTCTCTTATGGCTCAGCTGGCCCAGGAAGAAGCATGTTTGTTTTGCATTGGAAAACCAGTTCTGTGAGTCCCTGGAGTTCCTGCTTACTTTGAGCCATTCTGGAAAGAGAAAGAAATGAATCCCTCATACTCTGAGAAAGCAGATTTCTGGAGAATACACTGAAGAAACTGTTCTAGGGGAGCTGCATCAAGTGAAACTCTAACTGTAGCAATACTGCCAAGGCTAGTGAATCCTTGGTGATTTCCCTGTGGAGATGCAGCTGAGGTATAAGCAAACAGGGCCATGTTTGGTACAAGGCCCATCAGCCACTGGGTCAAAACTTTAGTTTCCTAGTCTGCTGAGGATGTTGTCTGGTTTCTTGTTAGGCAGTTGACCAGAAACAGCATCAGATATAATCAACTTGATTATAAAGAGGATCATTATCCAACATCCAGGCCTTTTGCTTTGCTCCTGCTCTCTCCTGCTAGTTCTTTTTTTGGTCATTTCACTGCTCATTAGTATTTCCCACTGGAGAATTAGGTAGTGGAAAGAGGAATAAATTTGTAGTCAGAAGACTGGGGTTCAAATTAGACAAGGCATTTTTATTTCCCTGGATCTCATTTTTTCCTCATCTGTAAGATTAGAAGTTTAGACTAGATCACAGGTTCTCAAAATTGCATGGATACAATTCTTTTCTTCCTCCCATTAGAATTCAAATTTGCACCTGTAGGATGATGAGCTGTGAGGTTTTTGCATTATCTGGTCCAGAACCAGTCCATCATACCTTTTCCTGACTATATCCTACTCATGCTAAATATACCCTTGGTTTACCCCTCACCCTTCCCACTTTACAAGGTTGTCCTCCTCTCTTAGAATGTACTTTCTTGAGGATGGTGATTGTCTTGTTTGCTTGTTTATATCCCTGGTACCTTAACATAAGTGCCTTACAAACAGCAAGTACTTAATAAATAATTCTTATTCACCCCAGTGAAGTATGTTATCTCTGTTAAACTTGTTTCTTTTTCTGGTGTTTGTTCCACCAGGTTCAAATATGGATTTAATAAGAAATTCCTACCAGGGGCCATGCCTCCAGAAACCTGGTTCCCCTCCAAAGGCCCTGTAGACATCTAGAGTCTACCTTCTTCAGCATTCCTTGGACAACATCTGGACTTTTTGCTTCTTCCCAGACAAAAATTAAACAAATCTTTGAACCACTGCCTCAGGCCATGTTCTTTGTGTGTCAATCAGTAGCAATGGATTATTCTTCCATAGCAATATCTCTGCCATCACTCATAACAGAAGCATGCCATTACTGGGAAGCAGAGAATACTGCTTGCCCGGTCCTGTTCACTCTGGACCCAACTCTGCAACAAGCAATGTCACCAAGTGCCTGGTTCAGAATACTATGGGCATTTGGGCCACTGTTGGGGTAGACCAGGACACTAGTGGAATGGAAGGTTTGAGTTAATCCCTACAATATCAGTGGGGTTATTGTGAATGAAGGTATAATGAACAGACCCAGGGTAGTTTGGGATTAATTTTGCCCTCAGGTAAAAAAAAAATGAAAAGTGTGTGTGTGTGTGTGTGTGTGTGTGTGTGTGTGCGTGTATTAGCATTTTAGGACTTTACTGGAAAGCTCTAGGGATCCCAGGGAACTTCATACTTAGCAGTTTTTACCTTCTTGTGAACTGTTTTAATTGCCTCAGAAACTAATTTATATTTATGACTTTATTTAAAAAGAATCACTTATTTGGGGGCAGCTAGGTGGGACAAGGAATAAAGCCCTGAGCCTGCAGTGCCTGGATCTGGCTTTAGATACACTAGCTGCATTATCTGGGAAAGTCATTTAAGTTCTGCTTGCTTCATTTGTAAAATGAAGATAATAAATGAGATAATATTTGTGAAACACTTAGCTCAGTGCTTGGCACACATGCGGCACGAAAGACATATAATCTATAAATATTATTTATTTGGACCCCTAGATTTCAAGTGATCCATTTCTCCAGATATGGGGAAGTAGGAGACTGGCAGGGCATTTTTAATATAAACAATATGGTCTGTACTATACCATAATATAGCTATGGGACTCTCTTATTGCAGATGGTAGCTTTGAATTATGATGAGAGTGAATATGGCAAAGATCAACATGGTGGCAAAGGACTAATGCTTTATGCCTTTTAAAAATTGCTCTATTGACCCCCAGCACAGGCCATTATCGTTTCCATCGTATTTCACAAGGTGAGGTGAATTCTATGGGGGAAGTATTTTTTGGAGGAGAAGGCTGTAGTCAGTATTACTTCATCACCTTGAAAAATCATACTTTTATAAGTTGCTTTGCCTATAGGTAGATTATAGTCAGAAAACCTTTATATTGAGGAATAAAATTGCTCCCCTCCTATAACTGTATAGGAAGGGTCAGATTATAGTTACCTCCAATCTAAACTCAGGTTGCCTTACAAGTGAAAATGACCTGGGACTGGGACAGAGCTGGAAAGAATTCCCAATAGCATGGCAATTAAACTACCCTGACCTCAGGCTAGGTTAAATCAATTAGAGTTTTGTGTCCTGGATGCTGATAATTAGAAGGTGCTCTAGAGTATTTACCATTCTTCAGCAATATAGCAACAAAGGAGCTTATTGCCTAGTTTTCAAGAATAATTAAGTAAAGCAGGAAGCTGTAAGATAATGTTAATTTCCCCAGGACTTCACTGCTTTTAAACCTCCATGTTCCTTTCCCATCCCTCTGATGGTGGATTGCAGAAAACATGCTTGTTAGTGTGTTGATATCATAACAAGCATCAACGAATAGGACGTCCCAAGGATGAGAAAAAATGGGGTAAAGAAAGAGAAATGAACAGTGAAGGAAGAGTTTTTCCCCATCCATCCAGTTTTGAAAAGAAGAAATCAGAAGAAAAGCCAGTTAAAGGGAAGGTGAAATCAGAGAATGCTCAGAGGAGAGGAAAACAATTGTCTCACGGTTTTCACCAAAGACATGTAACAAATGTAAGCACCTTCATTTCAGGACTTAGATAATTCTAAAATGCATTTGGAAGGTCAGAAAGAAAATGTCTTTCTACTTTGTAACAGGGTAATAAAGTCAAACAAAGATCATTCAATCATCAAAGCCAATTAGATTTTTAAAATTCTCTCTCAAGAAATAAATGTCAATACTTTTTATCATCAGTTCATTGTATTACTAAATCCCTCGACTGTCACAAGGGACAAGTGTATTTTATCTTGTTTCTGCTGTGACTTGGGGATGGTTTAATCTTTCAAGCTGCATAGAGCTGAATGCATATATTTGGATGGTTATTTCTTTATTGGTTGGGTAAATATATTTCTTTCTGTTGATCTGAAGGTCCATAACTACCTTAGGGCCTAGTGCATTTCACTTAGATGGGAGTAAGAAATCATTCCTTCCTTTCCTGATTCTCTTGGCTCAGACCCCTGTTTTAAATCATTAGGAATAAATGTAATTGGGTGGTATGACATGATAGATTGGTTTGCTGTGGGGGAAAGGCAGGAAATATTAATGAAATCAAATGTCTCTACAGAGAAGGGGGGAGTAAAAATTGAGGGTTAAGTTCAATTGTTTCTAGATGAACATTTGGAAAATTTAAAGTCCTTTTTTCCTCTAAAAGAATCTCTGTCTTTGAGGGCCAGTATTCTATTTATTTTTAATGGAGGGGTGAAGCAAAGGCCATGGCTGTAACCCAGCAAATGGATTGTAGTATGGGTCGAACCATTCTGTTAGTGTTTTAATGAGCCCTCTGGATCACTGCCCAATCAATTCATTGTGCTAAAGGGAAAGTTGGAGGGAACACTCCTTGGCCAGTTGAGTAAAAAGAGTTCACTATATTGTTGACTATTTGGCTCAGCCACACTGGTATGACCATAGAGAAAGTTGGGATTTCATCAGTTTTAATCTTGACATTTATGCCATTAAGCAGGAGCAGTAGCTCTCCCTGAAGCACTTCAGCTCCATTCCCAGTGATCCAAAGCCACCAGACACCATTGTGACAGTTGGCAGCATTCTAGTGCTCTTGCCCTCTAGAAAGGTGTGAAACATTCTGGCTTCCTCATGGGCCCAGAGAAATTCATAATTGTCCTTTGGGTTGGTGATATGGGATAGCAGGGTTCCCAGAAAGATTTGAGAATGGGGCATTGAGATGGATGGAAGAGAATTAATAGTTATCAAGTACCTGCTATGTGCCAGATACTATCCTAAGCATTTTGCAAGGATTATTTCTGTTGATCCTCACAACTCTGGGAATAGATGCTATTTTTATCCCCATTTTACAGTTGAAAAAATTGAGACAGACCAAAATTAAATGATTTGCCCAAGGTCCCACAGTTAGTGTTTGAGGTCAGATTTTTAACTCTGGTCCTTCTGACTCCAGGCTCAGTACTCTCTGCTTTCTTCTCTAAATAAACTTGAAGTCAAGCCCACTTCAGATTGCTGGAAAGAAGAATAAGACTCTGGAAAGAAGCCAGCAGTCTCCCTCATGTCTCCTGTCCCCACTTTGCTTCTCTTGAGACTTGGGGGAATTTCCTCTCAGGTGAGATGAGACTCTCTCTATTAGAAGATCTGAGTTACCTCACTCCCAATGGGAGACCTCCTTCCCCCTGTATTAGCTGGTATATATTCTTCTAGGTGTATTTTCTCTGATTTCTGTTTTGCCATCAACTTGAATGAATGGACTTCTTTGCTGTTTCCTATGTGTGTTCATTGTGGAAGTAGCACTTTGTGGAAAGGGAGTCAAGCTTTGGATGTAAAATTCATATCCAACTTTCCCAATAAATGAACAATGATTGGTAGTTTAGTTTGAACCTGAAAACAACATTCCTAGACTAATAATATTTAAGGGAACAGATAAATATAATTTTATCCTGGTAACCCCTCTCTCTTAGGAGAGCAGAATGGCCAAGCTTCTAGACAACCTCCTGCTTCCTCATCCTCTCAGGAATTAAAATCTCCCTTAGAGAAGGATGGGGGGGGGGGGAAGAAGAGGTCAGAGATGTATATTCTGTTTTCCTTTTAGTCACACAATGAACTCCCCATGTTACATGTGGGGAAATAGCCTTATTACATATATAATGCTGTTATGGCATTCTCTTGTACTTCCAACTTCTCCATCTTTGTAGGTCAAAATGTGTCTGGAGATGTAATTCGGGCCCTAGATTGGGCAAAACTGATTAGCAATGAGGTATGGGAGATAGGAGATGGGGGTATTTTGAGGCAGAAGAAAAAACCTCCTTTTATGGCATCTTTTCTTCATTCTACCTTTTCATGCTATATTACTGTACCTTCATCCCCCATCCTTCTTAATATTGTGTCCCACCTAAGCCAGTGTTTATAAGACTGTGTCCTGCATTCTGGACCTCTCTCCCATCCCCATCCTCTAAAGCAAGCTTGTCCCAAGTCTTATTCTGATAGGAATATTTTCTTAGCTAGCTGTGGTTGAAAAGCAATCTGCTAGACTAAAGTTTCACTAAGATATTAATATATGATAACTGTTTGATGTATTATCCCTCTCAGAAATCATATATATTTATATTCTCTCTCTTCCCCCACTCACTTTTGAATTTCCATTAGAGTAGCTAATGAATTCCAGGAAAAGACATCTAGTAAACTTTAAGGGTAGAGTATATACTTCAAGCTTTTTTTTTTTTTTTTTTTGAAAGACCAACATGTCTCCATCTTAAAATGCTCTATAAAAGGGTATCAACATTAAGAGTTCAAAATACAAGACAGGCAATCATACTTCTGAAGTGACTTAGTTCAGCTTCAAGAATAATAACCCTCATTCGTAAAGCATTTCTTACTTCATGAAGTACCTTTCTTCCATGAAATAACTGTGAAAGGGGGAATTAAGTACAATTGTCCCTACTTTATAGACAAAACCTTCAAAAAAATGAATTGACTTGACCCACTGTCACACAGTTAAGCTAGATAACTTTTTTAGACTAGATTTGAATGCAGATCTAATTTCAGGGTCTGATACACAATAGACTTAAATAAATTAACATCATCAGTAAAAACATCACCAAAAACAAGAATCAGCATTTACAATGGTATTTTTATGCTTTGTACTCGTTATCTTGTTTTATTAGGCATAATGAAAATCAGGAAGAAAACAAAAAAAGAGTTTAATTTCCTCAACTCTTCCAAGAAGCACACCTCTTTATGATTAAATACAGTGAGTGTGCCGATCAGAGAAGGACATCCACAGCAGGCTGGTGAACCAGCTGCGTGAAATCCACCTCTGGAAAGACCACTGCTGACCTTATTACTTATAGTTATCATTACTTATATTCAGCCAGTTCTAAAATGGGATGGGAACTGAGGACAAATAAACCAAATAAGGTTTTGATAATACTTGATTTTTCCCCCCTTTCCTCAAGTCCCTATTTATTTTTCAGCTCCACAGAGGCAAGAAAAGATATTAGGCAGATTACATACGCAAACTGGAAGATAAAGGCAATGAGGATGCTACCAGACAAGGCTAGCAGAAATGTGGTTATCTTTCCTGTGACATAGGGCATGGCTCTGAAAGTGAATGTCTCCATAGAAAAATCGAAGCTCACCCCCTAAGATAAAAATCACATTAATAATTCTTTTCCTGAAAGGGAAGGGGGAGGAAAGAGAAGGAGATTTGTTACAGAGGAAGACTTTAGGAGCTGATAACATCAGCACCCGCCTACAGTGTTCTGAGATACTTGGAGGAAGAAACTGAAGGTTACATGAATAAGAATGGTTAATATTCATGGCAGCTTCTCCTGCTGTGTTGCCTGGAGACAGTAATGAGCATATATTCCATCTAGGTTTGATGATACTGAGGCTGCCACATCAATCCTGCCATGATCCACAGAAATGAGATCTCTATCATTTGCACACATGGAAACTTTGGCGACATGGCAGCCATTCATAAAGGTCACTAATAGATATGTAGATGAGCAGGCTATATTTTATCCGCCAATACTAAAGACATTCTCCAGGCACCTTTGCATTTAAGGGATACCATCAGCCAACTAAAGTTTCAAAACTGCCAAAAATAAATAAGCAAACAAAAAATCAAAAATCCCAGCTCTTCACTCTCTTTCCCAGAGAAAGTTTCTGAGACTTTGCAGGGAAGTCATTATGTATTTGCAGTATCTATGATTTCTTTTTCCTTTCAGTAGCAGGAAAGGGTACTACTTAAAGATAAAACTGTTCTAGGATTCTTTGTTCTTGTTTGAAGACATGCCTTAATTTGTGATTCATCAGTGTACATGAAGTTCATCACCTTGTTCCTATAGAACCCCAGGTTATTTACCCTTCTAATGCTTTTATGTATTGAGAAGCACTTTGCCAATATAGTGGAAAGAACATTGACTCTCTAATAAAAGGATCCAGGTTCAAAGCCTTCCTCTAATAGTTACTACCTGAATCATTTTGGATAAGTCATTTAACTTCCCTTAGCCTCAGTTTCCTTATCTGTAAAAAGAGGATTGGACAAGATGGCCTCTGAGGCAACATTTTCCTGGAGAACTTTTAGATTATCAGTGGAGGACTTTTATAGTCTGATATGTTTTTATTGTTGACCAAAGGGCCATCTTCCCATTACTTTATTGTTGTTTGGTTATTTTAATTGTGTCTGATTCTTTGTGACTCCATTTGGGGTTTTATTGGCAAAGACACTAGGATGGTTTGTCATTTCTTTCTCTAGCTCATTTTATAGATGAGGAAACTGAGATAAATGGCATTAAATAGACTTGTCCAAGATCATATAGCTAGTAAATCCTGACTCCAGGTCCAGCATTCCATCTACTGTGCCATCTAGTTTCTCCTTCCCAAGGCACTATACCTTACTTTTCTTAGAATTATAAAGCCATACAACGGCAAGATTATATAATAATCAATTCTGATGGATGTGGCTCTTCTCAACAGTGAGATGATTCAGGCCAGTCCCAATAATCTTGTGATGATGAGAGCCATTTACACCTAAAGAGAGGACTGTGGGAACTGATTGTAGATCACGGCATAGCATTTTCACTTCTTTTGTTTTTGTTTGCTTGAATTTTATTTTTTTCTCATTCTTTTTTCATTTTTGAAATGATTTTTCTGGGCAGCAAGATAATTGTATAAATATGTATGCCTATATGGGATTTACATATATATTCATCATATTTAACATATATTGGATTACTTGCTATCTAGGAGAGGGAATGGGAGGAAGGGAGGGAAATTAGAACACAAGGTTTTGCAAGGGTCAATAGTGAAAAATTATCCTTGAATATGTTTTGAAAATAAAAAGCTTCAATTAAAAATTTTGAAAAAAAAAGAATTATAAAGTCAGATATTCTTAGATATGGAAATGATTTTAGAGTCCAACCCTAGCATCTTACAGATAAGGAAACTGAGATTGCTCCCTAACTCCCATATAATTGTTTGGAAGAAAAGGTTGGCTCCTAAAAACCTTTAAAAGGAATAATTAGCAAAGGTGGAGTCTCTTTGGTAAACCTGATAAATAGATCATCCTCCAGCTATATTTGTAATGTCCTTACATTCACAATTGCTTGCCAAGACCCCACTTCTACTGAGACAACTCTCTATATCTCACCTCTTCTTCCACAGTGCACAGTAGTTGATATTTATATAATGACAATTATAATAATAGTTTCATTTATATGGGACTTTGTGGTTTATAAAACACTTTATGATCAATCAATTAACATTTATTAAGCACCTACTATGTGTCTTACACAAAAGAGGTAAAAAAAGAGGTACAAAAAAGAGGTAAAAAACAGTCTTCCCTGAAGGAGTTTACAATCTAATGGAAAAGATAACATATAAATATAGACAAAGCAAATGATATACAGGATAAATAGGAAATAATTAAGAGAGAAGTTACTTAAATTAAGAGGTATTGGAAAAGGTTTCCAGTAAAAGATGGGACTTTATTTGAACCTTAAAGAAAGCCAGGCAGTACAGTAAGTGGAATGGAGGAAGGAAAGCATGCCGGGCAAAGGGGGGAATGCCAGGAGATGAGAGATGGAGTGTGCTTGTTGAACAGTCAGGAAGCCAATGGCATTGGATCAAGCAGTATGTATTGGGGAGTAAGGTATAAGAAGACTGGAAAGGTAGGAGGGCTTTGGATGCCAAACCAGCATTTTGTATTTGATCTTTGGAGGTAACAGGATGTCATTGGATTTTATTGAGAACCATGACATTGTGAAGTTTCAGAGATCAAAATTTATATTCTTTTTGGGAAATATACTCACAGGCAAGGGTATGTATGATATTTTATGTAAGCAGAAAGGAGGGAAGGGAAAGAAGAAAGAAGAGGGAAAAAAGAAAAGAAGAGAGGGAAGGAAAGGAGAGGAGAAGAAAGGAGAGGAAAAGAGAAAAGGAAAGGAAAAGAGAGGAAAGGAGAGGAGAAGAAAGAAAAGGAGAAGAGAGAAAAGGAGGGAGAGGAAAGGAAAGGGGGAAAAGGAAAAAAGAAAGAGGTAAGGGACTCTACTGTCCAGTTCTGGTTGAGTCCTCTGTGGGCCAGCTCCTACTTTTACTCACAGAGGTTGTTATTTGTCTCAAAGAGGACCACGACATCACTGAGGGGATACTATAACAGGCAAATGAATTGGATTTGATCAAGGGAGGGCTGGGCAAGGTCACCTGCCTCACTTTCTCCTTCAGAGCCATCTGGGTGCAATTTCTAGATAGAGATCAGGATAGAGCTGAGAGAAATCTTAGAAGCCATCTCATGCAATTCCCTCATTTTATAGGTGAGATATCTGAGGTCCAGATAGGTTAGGTGATTTGTCTGAGGTCTCACAGATACTAGGTTGCAGGAGTGCAGTTTGCACATAGATATTCCAAATCTAGCATCCTTTGCATTAGATCATGCTCTCTCAATGTCAGTAGGGGGAGAAGTTGAATGCAGATTCTAGGCAGCTTCCAGGCTTCTCTCTTTGCCAGAGTCTTGGGAAAATTTATATCCAGCTTTCCACCAGTTATGTTGCAAATATTACCTACCACCCAGCCAGAGTTCACCCTGGGGTAGTGCCATGACTGGCTGTACTCCCCATTGGCTTGTAGCAATAATAAAATTCCCAAGGAGAACATACCCCCACCTAGATAGTATAGAAATTCCTTAGAATTTTAGACCCTCCATAATCTACTTTTCCAACCTTATTCCACTCTTTAGTCATTGTTGGTTAAAATACATAACCCAAAGAAAAGAATTTATAATTTCAGGTCAAAACCAAAAAAGTATTTGTTAGGCAGTCACTCTGTTCCAAGGACTGGGCTAAGTGCTGGAGATAGAAATAGGAAAAGCTAATCAATCCCCAGTCAAGGAACTCACACTTTACTAAGGGGAGATATATAAAAGAAAACTCAGCTGCAGGTCAGATGGAAAGGCTTCCAAGTCCTAAGGGTTCACCCCCTTTTGCTCCCCTTCCTTCCCTCCTCAACCCCACTCCTGCACACACACACACACACACACACACACACACACACACACACACAGAAATTTTATAAATTTTTGATTAACATATGTAGGTTAGAAAATAGCACTGGGAGTACTTAGGATAGAGTCAAGACAGATGGTAAAGCCTGAAGGAGCTTAGGAAGCCCTAGTGGTCCTCCATCTAATCAGGAGTATGTGAACAGGCTTAGATGAGATGGAAATCAAAAACCCTATTCCTTCTATTGAGAGTCTGAGCAAAGGGGGAAGGAAATGGAAGGACACCTTTTATTATACTGGCTGTATTCAGAGACACATAACTACAAGAGGGATATCAAAAGAAAGCCCTTTCACAGATACCAAGCTAAGGGAGGAGTTTGTAGTAGACTCCCCACCTGCCTGACCCCTGAATAGAGCAGATAACAAGAATTTTCATACAATTTAACAATTTATTATTCTGAAGGAATAGATAAATTCTAATCTTGTCCTATATTCTTCTTCTTTCTTTATGCATTTGAGAAGACATGCAATCTCATACTCTTCACCAATTGATGAATTTCTCTTGTTTTCAAAGATCATCCCAAGCACCACCTCCTCCCCCCAAACCTTTGTTCACTTCCCAGCTGAAGGGACCTTTTTTCCACCTTGTATTTCTTATACTTCTTTGTCTAGACCCCTCTTTTTTTAAATACATATGAATTTATGCCTGTTTTCTGAGTATAAATGAATGAATAAAAATGCATTTATTGAACAGTCACTATGTACAAAGCACTGAGGATACAGACAAAGAAGTTCAAACAATCTCCAGCATCAAAAGGCTCATATTCTAATAGGAGAGACAACATATATAAAAGATTTCAACTGCAAGATTGAGAGAAAAGGCATCTGTTTACCTCAGTTTCCCCATCTGTAAAATTTTGGGAATAATAATAGCACCTACCTTGCACAGTTGTGAGAATCAAATGAGATATTATAAAGTGCTTAGCATGGTGCCTGGCACATGGTTGATGCTACATATTAATTTTGTAATTACTCCAGCACCAAGCCTCGGTCATTCTCATTCTAGCCCAAGATATCTTTGTGGGAGCAGACTACATACAATAGATCCTAACAGATCTATAAAAAAAGAAGGGATCGAATAAGATAAGATAGTCTCTGAAAGTCCCTTTCAGCCCAATATGCAGTGTATTATTTTATGATCCTATGAACAATTTTCCTATCCCACTTCCTTTTACCTTAGAATCTAGCATTCCCACCCTCTAAGCTTAAGGGGTCAGTCCCCAATGGGGCAAAGGTTTTACAGCCCTTGGAGATATAGTCATTTCTCCAACTTGCCTCTAACATGGGGAGAGAAAGAATTGTACATTTAGCAAAAATGATGTGCAGTCAGCAGGGAGCTTCCTGGCTGGACCATCTTGCCAACTCATTGGAAAAACTGTGTTGCCAAGAACAGTATTCTTCACACATCTTCAGAAGACAAATTTGGTATGGAAATTAAGGGGGGAAAAAGCCCTGGTGGTTTCTATGAATTAGTAAGCTAAATGCTTTTGAGAATCAGCAGTAGCTTCAGCAATTACAAATCTAAAGATAAACATCATTTCAAAGTTTAAAAAAAGAGTTTTCTCCTGACACTTAAGTTCTTCCTTTCTTGAAAGAAAAAATTCCATACCATGAAAGTTTTATATTCAAATTGCCCATTTTTCAGCTTGTTCAGGACATTTGGATTTTTAATGTGCCTAATAAAGATCAAACAGGTATATTATTGAAAAGAAGGCTGAAAAATCAATCAATGAGAAATACTGCACATTTAGACTAATAGCTGTTTCTGTCACTTGAACTTAATGCCTATAATTAGACCAGGATTCCAAGTAACCATTAAAAAAGAAAAATAAGAAGAGCCCACAACTTTAGCCCACTGAAAAGATGCAGTAGAAATCTTATGTACAGTAATTTAAATCCTACATGGAATATTTCTAGCTACTCTGGGACAATGATGTTTAGAACAACATTAAATGTTAATTCAGCTGTTGACACAAGATTTTGTCATTTAATTGCTTGAAGAGATGTTGTTCTCGAGGCAAGACAACACAAGCATTTATTCTGTATTTACTGTGTGCCAAGCACTGTGTCAGATTCTGAAAATACAAATATAATAAAATGGAGCTGAAAATGGAGAAAGGAAAAGGAAAACTACTCAAGCTGAGCATGATGTTGGAATCTGAAAAGTCAGAAGCAGATCCAGGAAGGGAATGAAGGTTGGCCAGCCTGGGCAGCCCTCCAAAATGGAGAGTCCATAAGAAGCTCATTCCCACCAATGGAAGAAAGGTGACTGATGTGGCTGAACAGTCTTCCAGGGTGAAAAAAAAAAAAGCAAAAGCAGATGGATATTCTGGTTTGAGAAGGCCAGAGGTGTTGAGTGATATTCCAGAGTTAGACAGAAGCTGAGGAATAATGGCAAAGTATGGAAATACCAAAGCCAAGCCAGAAGCAGAATGAAGGGTGGGGAGCAAGATTCTTCCCCAAAATGGAGGCCCTGGAAGGAATTTACCAATGAGAAAAGGTTCACAGACAGCTGATATAATAGGCTTAATGAATCTCTGAGTAGCATGGTTACTTTGGGAGAAGCCCAAGCATTATAACTAAATATACTGTTTTCTGATTTGGTTCAAAAGAACTAAGATTTTGCTTAGTTTATTTTTTTAAAAAGTCATTTTGTTGAGCTTTTGTTTCTATATTACCTTCATTTCCAAATATATACTTTTCTCCTTCCCTATACAGAAAGTCATGCCTTATAACAAAGAATAAATAGGCTAGGGAAAAAAAAGCAATTCAGCAAAACTCACTGATACAGAAACTGAGTGTGATGGTACAATGCTCCACCTCAATAGTTTCCTATTTTTGCAAATAAAGGAGGAGAGTTCATTTTCTCTTCTGTTTTTTATTGCCTAGCTTGGTCATTACAATCATGTAGAGTTCGGTTTTGGTTTTTTAGAACCAGGATTTTTCCTAAGGACAAAGCCATATTGGATATTGTCTTTCATCATGAGTCCAGTTTTACTAAGTGCATCAGAGAGTGAGCCACTTCCCCCTTTCCCTCACTCCCCACTCCCAGTCTTAGAAGGGTACTTCTCTAGAAATGGAGCAAAGAGTTCTCTTCATCAGACATCATTCAAGTGTTTGTAATTTCTTCAAAGCCAGAAATCAAAAAACCTTTATTTGATACCATTGAGCATAAAATTTAGGATTCTTTAAGCTTAACTCATTTTGATCCTTACAACAATCCCATTAAGGTAAAATACTACAGATTTTATTATCTTCATTTTATAGATGAAGAAACTAAGGCTCTGAGAGACTATGTGACCCAAGTCACCCAGAGTCACCCAGTCATAGACAGGATTTGTACACTGCTTTCTTAACTTGAGCATTCTTTTCTCTATACTATATTGACCTAGTGAATATTTCCAAAAAACTTCACTGACCTTTGAGGAACCATTGGCCTGTTCAGGGTAGTTTGGCATCTAGGCAGCAGGGTTATGTTGCTAAATGTTCAACAACCAGAGTTCAGGGTTTGGTTGGGGAGGGGAGGAAGGATTTTGGATGACACAGTTTAGTCTGCATTATTAACATTTTTTCACAATTTTCTTAAATCTAGGAAATCAATAGAACAATAAGTTGGGAATCGATATGTTGTATTTCCTGGTATCTGAAGTATAATTGTTCACACTGAAAATTTAACAATGGCCTCTTCAGTTAGTTGAGCTCCAATACACAATGAACCTAGGGAAGAACTAAGCTGGATGGCAGAAGCACCTACAAAGAAGGTAGGCAACTTTCTTATATTGAATAATTTGTACTTTAACACTTTAAGCCCTGGACACGTCTATTGTATTGGTCCAAATATAGACCAGATTTTTAAAATAAAATGTCTTTTTTTAAAAGTGTGTGTGTATGGCTGAGTCTGTCTGTCTGTTTATCTATCTGTTTGTTTCCCGGGCTGTTCTTGTGGGTTTAGGGACTTAAGAAGTAAATAGGATAGAAATGGCAAAAATAATGAGTCTTTATTAGATTCATTTCTTCTTATTATTCGTATGAGGAAAGGCCTAAGACATTTGGGAGTGGACAGGGGTGGTTAAGAAGCCATCAACAATAAAAACCAGGAAAATTGCTGAAATCTCAGATGGGATGATCTTCAGACTTTAACAGGAAGAGGAGGGAGTCAATAGTAGTCCTGACAGAAGCTGCTCCTTCAGACTTGACACTACAGGTTCATAAAGCTTTCATAGATAGGTAGAACATTTGAATCCTTCCTTACTTGCACACCAGGGCAGATCAGTTGGGGAGGGGAGACCAGGGAGGGGGAAGGGCTAGGAAAGGAAAGTGGGACCAGCAGCAAAGTGAAAGAAAATAAGTATTTATATAGGACCTACTGTGTATTAGGCATTTTGCTAAGCATTTTTAGATCTTCCTGACTCCAGGTCTATCACTTACTCCACTATTGCCACCAGCTGTCTCAAATCAATGATCCAAGAGAGTGTCATAGATTTGTCAGAGAGGAAGGGTTGAATTTCCATTGCTAATGTGCTGGCCAGAGATGCTAAGAATCAGCCAGCAAGACTATATTGATTACATACTTTAGGGCTTGGAAGTTTCTATTCCACATACTGAGAATTCCAGAAAAGGGATAGAACAGAAGGAAGAAGAGAGGATTATTTATATCAGGGGAAATTTGCCTTAAGAGAGGCTAGGTCCACCACTACCAAAAGTTTTTTGGATTACCAAAATAAATACACACTGAAAAACAATATCCATTAAAGGATTCACTCAGATTTTTATAAACCAGATTGAGGAGAGCACTGAAAGAAGTAGAGAAGAATTTTGTTCTGTATTCAAACCAAATTTATATCATATAACACATTGACAAGCCACAATTCCAGAGAACTAATGACAGTCTGCTTACCCACCTCTTGACAAGAAGGTAATGAAATCTGGGTTCATAATGAAACATTTTTTTGGTATGGGTATTTTTTTAACTATGCATATTTGTTACAAGAACTTTTTCTCCTTTTTTCTTTTCTAAAGTGAAACTGTTGAGAGAGATGTAGAATTTTTTTGGTATGGGTATTTTTTTTAACTATGCATATTTGTTACAAGAACTTTTTCTCCTTTTTTTCTTTTCTAAAGTGAAACTGTTGAAAGGTAGAATTGTGCCTTGAAAAAAAATTTAATTTTTAGAATGGTTTCACAAATTCCAATGAATTCCAAAGCCAAATATAAATTTTTTAAAAAAATGTTTAAATCATAGGATCATATGCTTAGAGCTGGAAGGGACCTTAAAGGCCCACAAATCTACTTCTTTAATTTTATAGATTAGGGAATTGAGGATAAGAGGTGTTAAATGGCTTGTTTGAGGTCATGAAGCTAATAAGTAACAGGTTCCATTGATATTCCCCATTGTTCCAGATAATCCAAAATAAACTGATTCTCAGAAAGATTTTGGTAAACAGTATTTGTCTACAGGCTCCATTTTTGTGTTCTTCCTTTTTCCCTTAATTCTCCCCTTTTCCTAAGAAAACTCCCAAATTCTTCTTTTATACCAAAATACTAAAGAATAGCATTTTAATAAAAATCGATCCTTAAATCTGAAGAGATAAAACTGAATTGGTTTAAGGGACCTTCAGCCAAGGCTACAGGACCATTCTGAGGGAAAAGAAACCCCTGAGACTGTGTCATTGAAGGAAAGATCTGGCCTGATTATATAGGCCCATTCAAGGTTCTGACTAATTTAGGAGGGATGTCACAATCCCCCAAATGCATCCACAAATGCAGCCACGAATTTGCAAGCTCCTATTTTATTACCTTTAAGATCAAATAAAGTATGGAGTAGGGATAAATCACAAACTCATCCAAATAGGATCTGGTATTATCCAAAATGCAATATCATTTTACATGAATAAAATGCAAACTCTTCCAAAGCAATCAACAATGAACAAATATTATGAATCTCCTAAGCTTATTGTGAGCTCTGACATTGCCTCCCAGACTTGATAATTTAGGCATCTCAAGACTAGACTGAATAAAATTTGAGATTCCTATAAAAATGTGCCACTAGAGGGAGAAAATGTTGTATATTTGTTTTTGAATGCATATTCCAGAATAATTTTTTTATTTCTGCAATTGCTACAAGCAGCAACTCTGAGTGTGATTGCATTGTCATTTCATCCTAATGCTGATGACCTGGACCACTACAAATCTAAAGAAGTTGTATAAATCACAAGTCTCACTCTTATTAAAAGAACATAGTTTGAATAAAGATGGGGAATTCAAAAAAAATTTAATGTAATTTTTAATCATTAAAGTGTCAAGGCTAGATTAAGTACATGGTACAAGGGGTTTTGAAAGTAGTGACCCTATCACTCAGTTTGCAGGGGGGACAAAGGATTCTTCCTTAGCATCCTGGTAAGGTTCTCTGAGGTACATTTCAATTGTGAGCCTAATCAAGGCACAATTTAAGAACACTGTAGTCATCTAGAAGCAATAAAGGCTAAATTGTGAAATTAAGATTGATAAATGAATGAAATAATTTTAAAATATTTATGAAGCACTTGCTATACTCAGTGCTGGTAATAAAAATACAAAAGTGAGATAGTCCCTAACCTCAAAGAACTTACGTTCTAATGGAAGAGAGAATACTTACAGGGGAATGTTGGACAGAGAAGGGAGTTTTGACTTAGACTAGTAGTATGTGTCATGTAACCTTTAGTAGTCTGAAAAAGTCTATGAATCTCCTCAGAATGTTTTAAAATACACAGAATAAAACATATGTAATTACAAAGGAGGCTAACTATATTGAAATGTACTTTTCAAAATATTTTTTAAAATTACAGACCCATTGGGGGTCTATGAACTTCAGATTAAGATTAAGCAGTTATAAAGGTTATGAGTGGAGCCATAATTGATTGTCATATTTAGCAGCAGTGATAGTATTGAATTGATTACTGTTCCCAGTGCAGCAAATAGAAAGTGAGGGTAGAGAGCCTGGCAGAGGAGATGGCAGAGATAAATGAGATGTGAAGATTTGTCAGTCAATTGGTAAAGATACAGAGAGAGAGAATTGTAGGGGGACAAAAAGGTAGTAAAAATGCTCACATTCTAGAGATGGAGTTTCGTAAAGAGGAATAGCAAGGAAGTAAATGCATTGGCTGAGTTGATGGAGTTGTGGAGGTTGAGGAAACTAAGAAGAATGGTCACAGAGGAGAGGGGTAGATTATGAAAGGAACACCTTTTCTGTTTGACCTTGGAGATGAGAGGGAACCCCGGGAGATTACTGACTGAAGAGATAATCCTGGTCAGTCCTGAACTTTAGGAAGATTAATTTGACAGCTGAGTGGAGAATGGACTAGAGGAGGGAGAGACTTCAAAATTGGGGCAGAGATGATACAATAATGTCTCCTACAAGGGTGTTTTTCCCTTGTCCCAAGTCCAAGTGTTCTCAGCATATAGCCTCTTGATTATGATCCACACATTGCTTTGAAGAGAATGGCATTTCCTGGATGTTGGGATCTACCCACTTGCTACAAAGAAGGCTCTGCTGATATTTTGTAGCCTCCAGGAAAAGTTGCCAATCTGCCTTTGAAGCTATTGACCTGACCTAGCGCTACTTTCTGGACTGGGATTATTTCTTTGTCCTACTTTCTGGACTGGGACTGTTTCTTTGTCAGGGTAGAGGAAGGATGGTATAACCCCTTAGAAAAGTTGAAAGGAAGAATCAAAGTGCCTGCTGCCAAATATGCCCTCCACATTCAATCCATTTGTGCACTACATGGCACTCTCACATTACCAAGATTATGGCATTGGCCACAGTTTTGATGGGAAAGACCTTTACATGGTCAAATTTTTAAGCCAAAGAGGCCAGCACGAATTTCATAAACCAGGACCAAAATGTTTTGGCAAGATTTCCTTACTAATAAGGAAAATTCTAATGTAATTTGCCCAAGCTGTAGTTGCTAGGCTAGGAAGGAAATTCTAGTGTAACTTGCCAGCACCGAGTTTTGGGTATCTGCTGGGCAACTCAGGATTACAGTATTTGATGGAGATCAATAGGATTCACCTCATACTTTCTATGAACCCTAATGAACAGTATGTGGTTGTTGCAGAGAGCACAACTTATAATAAATGGATGAGTAAAAGGCAAAATTCAAAGAATCTGGAACTCCACCATACATTTACTGATTTGAATTCTGAATTTTTAACAGTTACAAGTATGCATAGAATTCAGAATATTCCTTTCCTATTCCTATAAGATTGAAGAGAACATGGTAGGAAGTATAAGGAAACTGGAGAAGTAGAAAGGGGCCAGGTTATAAAGATGTTTAAAAGACAAACAGAAGATTTTACTTTTGATTCTGGAGGCAATATGGAAGTTATTGAATAGGGGATTACATGCATAGTCAAATTTAGGCATCAAGCAGCCTTAAATAACTCATTTAAAATCACTCAGTTGTTATAAAACTTAGAATGGATCAACTTGAACCAAGTTCAGATTTTCCCCCAAACTGGCCTACATTGTCTGGATTTAAATAGTCAGGGAAATAAACAGCAGGGCAAGGAATGGGAAGGTGGAATCTCGTTTTAATATCCGCCACAGGCTACCAATTTCTCCTGCTCCCCCATCCGACAACATTGTTGCAGTAACTCACTGAATATTATTAAATCTTTCCAGTTCTTGCTTCCATGCCAGCTTGTCATCCCATATTATCTCTTTATTACTTAACCATAACAAATGGTCTTCCCATTACTTGAACAGCATAGCAACAGTCCTGTGAACAAGAGAGACAAAACTGGCTGATAGGAGAAATATATTGGAGCAAGCAAGAGCTCTCCAACAAAGAGTTATTAAAACATCTCCCTGGCATGGTGGAGAAAAAAAAAACAACAAATTGTTCCATTTCTGGATGTTTGGGAAGAAGTAATGAATGTGATACAGACAATCTCATTTTTTCTCTCTCCAGCTGGGTAGAAATTAGATGTCAAACACAAACAGTTATTCTTCATTTATATCCCTACATGTTTATCTCCAGTCAGCATTCTTGACTAAAATTGGAGGACCGGGGAAAGGTAGATGCTTTCTTTCTTTCTTCTTTTTTTTCTTTTTTCAGGAAATAAAAGTTAATGGTCAAATGTAAGTGACAGGCAAACATTCCTCATGGTAAAAACAAGTTCCAGAACTCCAGGGGCATAGTTACCTCATTCTGTGTGCAAACATTTCTTCAATTAACATTAACAACAACATCCCCCAAAAATCGGTAGCTGCCAGGGGAGGTGTATTTAGAATAAACCAATGCAGTCAATATATACTAGATTTGTACCTCCTCTAACTGTGTATGGAAACATAACTCAGTGGGTGAGCCCCACCAGCATGGACAAAATGAAAATCTCAAAGTAAGAAACAAAAAAGGACTTATTCTTTCTGTTTTCCATAAGCTTAAATTCTCACATATTTTATTTGCATCACTATAAAATGAGAACTTGGGGGTCTATCCATGCAAAAGTGTGCAAAGAGACTTATTAATGAGCTATTGACTTTTTTATCCCTAGACTCTCAATTTAAAAGATAACTATTCAATAGTTATAGTGATTAACTATTTATGTTGCATAAGGGAAAAGAAGTAGATAGTAGATAGTCAGGGGCTATTGTTGCTGTTGTTCAATCTTCATTTTCAAAGAGAGCCCTGGGATGTCATAGGGTATTGTCTTGAGTTGCTCATGACTTGGATTTAAGTAAAGCAGAGTTGCATAATCATCAGCCTCATTCTTAAAATCTAGTGGCAGTGGGTGATAGCCCCAGATGCAATGGATGACCTAAGCATCTTCAGTGTTTAACCAGACTCCAAGAGCTTCAACCCCCTTCATAGCACTTGGAACAAATTATTCTTATTTGTCTATTCTCCTTGGGGGTTGGGGGTTCAGGGGTGTGTAGTCTCTATATGCTTGGGGCATACACCTGTCTAACTCACCAATGAGTTTAAGGCTTGCCAGTCACCATCCACCTTGTTTATTCTGTCTGCCAAGATTTTTTTTTTTACCAAGGTATGACCACTGTGCAAGCTACAGCTTTTTGAAGTCACAGATGAGAGGTGGAGTGAGGTAGGAAGACAAGTACTGTCCGTGATATATTCTGGCTTCATAATCCTGAAAAGTCGCTTAATTTCACGGTACTCTAGGTAATTCTTTGAGTATAAGTTTCAGAACAATTGTGAATCTACTTCAATAGAGAGAGTTTTCTTCCTTGGAATTCCCAACCCCAAGGAAATCACTAGTCCATATAAAGGAATGGAAAAAAATGGATTCAAGTCATTCTCTGCACCCAGTCTCCTACTATCATCCTCCTTGACTTCAATATTCATGTTGATTAACAGAATGTTCAAGCTGAAAGGGAGCTCAGAATTCACCCAACCAAACTTAGAACCCTCAAAACTTTGACCACACAATTTCTCAATCTCCTTAAATCTAGACCCCCTGCCTCAGACATATACATGGCTATGGTCCCTTTTAAAACTTCACCATCTCAAGGAAATACAATAGCATCCTTCTCAGTGAACATTAAAGAATTGAGTATTGCTATAATAATGAAGCCAAAAGCAGTGTCACCTCCATTCTTTACAAGTGACAGGCTGTGATCTCTAAGAGCAATTTGTATAATAATGTTATCATAATAGAAATATAATTAGTATTATGATTATTATAACACATTATAATTTATAGTATTAAGATTAAATTAAACATTTTAAAAATTAATTTGTATACATTCTGAATTTTAAAAATATAATATGATCCATGGTCTCCATGTTTTCACATCTCTTCCACAGCTGGTCACAATAAACTTGCTCTTCATTTTGTCACAAGATTATAGGATTTTTAGAGCCAAAAGGAAAATGACCTAACAGCTATTCCTAACTTCTTCAAGGGAAATAAATATCTGAATAGGTGATGGGTCTCTTCTCAAGAGATTGTCTGAAAAAGATTAGGTGGCCAGCAAAGGCATGATGGGAATGATGACTACCAGTGGATAGAGAGAAGTTCTTGTTCAAGTATGGGTTGAACTAAATTCTGAGATGCTTTGATTTCAGGAGTGAAGACTTGCTCTCTTTCAGTGTCTATCTCACCACCTGTCATATAAGAGCTCAATAAATGCTTGCTGATTGACTACCTAAGAAAAGCTAAAAGAAGTTATTTAGTTCAGTGATTCTAGGAAAAGAAATAATCTACCGTGTGCCAGATGATATACCAAGCATTTTATAAATATTATCTCATTTTATCCTTACAATAATCCTGTGCGTGTTAGAAGTGAGAAAATTAGGCAGATGCAGGTTAGGTGACTTGACCAGGGACTAAAAGCTAGTAAGTGTCTGAGACCAGGTTTGAGCTCCAGTCTTCTTCTTGCTGGCCCAGAGCTCTATCCACTGTACCTCCATTTGCCTTTTCTCATATTTATTTACCCTGCACAGTGGTTAGTGTGTGGTGGGGTGGGACAGACACTATAAAAACATATATGTTGTATGATTTGACCACATAAAATATTAAATAGCAAGATGAGTCAATTAACAATGCAAAAGAGCAATATGAGGTGGCCTATGATTAAGTAACAAGTAAGTGGTAGAGACAGTAAGTGCCCATTGCAGGAAGAAAAGGACATGTAGAGAAGGTAGAACTTTAGTAAGGTCTTGAAGAATGAGTAGGATTTCTCCACTGAACTTAAGGGAAAATATATTCCAAGCCTTCTGCAAAAAAAAAAAAAAATCTATTCATAGTGTATCACTGTGTACTCAGGAGCCAGTTGGGGGAAGGTCAGTGCACTTGACCAGCACCAGAGTCCACGAAGGGATAGCAATGCTGGGACAAAGAGAATCCAAGGAGGTTAAAGGCAAGACCAGCTGTGGATGTTGGTCCTTTCGTATTAATACCAGTTCCCAGAGCATTATCTATGTTTTGTTAAAGCAAGCAGACTTTCTAGAGCAGAAGGTTACAGGAGACAAGATTAGAGAAAAACTGAATTCTTATATAAAGATTTTGACCTTTATCCTGTCTGTAGATAATGAATCATCACAAAGATGTTAAAGGAGAGGACTGACATGATCAAAATGGGGTTTTTTTGGTTGTTGTTGTTGCTGTGCTTTTTTTGGGGGGGGGGGTTGGAAACTTATTATGGCAGCTTGGATAAAGGAGAGTAAATACTAGAGCACATCCAGAGGAGAGTGACCAAGAAGACAAATGCTTAGGAACCATTCAACACAACAAGGGGTGAAAGAATAGGGATGATAGCCCAGTGCAGTAGAAAGTATGATACTTCTGGAATCAGAGGCTCTGACATTGATTTTTGTTCTGCCACTA
The DNA here is from genome assembly GCA_023553655.1 of Myrmecobius fasciatus. NCBI lineage: Eukaryota > Metazoa > Chordata > Mammalia > Dasyuromorphia > Myrmecobiidae > Myrmecobius > Myrmecobius fasciatus. The sequence continues at coordinate 278,982 of JAJPUD010000694.1, read as the reverse complement.
TCTGTAGAAATCATTAAACTTCTCAGTCGCACTTTCTTCATTTGTGAAAGGAGGATATTAGATTAGATGGCTTCTAAGTTCCATTCCAATTCTAATTCTATGAATTGCCTTCCAATATTTAAAAGGCTGTCCTGCCAAAAGAAAAAAAGGTGCTGAATACATATTTCTGACATTCAAGGGCAATGGATAAAAATTGCAGAAAGGTAAGTTTGGACTTTAGAAAAAGGAAAACGTCTTAGCAATTTAGCTGTCCAAAAGCATAATGGGCAGCCTTGAATGCGGTAAGTTCCCCAGTCCTGGAGGACTTCAAATGGATTTGTTTTTAGCTAGCACTTAAGTATAGTGCTGAAGGGTTTGCTAAGGGCTTTACATGCATTATCTCATTTGATATTCTCAACAACACTGTAAGGTAGATAGGATTATTTTCTCTATTTTTCAAATAATGAAACAGCTAAGAGAGGTGAAGTAATTTGTCCAGGATCACATAGCTAATAAGACAGGATTTGAACTTGGGTTAAGTCTTCTTGACTCTTCAAGTTCAGTACTATATCCATTATGCTGCTACTATTACTACTTCTACCACCATTATCACTACTACCACTATGACTATTACTACTATTACCACCATCACCACCACCACTACCACTACTGCTAATAAGCACCTGAGACTAGAATCAAACTCAAGACTTCCTAACTCTATGTCTAGTCATTATACTGGAAGGGAATTCAGAAAACATCTAATCTAAATTCCTAATTTTACAGAAAAGAAAACTAAGTACTAGAGTGAGTGCCCAAAGTCACATCATGGATTTAGAGAGGTTGTTAATGAACGTGCTTAAGTACAGATTAAACTAGGTGACCTCTGAAGGCCCTTCCAATTATAATTATATGATTAAATGTAATGAAAATGTGAAGGGATGTCTTTTGTTTTCTTTTTAGCAACCAGGGAGGGCTTGACAGAAAGCCAAACTAACTGGGCATGCCCAAAATGGCTCCAGTCAATCCTGGTAGATCAATACAGACTGTCAGATTGATGTAGATCAAGGATATAACATAATACATTTCCTCAGCCTCCAAGTGAGTGAATATCCTTGCTAAGAACTGGAGTCATCATACTCTACTACACTATTAAACCCTATTTGATGCCTAAAGACTTCTGTTCCCCTTAAGTCACTCCCTGGTAGTAAGCCAAGCAAAAAGACAATTTACATTTTAAAGCTTCCACTCCACATGACTGCAGCAAACAAGAGGCAGTCTCTTAAAGGTGAAACTAATGAAGTTTCCTAACTGATGGACTTTACCAACAGAAAGAGAATGCTTTAAGCTATAGGGCTAAAAAAAGCCTAAGTGTCCATAATTGTTGTTGTTATTTGTCCTTAGTACTCAAAAAGGACCAATGATACCATGATATTAAAGTCAGGGTACAATATATTCAACTGTGGCTGACCAGTCCAATACAAGCTCAGAAGACTACCACTTATTGATATAAATAGTATATCTGAACATGTGGAATGAAGATGTCTCTATATTTGCACATATCACATTTCCAGTTTCATAGCTGTATTGTGTTGATGTTAGACTGATCAACAAATCTAATTATACAAAAGAATGGTTTATGGCACATTTTTCTCTCTGAGACTTATATAAAAAGGGTTTCTTCTAAAACTAGTGGAGCTGAGTAAAAGGATTATACACCAGGAATCATGAAAGCTTCCGTTAGTAGGGTGCTAATTTAGTGATTCTTTGTGACCCCATTTGGGGTTTTCTTAGCAAACACACTGGAGTGGCTTGTCATTTTCTCCTATAGCTTATTTTATAGATGAGGAAACTGAAGTAAACAGAGTTAAGTGACTTGCCTGGAATCACACAGATAGTAAATGTTTAAGGTCAGATTTGAACTCAGGGTCTTTCTCACGCCAAACCTAGCACTCTATCCACTCTACCACTTAGCTGACTCAGCTAATATATATACTGGTCCTGCCAGCCTAAGCACCTCTGAATTAAATAACTCTGTTCCTTATTTATGTGAAATAGAAAAATCCTTTAACCACTCCATCATAAGTCTGCTTTTCTGATTGTTTTTTCCCCACATAGCTTAATAATGAACAATCTGATAAAAATCTATTTCTGACAAGATGTACAATCAAGTAGGTAAGCCTACTTGATCTTCTGTGGTTCTTATGAATTGTTTATTGAATTTTCCTTTTATTTTCACTAATTTTGTTGAGTATTCTTCCCCCCCCACCCAAAGAAAAAAATCACTGATAGACAATTTCTTATCATGAAGAATTACCCAATTCTCTCATGATTTCAGATAGAGTAGATACTTAATGGATGCTATAATGCCCAGGTTTTTGACTTTACCTATTCTTGGGTGATTTATCTATTCCAGTTGGCCCTTAGACAACTGTTTCTCAGTGAAACAGGACCCAAACACTAACAGAAAATAATCTGGAAAGTTTCCAGAGAGCAAAAGGATTTCTTTCATATAAACATATATTTAAAATATGTCCTTTAAAAGACCAAGGCTGATTTTATGTTAGCCTCTCTTTCCATAAGTGATACACATGTATATGATTTAAATTTATCTTGTAGATTTTCTTAGCTTCAACCTCCAAATCTACAAAGTGTGTCACAGTGCCTGAAATTGCACCATTTTAGAGATCCCTCTTATTCTTGAAATCATTTTAATCTTAAAGGCTCCCTTATAAGATCCTTGCAAATGGGACACAGCATAACAGCCTGGAGAATAGAGAAATTCAAGGAAGAGCTCCTCCTTCATGTCAAAGAAGTGGAGGACTACTAAAACAAATTTTTATAGACATTGTCAGACAAGATTGCTGTAATTGCTGTAATCTTTTTAAAAAAATTTTTTTTGACCCTTCACAAGGGAGCATTAAGCCTGGAGTGCAAGGAGCTTGCCCTCTTTTAGGGAAAAGAAAATGTATAGTTACGAGTACCTATATCGGTTGTTGATTGTTGTCCTTGGTCCTTGAAGAGGACCAAAATGATGTCACTATGTTAAAGTTGAGTTACAGTGTGCCTGACTGTGGCTGACCAGACCGACATAAGCTCAGAATGCTCTGCCACAAGTTGGACATGAATCATCCCTATATTTGAGGTAGATTCTCTAACTTTGTGCATCTTGCATTTCTTCTGAGCTATTCAATTCTGCTTTGCTAACAGAACATAGCACCTTCTCTGATGAAGGTACAGCAATAAATTCTAAAATTCTCAAGAAAGAACTTGAAGTGTCCTTGTATCACTTTCTGACCATCTTGTGAGCCTTTGCCCTGTGAAAGTTCTCCATAAAACAATCTTTTTGGCAAACATACTTTTGACATTTAAATAACACATAACTCTGGTAACTGTGTGAAGATGGACCTGGAAAGAGCAGTGTATTGAGGCAAGAACACCAATTATTATGATAATTAACCAAAGGAGCAAAAAGGTGGCTCAATGGCCCTAGAGTCAAGGACTTGAATTCAAGTCCAGTCCCAGATACTAGCTGTGTGACCCTGAACAAGTCACTTACCCCTTTGCCTCTGTTCCTCATCTGCAAAATGAGCTGGAGAAGGAGATAACAAACTGCTCCAGTTCCTTTACTAAAAAACCCAAATAGGGTCACCAAAAGTCAGGTGCAACTGAAAAATAACTGAACAACAAATACTAATCCAAAGGAGAAGTGATGAGGGTCTAAACAAAGATAACATGGCAAGAGTAGAGAGAAGAGGATGAATACAATAGATGCTGTGAATGAAAAATTAAAGAGAACTTAGCCTTATATTAAATATCTGAGGCCAGCTTTGAACTCAGGTCCTCCTGACTCCAGGACTAGTACTCTGTCCACTGTACCATCTAGCTGCTCCTTACTATAACTTTTTGTTGGCTTTCCTGCTCAGAATTCATTTTGTGAATTTTAAAAGTTATTTTAGAGTGTGTAAGGAAAGCTCAGCAAAAATGCTGGCTACATTCCATTATCTTGGTTCTGCTGCCTCAACTCTGTTTTCTTCTTGGAATTTTAAGTAAAGACTGTGGGTTTATTAGGATAATCTGGTGGGGGGTTCTCCTTCAATAGCCAAGGATCCCACATTCAGCAGCCAAGTCCTCTAAGATGCTATAGACAATGGTGACAAATTCAAATAGGAGACTGACTATGAGGATTTCTATAAGCTATCTATTGACAGTTTTAAAATATGATATCTGTTTTATTTTATTTTTATTTATATTATTACATATTTCCCAATTTTATTTTAATTTGGTTCAGGGCACACTCAGGAGTGCTGTGGTACATGACAGCTCTGACCTAGTGGATTTTGCACCAGATATGGCCTTAGTAAATCTTGGGTTCTGTTCCTGACTCTGATCTTTACTAGCTGTTGTATGAATCTAGTCAAGTTATTTAACTGTGATGAGCTTTGGTTCCCCTAACTCTAAAATGGGGATGACAATACTTGCCCTATCTACCTCAAGGACTATTGTAAATTGTTTTTATAAACCTTGGAGCCTTATATAAATGTGAGTTATTATGAGAAAGATTTTTCTGCTCTGCTCCCTTCTCACAAGAGACTTGTTTTTAGTTGTTTCTAAGTTAAATTGGAAGGTGGGAAGTTCCAGAGGAAGAAAGACTTAAGTTATCAGTAAAGCAAGTTTATTGAAAATATTGGAGAAGTGATGACATTTTAAACAACTGCAGTGATGTGGCAGCTGCTGAGCAGAGCCAGAATCAACAACAGCTGTGACCTCTGCCAACTCTGTGGTGGAAAATACTTTGAGAGAGGGCTGGAGTTCGTGTCGCAGATGAAATGCATCGTTTTCAGCTGTCAGCCAGATGAAGCAAATGTAAATCATCAAATAAAAATCCCCGGCACCATTTAGATTGTTTTCTTTGGACAAGAAGAAAGGGCAATTGTCCCTGGGGTACCCTGTAATAGGTGAACAGATCAGGAGAGGATTGGATGGCTGCCATCCGTCACACTCTCCCCAATGGAAAGATGGCTGTTACCTGCCTTCACCTGAGGGAGAGTTAGCTCTATGGATTTCCACAAGCAGGCAAGATGGCAAACTCATCCTGATCCTGCTGCTGCTGGTGGTATTGGTTAGACTTGTTCCTAATAATACATCCCCCAGGTCAGAGTCTTTGATGAACTCTCATTTTGGGTTCTAGTTGAATATAATCATTATCTCCTATGTTCCAAGAAAGTGATCCAATCCAAGTGTTTATTAAATACCTATTATGAGCAAGAGATTGTGCTAGGCACAATTGATACAAAGACAAAAATTTAACCAAATCCTGATATCAAGAACCTCACAATCACTGTCTTTAAAATTTTCTTTATGCATTCCCATTTCCTTTTGCATGTACCATTTCCTTCATCTGAAATATCTTCCTTCTACTTTCTACCTATAAAAATGCTATTCAGCCTTCTATAGCCAGATAGAATCCAAAGTAGATTAAAATCAACTAATTGATTTTAATCTACTTTAGAATCTATCTAATTCATTTAGAACTTTCCTAAGATCTAGGGTTTTCACTCGACTCCAGCTGAAACCCCTCTTGCCTCTATACTCACTATTCCTCCTGACTTACCAATGGTCAGACTCATTCTTAAAAGGACAAATAATTGGTGACTTTTCTCCCATATGAATTTACATTGATCTTTAATACATAGCTTCATTTCTGAACAATGGTATATATTGTGTAATGTTGCTTATTTTTCAGGAAAATAATTTCCATTTTTATAGGTCTCTAAGGTTTACAGAAAATTTTCTTCAAAACATCCTTATGAAAAGTAGTATAAGCATTGCTATGCCCATTTTATAGATAGAGAAACTTGGATTCATGTGGTTTGTTAATCTGTCCAGTGACAGAGGCTAATAAATACACATGTATTTAAAGTTAACTGGACTGTAGCCTTTGCCTTGTTCCAATGAACAGCACACACTAACCATAGAATATCTGTAGACACTCAGTACCCTCCACTGAGGCACTGAGCCACAGTCTTACTTTGCAAAGGGACCCATTCTTATCTTACAAGGAAATGCACAGGATCCAGAAAGGAACCAAGGGACTATCTAGCATGATGTACTCATTTAACAGGCCCACAAAGTGGGCCCTTCTCTTCTTCCCTTGACAGCCAGAAAGCCTGGCAGCTATTCACCTGTCCCTGGCATGCAGATGCCCCCTGGTGGACACATGTCCTTCCTAGCTCAAATTAGGTAAAATGAAGACACTAATTCATACAAAAATTCTTTACCAAACGCTAGCTGCATCCCCATGGTATCTTGGATCAGGGAGATTGCCCCTCAGCTCTTGGGATGTGAGAAGCTAACAAGTAACTCAGAGAGACAGCAAGGAGGAGGAAGGGATGGCTGCCTGAAATTATGCTTAAAAAATCTGTTCCCCTTAAGATAAGAAAGTAATAGAATTGACTTTATCTGGTAGTGGTGGCAGCAGCTTCTGGAAATGAATCTCTAACTTTATATTCATGTGCTGTCCAGTTGGCTAACTGTCCCTCCCCTTAAGCTACAGGTTATCCTTTCGCTTTTTAAGGCTACATTTGATATTCATTGATTTGGATTTTTCCCTAGAAGAAAGAGCCTACACATTATGACTTGTGTCATTCAATCATGGTGTACCCTTCTAGAGATGCACATTGAAAATTTAATCATAATAGGTTGCCACAGAGAGCCTCAGCCCCCCCTTTTAGAGGGAATATCTTGTCTTACCCCTTTAGTGTTCACAGCTTAGCCTGGGTAACGAGAGAGATTAGCTGTGGAAACAAACAACGATGAACTCATGGGGTATGATGGATTCCAACTACTCCTACTAAGAAGATAGAGAGTGTTAGTGACAGGGCAGGAATAGGGGAGCAGCCCACTGAATGATAGAACCACCCCTCTTGGGAGACCTAAACCACTATAAGTGCCAGGAATTCAGAATACTCAGGAAGCTTTTGGATCCCAGAATAAGGCATTTCCCCTTTTGAGGGAAAAAAATACCACAGGAAAAAAGTCTACACAAGTCTATCCTGTTTATTTAAAAAAAATAAATCAATTTTTCGTAGAAAGAACCATTTTAAACCAAGGCATTATATAAAAAGAACCAATTAGACAGCTTCTCTTGCCAAAGGTACAAACCAGCTGCCAGACAAGGTTAAATTACTAAGCTCATCAATAGATTTTTAAGCTTCTCAAGATTGAGTATAATCTCTTATTTAAGTCTTCTCTCTGTCTTTCTGTCTCTCAATGTTTATCCAGTCCTTTGTATACTGAAAACATTTAATAAATATTTATTATCACTATTGTTGGCAAAATGTAATCCCAGATACCAATATTGCAGAAACCATCCTTAGGAGTGTTTCCTATTCCCTATCCATCTTTTAAGAGTACAATAAGATGAAACAACTCATTATTGGGAATCAAGGAAGCTGTTTTCCTATCCCTTTAATGAAGATTATTCTTGATTTAATTTGCTGCAGATTAGTTTGGGAGTCTGGTTCACAGTTAGAAAGGGCCTGGTCATAAGAAAAAGACATACTGATAATAAAGAACAGTATTTTGAAAGATATGATTTAAAAAAAAAAAAACTTTGTGATTTCATTACTATAAGGAACTCCCAGAGGAAACTGCTCATTTTAGCAACTGTCCTGTAACTTATGAATGACTGAAAAAGAATTAATAAAGTGCTAATTATATGTCAGGCACAATGCTGATTTTTAGAGAGATAAAAATGACATGTAAAATCATACAGCAAATAAACACTAGAGGAGAACGAGAAGTTAGAGATATTGGGAGGCAGGCTCTCTACCTATCATTTTATACTCCCTCTCAGAATACTTCTAATTTCTTACAAAACCCATGTGAACTGCATGCAATATCTTCCATAGGGTTTTATCACATCTCCTCTGTATATATATATATATATATATACAGAGTTTGATAGTATGAATCAGGATTCCAAGCGAATCTGCTGCACATTGAACAAAGAATGAATCCACATTGTAGAGATTTTCCTTGGCTCCCCAAACTGAGTTGTCTGAAGAAAACTCGTTAACCTTTGATGGAATGAGATCTGGAGGGTGTTGAGGGGTTATAAGCTATTAAAAGGAATAAGATTAATATTCAGAGTAGATGACGTGAGAGTGATGGATAATGGAGAGAAGGAAAAACAACTAAATTTCACTGCTCTTTTCTCTAGGAAGGAAAATAATCTTGGTAAAGGACAGAAAGAAGTCAAAAAGTTAAAACCTAAAATAAGTAGGAAGATTGTTGAAATGCACTTATTGCTTTGGACAAGTTCAGTTCACCAAGCCTAGATGAAGAGCATTTTAGAGTACTGAAAGGGCCCTCAGATGTGATTACCACTGACAGCAACCGGTAGAAGATTGTGAAAAAGGACAAAGGTCCCATTTTCAAAAAAAGATGAGAGAGAAGATTTTTCAGATTATAGATCAATGAGCTTGACTGTAATTCTTAGCAAACATTATTAAAGATATAGTTGGTGAATATTTAGAAAAGGAAACAATAGTCATAAAGAGAACAGGTCATGGTAGACTACATTCATTTCTATTTTTGATAGGGTTATAAGACTGGTCTAACAATGGAATACTACAGAGTTTACTTAGATTTTAACAAAATATTTAACAAGATCTGACATTCTTGTGGACAAGTTGAAGAGATTTACGGTAAATGATAGCAGAGATAGATGGTTTGAAACTAGTTAAGTCATGATTATAGAAAGGCTCAAATAAATTAATTAACTTGACTAAGTTCACATAGGTAAAAACAGAGAAGGGTTCTCATCTCAGGTCTTTCTGCTTCAACTCCAGCACTTTTTGTACTTCTCATGTTAATCTGTCCCAAATGAAGGAGACTACTGTAGCAGACTATATCAGGAATATTCTTTTGAGTCCCATGCAGCTCATTTCAGGAGATTGATTAAGCTAGAGAGCATCTTGAGATGATCTCTAGGGTGGGCCTGAGATCAGGCCACATGAGAATGGCTAGAAGGAATTACGGAATTTAAGTGTTGAAAAGAGAACATTTACTGGGGACATGAATGCTATCATCAAGTTTCTGAAAAGCTTTTTCATGTGTAAGTTTGATTAGACATGTTATCTTTAGTCCTCAAGGGCAGAACTAGAACAATCAGTAGAGCTAGAGAGGCATGTTTTAGCCCTATTAAAGGAAAAGTTCCTTAATAATTAGAATTATCCAAACATGGAATGTACTGCATGAGAGGTTGTGATTTTGCACTCTCTGATGTCTTCAAGCAAGAAGGCTGGATGGCACATCATCAAATACATTATAGAAAGAAGTCTTGTTTAGGTTTAGGGTGGAGGTCCCTTTCAACTTTGTGACTGTGGAATTAGTGCAATATTAGTACAATAAATATTTCAACATTTTTCTGTTTTTGATTAAACATAATTCTTCAGAAATCAGCCAAAGAAACTGAAGTTGTTTTAACCTTCACATAAAAATAGCAACACTTATCTATCACATATTCAAAAAATGATTTGATCACTTCCCATATTTTTCATCATTTTTACTTCTGCAATTAACTCTTCCTTATTGATGAGAATCAGCTCCAGAATGTAAGCTCCACTCATTGCTTCATCTATCTTTTAAAAAGTAAAATTATGATGAAGGCAAACCAAGATATTGTAAGCTACTCATTTGGGGTTAGAGTAAAACTCCAAATAATTGAAATTTCTTATGAGTGCACTATTATGCCTCCTTACCATGCCTACACTGAATAAATGAATAAATGTTTTTTAGTTACCTATGTTCTTATTCTTACTTTCCCTGTTCCTCACTTCAATATCTCAGAATGAATGAATCAACCAATGAAAAACAAAACAAAACAAAAACTTTAGTAAGGGATTACTATGTGCTAAACACTGCTTTAAACAGAATATACATTTAAAAGCAAAGACAATTTCTAATTACATTCTAATTGAGAGAAGCAATATATCTAGTTGAGGATGGTAGCCAGGGAAAAGCCTTTGGTCTTGAAAGTTAAAAAGTTGAGTGGGATCAAAAATGAGTGGAAAAACCAGCCTTTCCAGAACAGTGGCAGAGATGATTTGCTATGATTCCATAATCTAATTCTAAATTTCCTTATCTATTTTCTCTTTTTATACCTCCTATTCATTTGCAGTATATTGTAGATTATGACTATCCATTGTAGATAGATATTTTCCAAATAATACAATCCTTCTTCTTCATGACAACTCTTCAAATGATTGAACTCATCTTTCCCTAAGTGTTCTTCATTTTAAGCTAAAGGCCCAAAGAGGAGGTTCCTTGATGTTTTCTACCTCTCTGGGACTCTTTAGTAAAAAGAGGAGGTTGATCTAAGGTTCCTTCCTGTTCTAATGTTCTTTAACTTGATTACACTGTGAGAATTGGTTGGTTGCCTCTATATATCTGCATTAGTTATATATAACTATATATGTAGTTACTTATATATAACTTAGTTATAGATATATGTTATTATATATAATATCATATATTATATAATACATATATTAGTTATATATAACTATATGTCATAGAAAGGATACTATTATAGAAAACACACCCAAAAAGGTACATGTGTGTATATGTATTTGAATTAGGAGAGAGGGTAGTATTAAACTAGAAACTTCAAAAATGTCTCACTATGTGTTTTATCCCTAATTTTCAAAGGAGCACAGGAAGACTCAAAGACAATGTCTGATTTTCACTTCCAAAAAACATCACTATCCCTGCCACTGTAACAGATGTTATTTGTTAATGGGTGAGAACCACTTGGAGGCAATTGGACTTGAGCCTTTGCTTGGCAGGATCAACTCTTAGAAAAATAGAATCCTAGAATATTGGTATTAGAGATCATCTTCAGATGAAAAGACTAAGGCTCCAGGTGTCAAAAATAGCTAGAAAGTGGCTGGACTATTCTTTTAGATCTGAAATCTTCTCTCTACATGCATAGCTTTCACATTAATTTCCATCCTCATCACTTCTCATCTGTACTATAACAGACTCCTAAATAGTGTGCCTCGATGGTAGAGACAAGATAATAGAGTAGAAGTAGCAATCCAGCCAAACTCCTCCAATATTTCTCCTCAAACACCTTTAAAATGACGTGTCAAATTATGTTCTAGAGCAAGGTAGCCAACAAAAGTTTAGGGTGAGATATTTTTCCAATTCAAGACAAGACAACTTGGGAGGTTGAAAGGTTGAAAGCAGCCCACACCACACAGCAACACCAACTCACTAAAGAAAGCAATTTCTTAAAAATTAGAATGGACAAGTGTGAGCTAATAATTCCATGGGGTATCAAGAAACAATAAAACAAAGCCAAAAGAATGAAAACATAGAAGAAAATATGAAATATCTCATAGAAAAAACAACTGAATTGAAAAATAGATCAAGAAAAAAAGACCAAGAGAATTTAATAATTATTGGACTACCTTAAAGCCATGATTAAAAAGGAGCCTAGACATCATCTTTCAAGAAATTATCAAGGAAAACTACCTAAAAATTCTAGAACCAAGATGTAAAAGAGAAGTTGAAAGAATCTACTGATAATATCCAGAAAGAGGTCCCTAAATGAAAAATTACAGAAACATTATAGCCAAATGGAGCTCTCAGGTCAAGAAGAATATTATATACACCCCAGATGGCAGATTATCCAAATACTCTTTTTTAAATTGTTTTATTTTTTCTGGTTTTACATGTACATTAATTTTTTTACTACAAGTTTTTTATGAATCATGTTGGGAAAGAAAAATCAGAACAAAAAGGAAAAACCACAAGAGAAAAAAAAAAGAAAAAAGTGAACATAGCATGTGTTGATTTACATTCAATTTCCATAGTTCTCTTTCTGGACACAGATGGCATTTTCTATCCAAAGTTTATTGGGATTGCTTTGGATTACTGAATTACTAAAAAGAACCAAGTCTTTCATTGTTCATCATCACAATCCTGCTGTTACTTGTTCAATGTATTCCTCATTCTGCTTGTTTTGCTTAGCATCAGTTCATGTAAATCTTTCCAGGTTTCTAAAATCAGCTTGTTCATCATTTTTATAGAATAATAATATTCCATTGTTTTTATATACCACAACTTGTTCAGTCATTCCCCAGTTGATGGGCATCTACTCATTTTCTCATTCTTTGCCACCACAAAAAGAGCTGCCACAAATATTTTTGCATGTGGTCCTTTTCCCTTTTTTAAGATTTCCTTGGCATACAGACCCTGTAGTAGTACTGCTGGATCAAAGGGAACCTGAAAACCCTTTGGACATTGTTCCAGAATGCTCTCCAGAATGGTTGGATCATTTAACAACTCCATCAGCAATGCATTAGTGTCCCAATTTTCCTGCTTTCCTTCCAATATTTATCATTATCTTTTCCCATCACGTTAGCTAATCTGAGAGGTATATATCATTTTTTCATATAACTATAGATGATTTTAATTTCATCATCTGAAAATTGTCTATTCCTATGATCATTTCTCAATTGGAGAATGACTTGTATTCTTATAAATTTGGCACAGTTCTTTATATATTTTAGAAATGAGGCCTTTATCTGAAACACTGGCTGTAAATTTTTTCCCCAGTGTTGTGCTTCCCTTTTTATTTGGTTTGTGTGGTTTTATTTCACAAAAAGTTTTTAATTTAATGTAATCAAAGTTGTCTCAAGTTCAAAGACGCTTCTGGAAATGCTCATAAAAGACTTTAAAAGGCAAATAAGAGAGAGAAGAAAAAATGAGAAAGGAAATGAGGCATGCATGAGAGAGTCAACAACTTGGAAAAGGAAAGAAAAAATTGTCTGAAGAAAACAACTCTTTAAACAGTAGAATGAACCACATGGAAAAAGAGATACAAAAGATAACTGAAGAAAATCACACATTAAAAACTAGAACAGAGCAAATAGAAGCTAATGACTTTGTGAGACTGCAAGAATCAGACAAAGTAAAAAGAATGAAAAAATGGAAGAAAATGTGAAATACCTCAGCAAAACAACTGACCTGGAAAATAGATCCAGAAGAGACAATTTAAAAATTATTGGCCTACCTGAAGGCCATGACCAAAAAAAAAAAAAAAAAAAAAAAGGTTAGATTGCATTCTACAAGAGATCATTAAGGAAAACTGCCCCACTATTCTAGAAATACTAATTTCATGAATACTCATATTAAGGGGGAAATACTCATTGAAAGAATCCATCCATCACTTGGGGAAAGAGATCCCGCAAGAAAAACCCCAAGGAACATTGTTGTGAAACTCCAAAACTATAATCTCAAGGAAAAAATATTGCAAGCTACCAGACAAAAGCAATTCAAATATAAAGGATCTGTAACAGTCAGGATTACCCAGGATCTGGCAGCTTCTATAATAAAGGATCAAAGGACCTGGAATACCATATTATAGAAGGCAAAGAACCTGGCAAGGTTCTTGGTCTACAACCAAGAATTAACTACCCAGGGAGATTCAGCATCATCTTTCAGGGGAGGAGATGGAAGTTCAATGTAGTAACAGACTTTCAATCATTTCTATTGAAAAAAAAAAACAGAAATAAACAGAAATTTTAATCTATAAATATAGGACCCAAGAGAACCATAGAAAGAAAAATAGAATATATATATATATATATATTTAAAGATTAAACTGTTTACATCCCTAGATAGGAAAACAGTATCTGTAATTCTTCAGAACTGTATCTAACACTGGGCCAAACAAAGGGGGTCCTCACAAGGACTGAGGGTGTGGCTGTGAATGGACTCTGGTGTGATGACATCAAGGAAAAAGACATTAAGGGATAGGAAAAGGTCTATTCTGGTGGGAAAAAAGGGGAAAGGGGAGGTATAATAGTACAATTAGTTCATACCGAGAGGCTCAAAAGACCTATTACAATCCAGGGCGGGAAAGGAGGGGGGGGGGAAGCATTGTCTGAAACTTGATCTCATCAGTTTTGACTCTAAGAGGGAATAACTTAATCATTCAGTTGGGTATAGAAATTTATCTAACCCTATAAAAAAAGTAGGAGTAGGAAAAAGAAAAAGAAAAAAGAAAAGGGAGAGACAATATAAGGGAGAGCAGAAACACTAGGGGAAAAGGGAAAAGAAGGGGGGAAGAGTTGATAGGAGATAAGATAGTGGATGGGGTGGGTTAAAAAATATGACTAAGTACAGGATGGAAAGAGAGAAAAAATATATTTACAGGGGAGAAAATAGAATGGAGGGAAATACAGAGCTGGTAATCATAACTGTTAATGTGAATGGGATGAACTCTCCCATAATGGAAGCAAATAAAGTGGATTAAAAACAGAATTCTACCAAAAAAAGAAAAGGAAAAGGAAAAGGACCTGTATGCCAAAATGTTTATAGCAGCTCTTTTTGTATTGTAAAGAATTGAAAATTGAAGGAATGGCTTAACAAGTTGTGGTATATGATTATGATGGAATACTAGTTTATTATAAGAAATGACAAGCAAGATAGTTTCAGAAAAAACTAGACAAGACTTATATGAACTGATACAGAATGAAGTGAGCAGAACAAGGAGATCATGGTACATAGTAACATCAATATTACAGTGACGATCAACTGGAAAGATTTAACTACTCAGCCATTCTCCAATTGATAAATGGTCAAAAGATATGAACAGACAATTTTCAGACGAAGAAATTGAAACTTTCTGGTCACATGAAAAGGTGCTCCAAGTCACTATTGATCAGAGAAATGCAAATTAAGACAACTCTGAGATACCACTACACACCTGTCAGATTGGCTAAAATGACAGGAAATGATAATGATAACTGTTGGAGGGGATGTGGGAAAACTGGGACACTGATACATTGTTGGTGGAACTGTGAACAAATCCAACCATTCTGGAGAGCAATTTGGAACTATGCTCAAAAAGCTATCAAACTGTGCATACCATTTGACCCAGCAGTGTTTCTACTGGGCCTATATCCCAAAGAGATTTTAAAGGAGGGAAAGGGACCCACATGTGCAAAAATGTTTGTGGCAGCCATTTTTATAGTGGCAAGAAACTGGAAATTGAAAGGATGCCCATCAATTGGAGAATGGCTGAATAAATTATGGTATATGAATGTCATGGAATATTATTGTTCTGTAAGAAATAACCAACAGGAGGATTTCAGAGAGGCCTGGAGAGACTTGCATGAACTAATGCTGAGTGAAATCAGCAGAACCAGGAGAACATTATACACAGCAACAAGACTATAGGATGATCAATTCTCATGGACGTGGTTCTCTTCAACAATGATGTGATTCAAACCAGTTCCTATTGTTCAGTGATGAAGATAGTCATATACATCCAGAGAGAGGCCTGTGGGAACTGAGTGTGAACCACAACACAGCATTTTAACGCTTTCTATGAATATTTCCATGCATTTTGTTTTCCTTCTTAGGTTGTTTTTTTTTTTCTTCTTCTCTTTCTAGATCTGATGTTTCTTGTGCAGTAAGATAACTGTATAGATATGTATCATGTATTGTATTTGTCATATAATTTATCCTATTTAGCATGTATTAGCTTACCTGTCATCTAGGGGTGGGGGGTGGTGGGAAGGAGGGGAAAAGCTTGGGAAAAAAAAGTTTTTGCAAAGGTCAATGTAGAAAAATCACTGTTTTGTAAATAAAAAGCTTTATTAAAAAATAAATAAACAAGAAAAGAGAAAAAAATAAAGACACTAAAAAAAAAAAGATTTAACTACTCAGATCAAGACAATGATTCAAGATAATTTTGAAGGAGTTGTGATGAAAAAATGCTATCCACCTCCAGAGAGAAAGTTGGTGAACTCTGAGTACAAATTGAAATATGTATTTTCTTACTTTCTTTGTTTTTCTTCCTTTTTTGCAACATGGCTAATATGGAAATATATTTTTCCTGATTTCACATGTGTGATTGATACCACATTATTTACCTTCTCAATGGGTAGGGCAAGGCCTGCAGGGAGAAAGAGATTTTGAAACTCAAAAAAAAATTAATTAATGTTAAAAAATAAAGAAATAATAATTTTTGTTTAGGAAAATGTATCCCTGGGCCTCTAGCCAATCCTCTCCCCAAGTCATCTTTCACACAGCTGCCAAAATAATCTTGCTTAAGCATGACTTTTACCATTTTCTGGCTTAAAGACTTAAAGGTTCTCTATTAATTTAGGTTGAAATAAAAATCTCTTCCCTTCATATTTAAGACCCTCTATAATTTGGATCCATCTTACCTTTCTGGCATTATTTTACATTATTTCCATTTTCTCTTCTTTCTAACAATCCTGGACTAGTGACTGTTTTCTGAACTCAGCAGTCCAATTTCCACCCCATTAATTTGAGGAAGATATCCTTCATGCCTAAAATATATTTTTTCATCTACATTTTTCAGAATTCTCCTAGAAGTGAAATGGACTGCTTCAAGAGCAGATGGGCATCCCCTTCTTGGGGTTTTAAGGAGAGATGACAACTACTCTAATATATTATAGTTGATATTCCTTTCATGTATGAGTTGTGCTCAATGGCCACTGAAGTGCCATCCAATTCTCAAATACTCTGATCCTATTATTTCAAGGCTTAAATTAATTACCACTTCCTTCATGAAGTCTTCCCTAGTCCTTCCAGCAAAGAATGCTCTCTTCCTCTTCAAAATTTTTAGCATCAATTTGTCTTGAGCTTGCCTTTGCTCCTTTTGCTCCCTGTGAAGATTTCATTCTCTTCCCCTTACCCACTCAGGAAGAATGAAAGCTTCATGAGCAGGGACAGTCATTTTGTTTAAAAAAAATAATTATATCCCTTTACTGCTACCTTAAACATAGCAGGTGCTTAGTATATATTTGTTGAATATTATTAAATACATATCATTGGGTAAAACAGAAATAATAAATAGTTATCATTTAAATGATGCTTACTATGTGCCAGCCACTATTCTAAGCACTTTACAATTATTTTTCTTTTGTTCCTCACAACAACCCTGTAAGATAGCTTGCTTATTATCCCCATTTTACACTGAGGAAACTAAGGCAAACAGGGCTTACGTTACTTGACTAAGGTCTTACAACTAGTAAGTGTCTCAGGCAGAAATTGAACTAAGGTCTTTCTGACTCCAGACCCAGGACTCTATTTACTCTACTACCTAGCTTCACAAAACATTCTCAATCCATTGAGCATTTTATGTAATAAGATTAGATCTTAGATTTACAATAAAAAAAATAGATTATGGTAGCCTAAAAGTCATAGACAGTATGGAAATAGGAAGAAAGGGGCTTGGAAAGAGAAGAAAATAAGCCTGAGTTTGGGCTGATAGGGGAAAAAAAAGGAACCAGCAAAGGAGAAGAGCAGAAAGGGCAGTGGACGATCCATAAGAGGTCAATATTACAAAAGCCAAGAGAGAAAAGAGCTGAATAGGTGATTTACAGTATTAAAAGAAAGTAGGAAAGATCAATGAGGTTGAAGACTAAGCAAATGTTTGAATATTTAGACAGAAACCACATTTCAAGAAATTGAAGATTAAATAAGATACTAAATGGATAAAACCAGTTAATTTAGTTCAACTCACATAGTAAGGAATAAATATTCACTGCGTACAGTGGCAGAAGCATACTTATATATACACACCTACATTCAGCCTCTGAATCCACAAAAATCTGGAGTTTATAGAAGACAGTCACTAGGATGGCAAAGTACCTAGAGATAACTTCACATGAAAAGGAAAGGAAACAGTTCACTCTGCTAAGTACTTTACAAATCTCATTTGATCTTCACAACAACCCTGTTAGGTACATGCTATTATAATCATCCCCATTTGACAGCTGAGGAAACTGAGGCAGAAGGTGAGTAAATTGCCCAGGATCACACAGCTAGTATGTGAATTTGAATTCAGATATTTTAAATCAGAGCTGGAACTAATGGGCAGAAACTGCAAAGGGGACAAGTTTGGGCTTAACCTATCTAAAAACTTCCTGAAAAATCAATACTATCCAAAAGTAAAATGGGCTATCTCAAGGAATAGTAAATTTCTCCCCACAGACGGTCTAAAATCTGCATAAATATTTCTCAATTACATATTAGAGGGGATGCTTAGGGACTGAAATTCAAATCTTGCTTTACATACTGAACCTTATAACTCTGGACCAGTCACTTAACTTTCTTCATTTGTGAAAGGAGATAATTCAAAAAAAAAAAAAAAAGAAAGAAAGAAAAAAGAAAGAAAAGGTATTAGCATCTACCTCACAGGCTTGCTGTAGGGTTCATGCACTGTAACATGCACTATACAAACCCTTAAGCATAATATACTTGCTAACTCATTATTATTTAGGTTCTACTTGTACTAGATGGATTCCAAGGTCCTTTCAATTTTGAGATTCTGTGATTTAGTACAGTTTTCTCCACTTATGTAGTTCTGTTCCCACCATCCTCTGGGGCCAAAATATGCTTCCTTGATGCATGAATATGCAGCTATCATAAAACATATGGAGGTAAGAAAGTGGGCAGGGGGTAGTTGAACTTGGTTCTGCAATCTATCAAGTAAATTATATTCACAGCAAACTTATTTTCCATTTCCACACTAACTGTCCTGTGCAAAGTGCAAATAAAAGAGGGATTCTGTTTTGATGGCAATGTCCTTAAGCCCCTGTGGATAAATGGCATTATCTCATCAGGCCCCTTGATGTCCTTCCAAATGGAGCTTCTCATCCCAGAACTGTGGCAAAGCCAAGAGAGTGATGGAAGAACAGAGAGGGTCTGTGAATCACTGAATTATCAAGAGAGCAGCATTCTAACCCAGGTTTTCCCACTAGCTCCACTCTGGAAGCATTTCCTCATCTGTAAAAGAGTTTGATTAGAGAAATCTCTAAAGTCTGTTTCCATTTGAAGGAATTGTGCCTTCTAAATTAACATAAAGCTTTCACACTGTCCCCAAACGAATTCTCATCGTTTTTCCTCTGTTGACATTAAGATTCCCTTTTCCCTTCCCCAGCTTCTTATCCCCAAATCAAAGCACAGAGTGAGCACCTGTCCTCACTCTTTGGCTCAACCAGTTAAGTTCTCCCTGCACACCCGGATTAGTATGCATCTTCAGTGCCAGTGTTGACAAGCACAGTAGGAGGCTCATTCTAGATGCAAAACATAGAATGGTCCTCAGAGAGTTTTGCTGGTAGTGAGATGAGTGGGATTTCTCCTCTGGGAACAGGAGTCGATGGGATGTGATCCAATCTTTGCAAGCTGGATCTGGCACTTCCTCCAAAGAGCTCTGGGTTCCTGCTCCCTGATCTGCTTTGAATCTACCCCTGACACCGTGCTATTATGTTCTCCAAGGCAGGCTTTCTAGCCTGCCGAAATGATGTGTGAAGTGCAGCCAGCTGCTCAGAGAATAGAAGAAGGTCAGCTTTTTGTGTATATCTGTGACAGGCTGTACGCCAGTACTTTGTGTATGTATGTGTACTTCTGATTGTATGGTGTGAATGGAGAAAGAGATACTTTCAAAAATTAACTTGGGAGAGGTAGAGTGGGATTAAGCCAGGGAAAGGAGTCAAGGCAGGTGAAAAGTATGATTGAGTATGATATAGATGAGCATAAATATAAAAAATATGAGCTTTTATTCTTAGCAATATAATGATCTAATACAATTTCAAAGGACTTTTAATAAAAAATGCTACCCACATCCAGAAAAAGAATTGATAGAATCTGAATGCAGACTGAAAAATGCTTTTTAAAAACTTTATTTTTCTTTATTGGGGTATGGAGGGAAAACCTGTGTTTTCTTTCACGACATGACTAATAAGGAAATACATTTTCATGATTGCACATTTGTAACCTATTTCAAATCACTTCCCTTCTCAATCAGAGGAAAGGGGAGAAGGAAGGGAGGAGAGCATTTGGAACTCAAAATTTTATAAAATGAAGATTGAAAATCATTTTTCATGTAATTGGAAAAAAGATTTATTAAATGCCTCTTAGGCAATGTATGGAAGACTGGAATATCATTCATTTGTTATAAAGAAGAAATAAGTTCATATCCCACCTTTGACCCTTCCTAGTTGCATGACCCCAGGCAGGTCACATAATTACCACATGCCTCAAGACACTCTATAGGATTTTCTAGTAAGTCATCGTGGTACTCTTCTGCTTGTGTGGGTAATGAATTCTTACTGAATTGAAGAAATCACAGATCTTTCATACACTACAGTATCACAAGGCATTGGGTTAGACAAAAATGAAAAAAAACAATCCCTCCCCTTAAGGAGCTTACATTCACTTAATGAGCTTGAAAGGCCCACTAAAAATGTCTCCTTCAGAGGAGTTCAGAAATATATTTTAAACTCCTTATTAGCGTGATTATTATTTGCTGAATATATAGATGAAGCTTTGGAAGCTGGTCATAGGTATTTTTTTTCTTCCTTCATCATCCTCTCCTCCTCTTATCCCTATTCCCATCTTCACCCCCTACTATCTAGAATCACTATTATATATGTGTTAGAGAACAATATCTGTTTTTGCACCAAGTTAACATTGTAAAAATTGATAAATAGCTCTCACAGAGTTCATTGCTTCACTGGAGTTCACTTAAGGGATTTTAAACAAGGTTTGGGAACCATTTGTCCAACTTCACATTTACTGCTATAGTAGGAAACAAATGCTACATATTTGTCCCAGCCAAACCAAATTGTTGCCACTGTGAATGATACAAAAGACAAAATTCTGTTCCACACTTAGAATTTGCTTATGTAGCACCTGGGAACACCCCTCAACTTGCACCTGTTCCCCATATTAGACCATGTGAATTGATGATTAATTTATGAAATTATGAAATGCAGGTGAGCACACCCAGTTCTTTGGGGACTTATCAGGAAAGCAACAGAAAGTAAGGGCATACAGGCAAATGGTGCAGAAAGGGCAGAGACAAGAGGCAAAAAGGATATAGATGGATAGGTGAAGGATGTCAGGGTGAAGAGGGGCAGGGACACAGATAAAACTCAGTTAACCATGAAGTAAGATTTGGGAGCACAAGATGGAAAGAAATGGAAAGAAGCTGAGAGTGGGGACAAATTTGGGGTCTCATGCGGTTTGGGGGGACAGACTAACTCTTATCTGTGCCCTTCAGAGGCAGTTTATTAACAAATCCAAATCATTTCAAAGTTGTCAGTAAAAGTTTAGAAGTCATCGTCATCTCAGGGTTATGAACCCCATTTTGTGTTCTGCTGTTCTTACTGCAGATGTCTGGAACTTGTTTGATACTGAAATGTCAAAGGACCAAAAAACCCTGTCTTTATTCTTCCTGTCTCTTCCCTCTCCAATCTCACGTCCACATTGTTGCCAAATTGGTATTCTTAAAACTTATCTTTGATCATGAAACTCTCTTGTTCAAGAGGGAGCTAGGAGGTACAGTGAATACAATGCTGGATCTGGAGTTAAGAAGCCCCAAATTCAACTCCAGTCACCGACACATAATTGTTCTGACCCCAGGCAAAACCTAGATGGCCTCTGCTGATTTGGCATATTACCAGGAAATAAATTTTGGTTAATCTTTAATACATTTGTAAATTCTTCTTCTTTGATCTTTGGGACAGTCTGTACAAGGCTTCTTGGTTCCCATCTGCAATCCTACTTCCTGCTATTGCTAACTTTCCACTGGCTACTTATAAAATCACTATATTAAATTACTATATAGAAGGAATAGGATTACAAGATACAATTTTAGCACAATCTACCCCCTGATCTCCTGGCCACTATTACATAATACCATGTCTACAGGATAATCTAATGTGAAAAGTCACAATAATCTCAAAGGAATTCTGTCCATTTCCTTGGAGGAACCCAAGAGAAAAGATCAGTGAAAATATTCCTAGGCCCTAGAAGGACACTCTTGATGTCTGTGATGATGGCATCGAGTCTGTACTATTTACCATATGGTCTGTGATAAGGGATGTCTCTTCTCAATCCACAGGCAAAGGGAGGACATAACAAAACTGCAAACTCCTTCCTGGCCGGCTGTCAGTCCTGTGTCAGGTTCAAAAAGTGAATTAACCACTCTGGAATTATTCATTCAAAAACTATAGCTTAGGAGCCCACACTAATCTTTTTACTTTTACTAGTTAGCAGAAGACAGGATGAGTTCCAAGGAAAGACATTTAATAAAACAGCATTGTAAGAAAAGTAGCAATAAAGCATTACTCCCCCAAACCTGGGACATGCTCTCTCAGATATATTCACCATCAATGGGAAAGAATGGATACACAAGGGAAGCATATACATGTGTGGAGGAGCCGCTCCTGCCCCGGACACTGCAAGGTCAGTTATTTTTTCTGGTGTTATCATCTCACGATTCCTGCCAAGTCTGTTCCCAGCTGTCTTACACAGTATATAGTGTCTCCTCCAGAACCATTCGTATTCTTAAAACTTATCTTTGATCATGAAACTCCCTTGTACAGTGAATAGAGTGCTGGATCTAGAGTTAGGAAGCCCTAGGTTCAAAGCCAATCAAAGACACTTAATAGCTCTGATCCTGGGAAAGTCACTTAACTGCTTCAGTTTCCTCACTTACAAAATGAGGATAATAATACTCAGAAGGTTATTTTGAGAATCAAATAAGATAATATTTGTAAAAGTGTCTAGCACATATTAAGTGCTTAACAAATGTTTGCTTACTTTTACCTCAAAAAGATTGTCTCCCTTTTGCTTGTAGGATAAAATACAAAACAGATATCATATATATATATATATATGTATCTATTATCTTATATTATCTATTACACACATACATATATATAAATATACATATTATATACCTCTCACTATATAAATATATATATACATACACAGCACACACACACATATAATCATATAAACAGAGAACATATACACAAAGCACAAAGTGGAACTTTAACATACAAGTTAATTTAGATTAGTTACCTCAATATGGAAGTAAACAAACCAAATAATTCTATTCAAGACCAAAATATCTTTACTAGGGACTAACAAATTTTGCATAGATCCCACAAATAGTACTTATAGGCAATTATTACACATCCAGAGATCATATTTTATCAAAAAATCATTTAATTAGTTAGTGTCCCAACAGAAAGAATTGGCTTGTACTTCTGCTTTTGCTACCCAGTTACCTGCTTTAAATTTCTAGCCCTAGAAGTTAGACCAACAAGGAGGCCTGGGAAGGAACAAAAGGAGAAATTGCTCAAGAAGGTAATTTGTAGGATTTACCAGACAATAGGATTTAGAGCTGAAAAGTGACCTCCAATATTTTCTAGTTTTGTCCTTGAATTTTATAAAATAACTAAGAGAAAGATAAACAAAAGAGAAAATAGAGAATTGAAAAAATTCTGGAGAAAATAGAGACAAAAGACTTGTAATATCTTCTAGCCTGGAATACTAAAGAATGCATGTGTTTTTCAGAAACACGCAGAACTTTTAGAAAAAATTAGCCATGTATTAAAGCACAGGGATATTGCAAACATGTAAAAAACAACAATAGTAAATATATCTTTTTATAATAAAAAAAATTGTAATCAATTCAGGGAGCACATACGAAGATCCAAATGGGGACTAAGCAATAAAATCCTAAATATCGAGTGAGTCAAAAAACAAATCACAGAAACGGTATGTGAAAAAAATTATGATGAAACAACATACCAAAATTTCTAGAATGCAATTAAAGCAATCCTCAAGGAAAAATCATATTCTTACAAACATACATTAGCAAAATAGAAAATGAACATTAAGATGTTCACATTATTAACAGGATAAGAAATCTAAAACCCTCAGAATTTTCCCTTCCCTTCCTCTAAACTATCAGTGAGCTCCCTTTAGATCAACAGGAACAGACCCAGAAGAATCTACTCCTTCCCCAGTGCCCAGTTTCTACCAGGTTTTGAATATCCATCTTGGATAGATACTGGACCTGGAGCCAATCCGTACCTTATTGGAGAAAATCCAGAATGCTACTTTATTTCTATCTGTGAACACACTGGTCTCTTCTTAATAGTTATTAGTGGTCATTTATTCTGTCCAAGGTTTATTGCTTTTATTAGTCTTTTCAAAGAAAATGATTTGGTCTTATTTGTCATTTCTATAATTTTTACTGTTTCAAATTAAGCCCATCTCAAATAATCATCTCTTCTATGAAGTCTTCCTTTACACTTCCTTTAACTCCTCTGTGTAAATATTGATTTTTTCACTCCTTGGGATTTCATATTGTATCTCTCTGATGAATTTATCATGTATGATTTTTATTACAGTTATTTGTCATATCATATCCCATCCCTACCCCATCCCATCTACTATCTCGGGATGTAAGCTCCATGAGAGAAAGAACAATGTCTTACCAATTCTAAGAAGGGGACACTGAGAAGGAAGAGCCTTCTCTGGATGGAGAGCAGCCTGTACAAAGGCACAAGGTTGAGAGAAGAAATGTCATGTGTGAAGAACAGTAAGAAGACCATCTTGGAGGATGAGAATTATGTACATAAAATATGGAAAGTGGATTAGAGTCAAATTGTGAAGGACTTTAAATGACAAGCAAAATAGTTCATATTTGATCTTAAGAGGTAATAAGGGTGCTTGAGCAGGGTAAGAGGATATGGCCAGCCATGTTTTAGGAATACCTGCTTTGGCAGCTCTATGAAACACAAACATGAAGTGAGGATAGACAAGTTAGAAAGACCAATTTGGAGACAATTTCAATAGTCCAGATGGAAGATGAGGAGTAGCTAGGTGATAGTGGTGGCGATCTGAGTGAAAAGAAGGCAAGAGATGTCACAATGCTGTGTAGTTATAGTTGATAGTGGCCACTATCACTATAAAAAAGAGTGAGAAATCAAAAATAGCACCAATGACAGAAATGTAGAAGCTCGAAAAAGGAGAGTGATTTAGGGAGAGATGGAGAATAAAGTTCTCTCCTGAGCATGATGAGTTTGAAATGCCTGTGGCATTCTGGTTTAAAGCGTTTCACAGGCAGTTTGTGAAGCAAGATTAGAGCTCAGGATGGGAGATAATATACATTTAGAAAGAGTCATATGCATTGAGATAACAATTTAATCTATGTGAATTGTTGGGGATTGAAAATAGAGAGAGAAGATAGCCTAGAACAGAGATTTAGGTTAGCTCCACAGTCAAGGGATAGGCAATGTGGATCATAAACTAAACTAAAAGTAAAACTAAAACTAAACTAAACTAAATACAGTAAACTAAAGAGAATAGTGGAATGAAAACCCAGAAAGGGGAAGGTAGGCAGCAATGTCAATAGTTGCCAAAAAAAAAAAAGTCAAAGAAGATGAGCATTGAGAAAAAGACATCAATGCCAGGACTATTGCAATAACCTACTGTGTAGCTTCCCTGCTCCCCCTGAATCTGATGATTTAGTCCATTCTCCATTCAATTATGAAAATGATCTTTTATAGGAAGACTTTCCTTATTTAATGCTAGTGACTTCCTTGTGTATTTTATTTCTGATTTATCCTGCATATAGTTTGTTTGCTGAAAGTTATTTGTATGTTGTTTCTTCCATTAGACCTTGAGCTCCTTTAGAGAAGGAACTTTCTTTTTACACTTAGTAGGCATTTAATAACTATTAATAAATGTTTATTGACTGACTGACTTAGCCTTTCATTGTCTTAGGCAAGTCTCTAAGATTAGAAGTTGGAGATCTTCATTGTAAGAGTTGTTTCTTAAACCAAAAAAAAAGAAAGAAAGAAAAAGAAAATTACAGATCTGCCTCAATAATTAAAATAAAACACAAACATACACATACACACATCTCCATATAGGATACATGTGTATATATCCATCCATACATGTATATATCCTTTCTCAGGCTTTGACAGTGAAATGAACATTGTTTTCTGACAGACTTGGCAGTTGTTAGGATCAAATATTGTTCACATATCATCTTATTTTGCCCATTAAGAAAACTATCCTGTATTTCCTACTAAAACATACTCTTCACCCAAGCAGCCTTCTGAGGTCATAAATCTAGGTATTAGACTGAATAATTTCACTTTTTCAAAATTTATAATATATCTAGAGAATTCTTGGGAAGACACTAAGACACTAACTATTCAAACCTGTAACTGCTTGAATTGAAAAAAAATCTTAACTTTGAGTTTGATGAAGAAATATAGAACTATATCTCATATGGGGCTTCTTCCTTGTCAAGGCAAGGGCTACTTTCTCCAAGAAGTATTCTTTGTGAAACTCAGGGGAGCATCTGTTTTCTTGCTCTTAAATTTGCCTGGCCATTATTTATAGCCTTTATTTCATATTTCTGTTGTGGTTCCAATACTCACCTGTTCTTCCTCTTTTTTGCATATGGATTCCTAGTATTTACTTAGTAATTACTTTAGGTAGTGTGCTGAACCTGGAGTCAGGAAAACAAGTTCAAATCTTGCCTCAGACATTTATTAGCTGGGCAAATTACTTAACTTATTTGCCTCAGTTTCATCATCTGTATATAATAATAATAGTACCTACGATAATAGCTATACCCCAAAATAATTACAAGGATGAAATGAAATGTTTACAAAGTGCTGTATAATACACACCTTTATATGCATAAAAATGCTGGCTATTATTATGATGAAATCGGCTGGATTTGTGGTTCTTGGTCCTGATTACCATCAAAACCAGGAATAATATGGAGAAAATGGAAACCCTTTTCAAGAGTGATCCCTGAAGATTTTCTGAATCTTAGAAGTGAATGAAATAATGTAAACATCTGACTTTTACCTTTAATGAGATTGTTTCTTTAGGATACCAATAAAAGATTTCTGGAGGGTACGAGGTAGCATACTGAAGAGTACTGGGCTTGCAGTCTGGAAGACATGAGTTTGAATCCTATCTTGATATTTTAGCAGTATGATCTTGGTGTAGTATTTTGTGCCTCTATTTTCTCATCTGTAAAATGGGGGGGTGGGTAATAACAGCACTAACCTTGATGGTTTATTTTGAGGATCAAATGAGATAACATAAACAGAACACTTTGCAAACCTTGGTGTTATAATAATAGTATATTTTATTATTGTTGTTGTTCTTGTCAAACCTTTACAGAAATGGACTCTCATACAGAGGAGTTCTGAAAAATCAGGAAGATTTAAGAATTTGAGGCTAAGGCCAAAATGAAGCAAAAGAGTCGAAACAGGCCCAAAGGCAGGGCAAAAAAGTAGAAGGTCTGGGATATTTGGAAGCTCAGAGGTCTCTGGCAGCATCATGGCACCTGTGAATACAAAGGCTATTAGAACACAAAAATGGCACCTGTACCAGGTAGACATGAGGCTCAAACAAGACTTTGGAACTTAGAGCCAACAAGGAAGATGTAGGAAAAACTGAGGGACGCAAACTTTGTATTAGGGGAAGATAGACTTTCCCAGGCTAGGGCCAATGGGTCAGAATGAAGGAGTCTGAAAGATAGGGAATGTAGGAGAAAGGCACCCATAATTGATCCATAATTGAGAGCTATCAGAAAAGATTCTGGAGAATAAAGACATATTAATCTGACCACTCAGTTGCATGAACTAGAAATGAATTAACATCAAGGTCAAGACTTGGTAAGAAGTTAAATAAAGAAGAGGAAGGAGATAAAAATATGTCTTCTCATCTGTAACTGATGCTTAGGATCAAGATTATCAAGCTCAGTTTGGAAAATGGTGACCCTTTTCATCTAGTACACATTTTAGTCTAAGTTTCCCTAGTAGTATTTGTGGCTAAATACTCCTTTCAAAACAGCCAAAGAATGGAGTGCTACTTTGAGGGAGCAAGGGAGGAGGGGGGTAGCTGAGAAAGCAGCCTTGGCACTTCCACCCACCTGAGTTATGGAGGTAGGGAAGCCAGGAAATCGGCTGGGTGGTGATGGCTTCCTGGGTCCTGAGCTGGCTAAATGGAGCCAGATCATGGGGAAGAAATGTTAGGAGGAACTGTTGGTAAGACTTGTCTCTCCCCAGGCCCTGGTCACCATGCAGAAAACGGAAAACCTCACTCCTAAGTAAAATGCTGGGACTGTGAGCCTGATACATGTGCTTAATAAAACCTTTATTGATTGATTGATAAGTAGTGATTGAATTGTTAGCCTTGGAATCGGGAAGACTTGGATTTAATGCTGGATACTGATAAATATTAATTGCTGACAAATACTGTGTGACTCTGGGCAAATAACCTCTATTCAGAAGTAGAAAGTAAATTGATTATGGGAAAAGAAATTATGTTTTGAGAACTATGGGAATATGAAAATGTACACTGTTGGTAGACAAAGTTTCTCACCATACTAAGAGAATCCTAGGACCAAAGTCTGGATACAAATATCATCAATATTTCTGTCAGTCATCCTCCCTCCTCCACTCCGACTGATGACCTCCCTGACTTCTGTTAAGTCCCAACTGGAATCACACCTACAGGCCTTCCCCAACTCCTTTTTATTATAGGGCCTTTCCTCCATTAATTATGTCCTATTTATCTTGCCACATTTTTTTGTTTTTAAAATAGTCATTACAACCAGTTTAGCCTAATTCACAAAGTAATGACGAGAAACACGTCAAGGTAAGTGAAAATGCTTTGTTAGCTATAAGTCATTATACAAATGGTACTATGGATGAACCTAGATCACTAGAGAAGAAGATGGGGATTCAGGGAGGTCTGGAGCTCCCAGATTCAGATTGGAACCCACCCCAAGAGCGAAGATGATAATACCACAAAGACCACAAAATCATAGAATTGAATAGCTGGAAAGGACCTTAGGACCGAGGAAATAGAACCTGTACCTAAACAGGTATATCATACCTGGCATATAATCATCCAATGCTTGAAAGTTTTCAGTGACAGAGAAGTCACTAATTCCAAAGGCCTTTTGGTCAGGCCTAATTGTTAAGAAGTTTTCTTTGGGAGGGAAGAAAAAAAAGGGGGGATTATGTGAGAATGTTATTAAATATTTTAAAAGATTACCAAGTTGTACATAATAGATTTGTACATAAAAGAAATCTGCAGTTTCATTTTCAATCACCTTTTAAAAATTATACTATGTTATAGAAATGCTAGTTTTATTACATAAATTAAAATTAAAAAAAAATTTTCCCTTGACTTCAAGTCTAAATATGCTTTTTTACTAACTCCCTAGTTACTCTTAGTTCTGTCCTATGATACTAGGCAAAACAAGTCTAATGACTTTTCTACAAATGCTGAAGACAGTTATTATGGCCCTGTTTGGCTACACAAACACGTTTCCTTCAATTAATTCTCCTATGACAGGAACTCAAGTACTTTCATGATCCTATTTATTCTCTGGATACACTCCAGTTTATCAGTTTCCTTCTTAAAACTACTGCCAGGACTGAAAACAAATACTCCAGATAAGATCTGAAGAGAGGAGTTTCAGAGAAACTATCACCTCACTATTCCTAAAAGCCACATCTGGATAATAGGCTCCTGAAATAGGATTAAGGATAAATTTAGCCTCTAAGTAATCTCTGGTTTTATAAGACTATCTCACATGGACAGTGCATGAAGACATCAGCAATTGAAACAGAGAAGTATAAGAAAAGGAGACAATCCCTGATAGGGAAAATGATACAAAATAGGGAAAATGAACAAAAGGCATGAGCAGGCAATTCACAAGGGAAGAAATCAAACCTATTGACAAAATATTTCAAATCTCTAACAAGGAAGAGCAGATTAAAACTACTTTGAAATTCTACCTCACACCCATTGAACTGACAAAGATGGTAAATAATGAAAATGACAATTGCTAGAGAAGCTATAAAAAAACAAGCATAATAACTCATTGTTAAAGGAGGTGAAAATTGGTACAGCCAATTTGGAACTAGACCCAAAATCTCTATAGGAACATACTTCTTGAACCAACAATAACTCTTCTAGGTTTATAGTCCCAAAGAGATCAAAGGAAAAAAGGAATCATATGTGTAAAATATTTATAGTGGCAATTTTTGTTATAACAAAGAATTGAAAATATGTGAAGTGCCTACCAATTAAGTGAACAAATTAATGATATGTTAATATGATGGAATATTATTTTTCCATAATAAATGGCAAAAAGGACAGATTCAAAGAAGCCAGGGAGATTTGTTTTTAAAAAAATGAAGCATCATAAAGTGAGCAGAAGCAAGAAAAACAAATTATAAAATGATCACATATTATAAAGGAAAACAGCTTTGAATGACTTAAGAATTTAAAATAATGCAATGACCGTTACTGTTGTTCATCCTTCCTTCTCAAAGAGGACCAATGACATCGCTAGAGTGGACTTGTCCTGAATTAAGTGAGACAGAGCTGTGCAAAGTCAACCTCACTCTTCCAAAGTCATCAGTGTCAAGTTGCAAGACAAGAGTCAAGATGACTGGTAATGACCCTAAACACAACTTTGGAAAACTGATGATAAATTATGCTTCCCAGCTTTTGATGGAGGTACAATGAGAAATATACTTTTTCTGATGTGGTTGTTACATCATGCACAATTCTGTTTTACTTTACCCTACCTTAATTACAGGGGCAACTAGATGTTTCAATGGATAGAGCACTGGGCCTGGGATTAGGAAGATTCATCTTCTGGAGTTCAAACCTGACCTCAGACACTTACTAGCAAGTTGACTGTAGGTAAATCAGTTAACTCTGTCTCATTTTCCACACCTGTAAAATGAACCAAAAAAAAAAATGTCCAAGCTCTCCAGTAGCTTTGTCAAGAAAATCACAACTGGGGTTAAAAAAGAGTTGTATGTGACTAAAACAACTGAATAATAATTTAATTAAAAGGGAAGGTTTTCAATAGGAGTTGGGAAGAGGGAGAATAGGGAAATAATGATACTATTGAGATGGAAGACATCCCAACAATCTTAGGGTCCCCAGGTTTGTGTCGAAGGTATGGTGAAAGAATTTGCAAATGCAATATGTCTCCAAGTTAAGGGTAAAAATTTACTGATGCTAGTAATGGTGGGGTAAGTTCCAAAAGAAGTTAGCAAAAAGCCTGGAATAAGAAGGTAAATTTTTGGGGAAAAGTTAGAGAAATCAGGTGTTTCATATCACTGATATGCTAATTTTATGGCTTAGAGGTGAAGTTAAGGAATGATCTGGTTCTGACTTTGTGTGCAGGTGCAATACCCATAATTTTCTGGGCAGAGCTCATGATGGGGGAGGGAAAACCTTCCAAAAGTGTGTTGTTAGGCCTGAAACTTCACTAGGTCAAGAGGCAGACACCCAATTTTGTTCTGCACCTGCATCAACTTTAAGCACCTCATTATTGTTGCTCATTAGCGTTAAAAACCCCTTATCACAGACCAACAGGCTGTCATCTGATAACCAATGATATTTGTGATGTTAGCATCCTTGTTAGAAAGAGTAAACTGGAGCAGGATAATCTAAAGGAAGAACTATATCTTTTCTAACTACATCACTCCCAAGGTCAGGAGGCCTTAGGGTTATTGCTACATCCTCCCCAGGAATTGTACCACATCAATACTAAAGCCATAAAAGCTGAAGAAGGAAAAGGAGAGAAAAAAATATTACTGAAGTATGTAAAAATATAGAGGAGTGGGTGAGTTCCAAAGGGAATGAATAAATGAAAAAGGGAGACAGAGAAGAGCAATAGTGGTAAAACCATGTTTAATTAAATATATATTAAAGGGAACAAATTACATATAGTGAATTCTCAGTTTAATTTTTAAAAATCATCATTTTTATATGGAAATATTCATGTTTCTTAATGCATTTTTGAGTTATAATAAAAAAATTAAATTAAAAAAATAGAGAACAGGACTGTATGTGGGAAGGTTGTATATAAGAAGGGGAGCAACCTAAGGATGAAACTTTCCCATGTCTTACACTAAAGGCCTCCATCAGGACAGGGTATAACGACTTGAAGATCCCCTACTACACAGTCATGTCATCCTTCTCCCAGGGGTGATTTTCTCCTGCATGTCTTCCGTAAGTGAAATCTAGTCCTTTTGCTGGAGTGACTGTACTCCTAATGGAATTAATTTCTGTATTGCTTCTGTGGTGCACCTCTTGGCTCTTGCCCCATTCCCCAAGCTTGTCAAGTGAATTTTCCCCATGAAAAGTCATGACTGGTTATATACAGTTCTGACAAAGCCAGAGAGACTATTCAAGTGATCTTCTGGTAAGATTTAAGATTTTGGTTTGTCTTTCTTCCCAGTGTAAAACTTCCAGACCATTTGCTCATAGGCAGATTGACAGTATTGTGCTATATAGCTAACTGTTCTTAAGTCATTAGTAGGATTCTATACACAGAGAATATCAACTCTTTGGAAAACATCCAGCACAGTGGGTCTGAACTCTTTTGATTTAAAAATAGTTCTTTTTCTATAACCAAGAAGTCAACCATAGAGGTCAGAGAATTCCTCCAAATTCAAACCTCCAAATAGTCTCTCTTCCTGTGACTCTCTTCAAATGATTAGAATTTTTTTGACATTTCTGGCAAACAATACTCTTTTTTAAAAAATAGCTTTTTTGTTTTCAAAATATATGCAAAGATGGTATTCAACTTTTACCCTTGCAAAAATTTGAGTTTCAAATGTTTCTCCCTTCCTCCTTCTATTCCTCCCCTGAACAGCATGTGATTTAATATAAGTTACACATGTGCAATTCTTCTAAACATATTTCCACATATATCATCCTGTGCAAGAAAAATCAGATCAAAAGGGGAAAAAACAAGCAAATAAGCAGCAACAACAAAGTTAAAAATACTATGTTGTTGATCCACATTCAGATCCCACAGTCCTCTCTCTGGTTGTAGATGACTCTCTCTATCACAAGTCTATTGGAATTGGCCTAATCAATTGATTGTTGAAAAGGGCCATGTCCATTATAGTTGATCATCACAGTCTTGTTGTTGCCATGTACAATGATCTCCTTGTTCTGCTCATTTCACTCAGCATCACTTCATGCAAGTCTCTCCAGGCCTCTCTGAAATCATCCTGCTGGTCGTTTCTTACAGAGCAATAATATTCCATGACATTCATATACCATAATTTATTCAGCCATTCTCCAATTGAAGGGCATCTATTCAATTTCCAGTTTCTAGCCACTACAAAAAGGGCTGCTACTAACATTCTTGCACATGTTGATCCTTTTCTCTTTTTTATGATCTCTTTGGGATACAGACCCAGTAGAGGCATTGCTGGAACTAAGAGCATGCACAGTTTGATAGCTATTTGAGCATAGTTCCAAATTGCTTTCCAGATTAGTTGGATCAGTTCACAACTCCATCAATAATGTATTAGTGTCCTAGCTTTCCCACATCCTCTCCAACATTTATCATTATTTTTTTTCCTGTCATCTTAGCCAATCTGAGAGGTGTGAAGTGGTACCTCAGAGCTATCTTAATTTACCTTTCTCTAATCAATAATAATTTAGAGCATTTTTTCATGACTAGAAATGGCTTTAATTTCATCTGAAAATTGTCTGTTCATGTCCTTTGATCATTTATCAATTGGAGAATAGCTTGTATTCTTATATATTAAATCAATTCTCTATATATTTTATAATTGAGGCCTTTATCAGAACCCTTAGATAAAATTCCCCCCCCCCCAATTTTCTGCTTCCCTTCTAATCTTGCCTGCATTGGTTTTGTTTATACAAAAACTTTTTAATTTAATATAATCAAAATTATCCATTTTGCATTTCATAACATTCTCTAGTTCTTCTTCTTTGGCCATAAAATCCTTCCTTCTCCACAGATCTGAGAGGTAGACTATCCCTTGTTCTCCTAATTTGCTTTCAGTATCACTTTATGTCTAAATCATGAATTCATTTCAACCTTATCTTGGTATAGGGTGTTAGGTATTAGTCAATGCCTAGTTTCTGCCATACTATTTTCCAGTTTTCCCAGCAATTTTTGTAAAATAGTGAGTTCTTATCCCAGAAGCTGGGGTCTTTGTGTTTATCAAACACTAGATTGCTATAATCATTGTGTAGAAAGTGTTTTATAATTGTGTTCATATAATTCCTTGGCAGGTAGAATACCAAATATTTTATATTATCTACACTTATTTTTAATGGAATTTCTCTTCATATGTCTTGCTGCTGGACTTTATTAGTAATATAAGGAAATACTGATGATTTATGTGGATTTACTTTGTATCCTGCAACTTTGATAAAGTTGTTATTTCTAGTACTTATTTAGTTGATTCTCTAGGACTCTCTAAGTATACCATCGTATCATCAAACAATGTTTGATAAAGAAGTCAAAGTTGTTTCATCAAGAGTATAAAAATTGGGACAATTTAGGGGAATTTGGTAGTCTTTCTTAGGGGCAACTTACATACATGTATTTTTACTACTGCATGGGACAATATATTTCTCATTAACTTGAGATAAATTTTCTCTCCTGGTTTTTATGATCTAACAATGATACACATCCATTCTTATGTAAAGTCCTTTTCAAAATTTAAAATTCCATTTAAATATCAGTAATTATTATTATGTAAAATTAAGGGATTAAATAATGTGATCTACAATACTATTGCTTTTCACCTATTCTGTATAACAAGTGGCTGGGTGGGGCAAAGGACAGAGTACTATGCCTAGAGTCTAGAAGACAAATTCCTCCTCAGATACCACCAGGGTGACCCTGGAGAGATCACTTAACCTCTGCCTTAATCAACTGTAAAATCCAGATAATATAATAGTTGCTTCCCACAATTGTCATGAGGATCAAATGAAATAATATCTATAAAATGCTTTGCAAACTTTAAAGCGTCACATAAATCCTAGCTATGATTATAATAACTAAGTATATTAAAAGGTATTTGGTTATTTGCACATTTTCTCCCCCCAATGGAATATGAGCTCCTGAAGGGAAGAGAATATGTTTACTTTCCTTTGTATCCCAAACATAGTCTAGTGCCTGACACATAGTAAATGCTTAATAATGTTTGTTGACTGGCCATGTGCAGAAGCATACCTGACAGCCCAAAGCTGACTATTGTTGTTATGGACTTTGTTGTTATGAAAGAATGAGCAATAGAAAAAGCCCAGCCAGAATTAAGCTGGGAAGAGAATTATATTGTCCCACTATTATTGCATACAGAAGTATGGAGGGATATTTAAGGAGGAGAGACTGTTACAAGTGCCCATGGATTTAATTAGATAGGCTCACTTTTGTGCCTTTTGGGAGTTTAAATTATTCACAGAAATAATTCAATTCAATAACTAGAGTAAGGTCCAAGTAAGCCTCTAGGGTATGGGAAGAGTGCCACTGAATTGTCTGGGCTCCCAAAAAGAAATTTCCCTAACTTGAGTGTGACTATAAGCCTATTCTCCAGTGTCTTAATAGGTAATAAAGCAGCTTAGGGGAAATTACCATATGCACCTTTCCCTGGAGATTTTCTTTTAATTCCCTTGGGATGATGCTTGGTACCAATCTTGCAAAGTAAAGGGTCTATGTATAGACAGAGCTATGATGAAAAGACCTTTCAGGGACAACTTCAACTGTACATCTGATATTATGCTTGAAATTCTGATTCTCTATCTCATAATCATGAGAGAATTTTGAGAATCCTGGTATAATAACTACAGCAAATTCATCCTGAGATTCTGATATTCTACATTGGTAGAACACAATCAGTCAAGTCAACAATAAATATTTATTAAATGCCTGCTCTAGGATAGGCACTGTGTTAACTGATGGAGATACAGAGAAAGACAAAAACAGCCAAAGAGATCATAGTCCAATGGGGGAAACCATGTGCAAATGACTGCATCCAAACAAGCTAAAGACAGAATAACCTGGAGATCATCAAAAAAAAAAGGGGGGGGGGGAAGGTCCTGAAATTAAAGGGATCAGAATAAGTTTCCTGTAGGTAAGATTTTATTTTTATATTTTTTTACTTATTTTATTCTGAACTTAAGAAATGAAACAAGCATTTTCATAACACAATAGAATAGAAATAAAAGATGATTGCATATGAAACTGAAAATCTATTGTGTACAACTTGCAATTCCTTTTAAATATATAATAAAGTTATCAAGGAATTTTTTTCCCTTTTTTAATTCCCTTTTTTCCTCTCAGGGTAGATTTTGTGAGACTTGAAGGAAGCCAGGGGATAAAGACAAGATGGGAAAGAATTCTAGGCAAGGGGTACAACAGTCAATGGAAATGCTCAGTACAGAGGTGAAGTGTTTTGTAGGAGGTATATGCAAGGAAACCAGTGTCATTGGATTACAGAGTTTATAGAGAGGAGGAAGGTATAAATAGTAACAGGCTAAGTTTTGAAGGACATTAAAAGTCAGAAGATTTCTACTTAATCATGGAGGTGATAAGAAGCTATTGGAGTTTACTAATTAGAGATATGATATAGTCAGACTTGCACTTTAGGAAGATCAATGACAGCTGAATGGGAGATGGACTCCAGTGGGGAGAGACTTGAGGCCAGGAGAAGGTTATTGCCATAGCTTGAGGTAATGAGAACCTGTCCTAGGAGGGTGGAAGAGGCAGAAGAGAGAAGGGCTAATATAAGAGAGAAGTTATGATGGTGGAATCAACAGATACTGACAACTAATTTTGATATGAGTTGAGATGAGAGAGTTAGCAGTTGAGGATGACATATAGGTTGGGAACCTGGGTGACTGGGAAGATGGTGGTTTTCTCAATAGTAAAAGCACAGTTACAAAGAAGAAAGTTTGAGGGGAGAAGAAAGAGTATGAGCTTAGTTTTCTACATTTGAACTTAAGATGTTTAGTGGACATCCACTAAGATGTCCAATAGCAACTGAAGAAGCAAGACTGGAGATCGGGAGTGGTTAAATAAATATAAGAGTCATCTTTACAGAGAAAATAACTGAATCCATAAAAATAGGATAAAGTTGCCTCTCAGTGAGTAGAAAGTCATCTCTTCAGATAAATGAGGGTGGAGAAGAGTGGCAGAAAGCATCTGAGGGATATAAGTAAGGGAGAAGAGGAAGCTCTTGGCAAATGACCTCAAATTTTTCTAAGAAATATGAAGCAAGGATCTTGTATACATTATACTGCTGTAGTCAGATAATGGCAGACTGATGGGAGGAATCTTCAAAGCTCACTCCTACACCAATAAGAAAGTGATCAAGAAGACTTGATTCGAGTTTCATCTCTGACATACTGTGAGATTCAGCAAGTTACTTAACCTCTCAATGTTCTAGGGAACTTTATAAGATTATGTATTGATAGAAAGAGTTTACTCCTCTGAGAGTTCTATATACTAATGAAATCACAAATGCATTCCTTATCTTTTACATTAACTTGATGATTAACCATAAGAGATTCTGTCCTATTAATGTTACCTTATTGGAACAGTATTGTATAGAAAGTTTTATCTTGCCTGTTTTACTTGCATTTTCTTCTAAGATACAGCTTTTCAAATAATCACTAATTCCAAATGAGTCATCACAGATGCCAGACAAGTTACAAGGCATATTAATTTTTGCTACCTGCTTACAGGGGATACCCCCATTGATTCAAGTGTATAGTTACCCAAGTAGTAGATTTTCAGGAATAGAAAAAGAAATGGAAAAAAGAAAGAGGTACTCCATGTTCATTGTTCCTTATGCTTTGGTCAGCTTTGACTCAGTCAATGCCATCGTCTTAGGGGAAGGCTTCTGTGCTCTCCCAATGCTGGAGGTATCAGGATACACAGACTTAATGGCTGCATAACCAAGCTCTCTTTATGCAAGGCTTAGGAAAAATGGAAGTTAGCTGAGAAATGGAGAAGAAACAAATAAAGGTGCATATTTGCCCCTAGATTAAATATTCAGCCTACTTATATATGACATAGTGAGATGCGGGATCTTTCATGGTTTTCCCCACTCATGCCTCAGGCTTGATACTGTGGGAAATTGTGGGAGGTCATGTGTGACATTCACTGCCAATCTTCTTTGGGAAGATAGTCATCCACAAATGTTCTACCTCCATGTTCAAGAATTTTGAAATCTCATTAACCAAACATAATCTATTGACTTTTTACCTCTCCCTCTGCCTTTCCTTGCAATATTCTACTCTTCCTCCGTGACCCTTGGCCTCTCAATTCTCTGCCACAATTCCACTCTACACTGTTTTCCTCTCTTCAATAACCCTTTTCATATCACTGATTATGGCCAGTCATGCCTCAACCTTGGATCATCCCCATCATTCATCACCTTTAAGCCTATACACAAATGTTCCTAAATGAGGGTAGAGAAAATCACATAACCATTCTGACTTGGTCCCCTGCAAATTTATGTTACATAATCTTATTTCTCATTTATGTAATCTCTAGCTCTCATGTAATTAATTATAATCTTTATTCTCAAGTCTACTTTATTATTTATTATCAAGTCTACCTTTTCTACCCCAAACTCTCTGCCGACCTCCAATCTCACATCTCCAACTGCCTTTCAAGACTGCATATTAAAATCAATATGTCCCAAACATAACTCATTATCTTTCCTCCTAAACCATCCCTCACTCCTGTCTTCCCCATTACTGTAGAAGGAAACATCATCTTCCTGGAGCAGTACTCCCCCATCATCCAAAGGAGACTGACCTTTTCTGAAGTTCTTCCAAGATATCTTGAACTTTAAATTTGTTTCATTCTGTCTCTTTGCAGGCTCTGTTGTTCCAGAATGTGTTCAGAGGCTTGATTTCAAGTTGTTTCTGAGGGAAACTGGGGAGAGCTTCACTTCTTGGCTTTACTCCACCATTTTGGCTCTATCACCCTAGTCTCCTTTAAGTCTCAACTAAAATATCACCTCCTACAGAAAGCCTTCCCCCCAAGCCTTCTTAATTCCAATGCCTTTCCCCTATTAATTATTTTCTATTTATCCTGAATATAGCTTGTTTGTACATATTTATTTGCATGTTGTTCCCCTCCACATTAGGTGTAAGCTCCTGGAAAACAGGGGTTCTCTCTTACCTCTTTTTGTATCCCCAGTGTTGAGCAGAGTGCCTGACACAGACTAAGCACTTAATAAATGTTTAGTGAATCGAACATTTGTAAACTGAGTTCTTCTGGTACCTTTGCCTGTCACAGAACTACCAAGGGCCATATTAGAAGTCCCTTGACAGTTTTGGTAAATGAGATTTTCACAATTCAGTTAGAAGGGATAACAACCTAATTTCCCAAACTTAATATACTTTATTCTCCTGCAGCCACATTTGGGTTCCTGCTATACTGATCTGCCTGATATTCTCTGAACCTGACATTCTATATCCCATTTCCATGCTTTAGAGTGCATTTTCTTCTGATCTCCAATTCATAAAATCTTTAGTTTCCTTCAATGTCAGCTCAAGGGTTACCACCTGTAGGAAGTCTTCCCCCCAGAAATTACTTTGTACTTAGTTTCTATGTACATATTGTTTCTTTTTAACATAACATACCCTCTTTGAGGTCAAGAACTAGGCCATTTTTAGTTTTTGGCATTAATTTTTGTCTTTGCTAGTGCCTTGCCCATCGTAGTTGCTATTCAGTTGAGTCATAGGACCTGCAGAGTTCATTTTGACCATAACAGTAGAAATCCAAAAAAAATAGGCGATGGTGGGAAGATGCCACAAGCTGCCATTAGAATTAAATGCTTTTTTTTTCTACCTCCTTGTTTGGACCACCTTGACACCTGAAATTTAAAAAGGCAAAAGTAAATAAGATCCCCTTCTTCCTAGATGGGTTGTGATTCTGAAGTGATCTGGAGTCATCACCAGGAGTCTTTTTTTTTTTCCTGAGGTAAATGGGGTTAAGTGACTTGCCCAGGGTCACACAGCTAGGGAATGTTAAGTGGCTGAGACTAGATTTGAACTCAGGTCCTCCTGACTTCAGGGCTGGTGCTCTATCCACTGTGCCACCTAGCTGCCCCCCATCACCAGGACTTAACCTTTGTCTTGCCACTGGACTTCGATGATTCTGTAGGAGATTGGGAGGCTGATGACTTTGCACAACTCTACTTCAGTTCAATTCAATTCACACATGATTCAAGACATTACCCTCAGGATGTCATTATTTCTCTTTAAGAACAAAGGACAAACAACTACAAGATTCTGAAGCTCATTCATCAATTCCACAAGTTAATTTAACTTTTTTATATTTATATTTATATTATTTTTATTTATTTATAAAGCACTTGCTATATGCAGAACATAGTGTCAAAATCTTGGAATACAAAGACAAGCATTAAATAATCTCTACTCTCCTAAAGTTTACCTTCTCCTAGTGGTGGGCAATAGAACACAAACAACAAAGTAGTGCATGAAATGGGCAAGAGAATAATTAGAAAAAGAAAGAAAAATCTGAAAGCAGGAAGAATGATTAGGAAACAGATGAGAAGTGATATGGGTAAACATTCATATATGTATAGATTTAGAACTGAAAGAGATCTTAGAAGCTGTCTAGTCCAATCACTTCATTTTATAGATGAGGAAACTGAGTCACAGAGAGGTGTTATAATTTGCTCATGATCACAAAGATAGCATATGTTTGAGTCTTTATTTGAATCCAGGTCTTCTTTAGTCTTAAACCTGGTGGTCCGGTGGCTGTTAGCAGAGAGAAGGGGATTTATATGAGAAATGTTAGGGAGGTTGAGTCAATACTTTCCTCCGAGAAGCTGGGGAATGAATGCTACACTATCTGTTTCAAAAGACACAATATCCAGAGAGAAGATATCATTGTATAGATCTGCAAAGGCTTCCACCTGGCAAGAGTTCAAGAAGATCAGAAGGAAGACAGACTGTGGTGATGAATTGATCTATAATTGTGACAGACCAATACTGTTCTTTGTTTCCGAAACAGGCTTGTAGCTTGCAAGAGCCTGGGAAACAATCTCTTTAAAAGAAGATGAAGTACAGATAATAGTCTTACCCTATCTGAACCAAATAGGAAGGAGTCCAGTAAATCCTCCCCGTCACCCAGGTGCTTCATTACCACACTCCATCAACACTGCTCATAACCTCTGACAGCTGCAAGAAGGCTTCCATGATGGTATTTATTTCAGGTAATGGATTTATCAGCCATTTGTGTGACCTCAACGAGAAAATATTTGCAAGCTTAAAACCATCAGCAGAAGCTGTTCCTCTCAGTGACTGTATATATGAGAAAGTTGGCACAGTCCACAGGTGGAGTTGGATATTTTTCAGAGAAGAGCAGTTGGGAAAGAAACTGTTCCAACCCATTGTTTAAAAAGTCCTCTTCCACCATTACAGGGAGAAAAAAAAAAACCCACAAACATCCTTCTGGAATTTCATTTGCTCCTTACCTTTCAATTACTTTCCTCTACTATTCTAAACTTTCTTTCTGCAGAGCAAACAGCTGGCTATTCAACAAATTTAAATGATGCAACAAGCATTGATTAAGCACCTGCTGTATGTCACTGTGTTCAACACTGGGATTCAATGATCTTTAAGGTGATGCTCTCATTTCTCAAAGAGCTTACATTCCAGTGGGAGAAATGGGCATGTAAAGTAAAATATAAAGTAGAGTGTGATGGTAAAGGTGTGAGTGGGAGTGGGGAGGAAGTCAAGGAGAGATCCAAAGTGCTCCAAGGAGGAGAAAATGGAAGATCTTGTTTCCACATATAGGAGAAACTGTCCCTGATTTCCAATTTGCCTGCCTAGAAATTTTGGGAAATTTCTCCTTGGATAAGATCAGGACTCTTGTGTGAGAGACACCTATCACACTTAAACTTGAGAGTTCATTCACTTGTGTGTGTGTATGTGTGTGTGTGTGTGTACATATATATATATATATATAATCTTAAGGATTCTTCTAATTTTTTCAACTATCTGCTTGGATAGGCAGGTTTCTTCACTATTAATTGTGATGGTGTTTGTGTAACCAGCGTTTTTCTGGAAAAAGCCAAGCCAATGATTATAAACTGATGGTATTCTCCCTTCCTTAAGATATAGGGGCTGGGAAAGTAGCTATTTGTTCTATTTGTGCCGCTAAACCAGCACTATATATGGATAGATATAATTCTAGTCTACTACCTCTCTCTTAAAGGGAAATAGAGGAGCCACTTTCATACTCTTCCTGCTCCTTCAAGGCAGGAATAAAAGTCTCCCTTGGAAAGAAATGTATAAGATTCCAGAGATATTATTGACTCCCCTCAAACCTTCTGCTTATACATTTATACATCTTATAGGGATACACATATCTCACAGGCAACTCAGACCTTATGCAGTCATTGTCTCCCAGTGACACTGCTAAGTGTGTACTACTGATTTTCTTAGATCCATTTTACAGATGAGAACATTGAGGTTCACAAAGATCAAGTAACTCACCTGTGGTCATGAAGCTAGTAGAAATTAAGGCAGCTAATTCAGGAAGATATCAGATCAAATCCAGCCTCAGGTGTTTACTAACCGGCTAAATATGGGCAAGCCACTTAACCCCCTTTGCCTCCATTTTAAAATGGGGATAATAACAGCAACTACCTCATAGGTAATTTATAAGCAGCAAATATGATAATATTTGTAAAAATGCTTAGCACACTGTAAAATCAAGGTTGGTAAAGAAATGCTTTATGCAGCTACTTTATGCAATCAATATTTTTCCCCTTCAGTTATTTGTTCCTGAACATATATACCCTTAACTTCCCTTTCTGCTTTCTGTAAAATTCCATTTTCTACTCTTCTTATATATTCATATTCTATAGAAGGTTTCTAAAGCTTATGCTCTAGGGTAACTTTTCCTACAGATGAGCCTACTCTCTGAGAATAAATAAAAATCTGCAGGTAACTATCTCCACATGGTGATAACCATGATTGGCAGCAGTATCTAATCAATGGATCCCTCAGCTAATTTTATCATGTCTCCAAAAGGAAAAATATCTGGTAATCAGGGCAAGAAATGATAAAGAGCATGTTAACTTTTATGCTTTTCAAAATTCAGTTAGAAGGGCCCCAACTACTCATCCTAGAACTTTTTAATGTTTTTAGGTGACCAGGAAGTTGTACGAAGGAAGTCAAGGCCAATAAACAAAAGAATAAATCAAATCCTGATTTGGAGTGTTTGCTGATTTCAGAGATATGAATCCTCACACTAGAAATTTAACAATCGCCTCTCTGGAGTTTTCATAATCAGTTCTCCTGAGCTACTTAGAATGGTCTCCAGCACATGTTTGTATATAGGTAGTAAGTTCAACTAACAAGCAAGACAGACTAAACTTTCAGTGCCATGGGAGAGGGGGAAAGTTCTAGGTAGGGTAATTTTCAACTCTCTTTTTCCTAGAATACAAGGAGTAGTCTTTTTTTTACCCTCATAATAGCAGCTATTAGTTTGAAAATAAAAGTGTATTTTTTCCAAACTGTCACTCCCTTATGACTTTTAACTCCTAATTGGTTTATGATTTATTTCAAAAGTATAGGAATCCTGCATTTGTATGCCAGGCTTGGATAGTCCAATACCATTTGTCTAAGCTACAAGCCCCAAGATCACCTCTCACTAACAAAACTTTTCAGCTGTCTAGAATAGGAACTTTCCCCTTATCCTCTCCCTCCTTGCAAATTTTAAATAACATATGCAAATAAAGCATTTCTGTTGGCCAGTAGGATCTAATAATAGATTAATGAAACTTCAACTGACAGCAACAGATACAGATAAGACCTAGCACAATTAAGTAATTGGAAGAGAAAAGAGCAGCTTTCTAGGAAGCATAAAACGTCCTTCAGTTAGAGCAGTCCCATAGGTCATCTCTCACTGTCCAGGAGCTATGGATCCCTGGTGCTGCTAACCCAGCTTTTGCTGAATTAAAGCAGAAGGGCACTCTCATATTTTGTTTCCATAGAAACACTTCCCTGTTTGCTATTGAGTCCTTCTTACTTACTTCTTGAATGTCCTCCAAGTTTGGGAGTTAAGGTCTGAACCCCAAAGTTTCTCTGCCCCAAAGGGTGACTGCACATGTAACAGAAGTTCCCAAAAAATGAAGCTGGGGAGGTGATAATGATTCACATTTATGTAGAAATGTGCAGGAACAAATGGCTCTACATCTATGATCTCATTTGATCATAAATAAGCATTTATAATAAAATAAAATAGGCACTTATTAAACACTTACTATGTACCAAGCATGGACAGCTAAGTGACACAGTGGATGGATGCTAGCCTTGGTATCAGATAGATCCAAGTTCAACTTCAGTCTCAGACACTTAGCTGTGTGAGCCTGGGAAGTTCCTTAACCCTGTTTCCCTCATTTTCCTCATCTGTAAAATGAGCTAGAAAAGGTAATGGTGAATGACCCCAGTATCTTTACCAAGAAACTCACCCAAAGAGGTCACAGTTAATCACCATTGAAATGGCTGGAAAAACAACAACATGTATTGTTGTACTAGGCAAAAGGAAGTGAAAGACAATAGTCTCCTGATCCTTAGGATAACTCTGTGAGGGAGTTCTATTCATTCTATCTTCTATTCTATTCTATTCTATTCTATTCTATTCTATTCTATTCTATTCTATTC
Source organism: Myrmecobius fasciatus (assembly GCA_023553655.1). Classification (NCBI taxonomy): domain Eukaryota; kingdom Metazoa; phylum Chordata; class Mammalia; order Dasyuromorphia; family Myrmecobiidae; genus Myrmecobius; species Myrmecobius fasciatus. The sequence continues at coordinate 234,576 of JAJPUD010000694.1, read as the reverse complement.
TATTCTATTCTATTCTATTCTATTCTATTCTATTCTATTCTATTCTATTCTGCTCTATTCTATTCTGTTCTGTTCTGTTCTGTTCTGTTCTATTCTATTCTATTCTGTGATATTGTTGTCACAGAAGCAAGTTAATATCACAGTGCATGGTATATTATTTGGAGTGAGAAAGACCTAAAATCAAATCCTGCTTCTACAAACTTATTAGCTGTGTGACCCTGAGCAAGTCACTTAACCTCTCAGCCTCAGTTTCTGTAGGAGGGAGAGAGCAATATCACCTATGTCTTAGAGTTATTGTGAGGATCAAAGGAGAGAACATGCATAAAGCACTTCACAAACCTAATTATCTTCATTTAATAGAGAGGTAAAACTGTGTGCTAAGGTACAGTCATCTGACTCCCAGGCCAGCATTCATTCCATCCTGTCACATCGCATTTAGGTAGAGTATCCCAAGAAGACTTCCAGAAGGGCAGGAACTGGAGCTGGCTTTCAAAGGACAAGTAGACCTTGGGTCATCGGGGAGGAGGCAGGGCATAATGCCATATAGTTGGGAAGAATCGGCCCTTCTGTGCTCACCACACTGTTAAGTCATATAGAAGTTGGAGTCCACAATCTTTTTTTGTTTCCAGACAAATAATTGTTTAACCATGCCTGTCCAACCCTGTACTTGTGAAACTGATTTTTAGAACCCATGGGTAAAAATTTGTATTTAATATCTATATTGCATTTCATCTTGTTAATTAGGAAGGAAGGAAGGTAAAAAGGAAAGAAGGAAGGAAGGAGGGAGGGAGGGAAGGAGGGAAGGAAGGAGAGAGGGAAGGAGGGAAGGAAGGAGGAAAGGAAGGAAGAAAGGAGGGAAGGAACAAAGGAAGGAAGGAAGGAAGGAAGGAAGGAAGGAAGGAGGG
>JAJPUD010000694.1:218409-233571 GCA_023553655.1 Myrmecobius fasciatus | reverse complement strand
AAGGAAGGAAGGAAGGGAGGGAGGAGGGAAGGAACAAAGGAAGGAAGGAAGGAAGGAAGGAAGGAAGGAAGGAAGGAAGGAAGGAAGGAAGGAAGGAAGGAAGGGAGGGAGGAAGGGAGGGAGGAAGAGAGGGAGGAAGAGAGGGAGGGAGGGAGGGAGGGAGGAAGAGAGGGAGGGAGGGAGGGAGGGAAGGAAGAGAGGGAGGGAGGGAGGGAGGGAGAGAGGGAGGGAAGGAAGGAAGGAAGGAAGGAAGGGAGGAAGGGAGGGAAGGAAGGAAGGGAGGAAGGAAGAGAAGAAGAGGAGGAAGAAAGGAAGGGAGGGAACAAGTATTTATCAATAACTTACTATGTGTCACTTACAATTACTTACCTGTAGAAATAGAAAAACAAACAAAAATAAGAACAATCCCTATTTTCAAAGAGCTCACATTCAACTGACTGTAAGACAACACAGCAAGGGGAGGTGAAAAGCTGCAGAGGGGACATGGAGAAGCAATAGTGTTGAAGACCAGGAAGTTAAGAACAGGGTTAGGAGGAGAATGAAGGCAAAGCAGGCCGAGCTTTCCACTAAATGGAGGCTCCGGGAAGAACTCAGCCATGGGAGAAGCAGGGCAGGCCTGATAAAGGAATATTTCAGGGTGAGGAGACCACAAAGCTAGTAGGATGGTCCAGGCCTCAGGTACTAATTGTATGATGAACCAGGAGTAGAGAAGACAGTTTTAAAATCTAGAAAATCAGTGACAAGACCAGGAAGGGAACAGCGTGCTGGATTTAGAGTCCAGAAAACATAGGTTTAAATTCTGCCACAGATAATTATTATGACTTTAAGCAAATTATTTAACTTTTCTTACCCTTAGTTTTTTCAAATGTAAAGTGGGAATTACAATACTTATAGGGCTCACCTTTCATGTCCAATTGTGACACCAAAAATGAGGTAATGTGTGAAAGGCACTTGGCAATCTTTAAAACCTTTTATGAATGAGCATTATGATTATTGCATCATGAGATAACATGGAAGCAATACTGGCAAACAAGCCAAAGAAGTTTCTTTTTAGTAAAACAAATGGAAGTGTGAGACTCCTAATGACTGGAAACCTTTCAAGGTCAGTTCCCATGTTGATCTCAATGCTTTGCCCCTTCTAGAATCAGCCACTTGGCTGCAGCGAATCCTGGACCTTATCCTAAAAGTACAAAATGAAACCAGTAAATTGATGAAGACTCTTCTCTGCCTCAGGGGTCACATTGTTGAGCCTGGATGCATCATCTTCCATCTGTCGACTCTGAAGCTCTTGGCTTCCTGGCACAGGAACTCGGCAGAAGAGTCACCATGGAGCTGCTCTTTCCACTTTTTTATCCATAATTTAACATAGGCCCCAAGACTGATAAACAGGGCCAAGGTGCAGCCCCTTAAAGGCCATATAGCATTCATTTCATTGCTTAGTTCCCTCTAGAAGGGCAGCATTTGTCTCCTGTAGAGAGTGCTAGTGCTTGTTGGCTATCTTTTGTACTGTATTGAATTAGCAATGGGGGTGCAATCAGCGCTTCTGAAAAGTGCTGATTGTCCGTAGTTGTGTTAATCAATGTTAATTACAGAGCAAGTGTGGGGGTTAACAAATTATACTGGGCTTAATTAAACTTGTCAGTTACAAATGGCATAACCTTCATGTTTGGGCCTGGTTAGAGACCAGCAAACCAGAGCCTTACACAGTAACCGAGGAGAGAGCTCCGATCTCATCTTGGTCTAATTCCCTATCTATACTTCCAGGCTGGAATGAATGGGAGACCTCATTAAGAATGGCAGATAATCTCTCCAGATTTGCAGATTACAAACAGCCCGTACCAGCCCATCTACCCTCTCTTATTCTTGTTTGTGTCCTCATATAAATTCATTACAGAAAGTCTATCCCAGGCTGGGGGCCTTCTCCCGGTTGTCCTGACATCATTAATATACCTAGAGCACACTCAGGCTACTTATTCCTTGTTTAGTACTCTCTAAGTGACATAAATGTCCCCTTAATTCCATAAAATGTCACCAGTCTTTCTTTTATCATTTTTCTTTCTTTAATCAAACAACAAAAAAGTAGGATTCAAAGGTTTACTAGCATGTCATAGTTGGCAAATATTTATTGAGCATTTACTGTTTGAATGATCCTTTAGAATACTATTCTTGCGAATGTTTGAGGCAGCCCTTTTTGTAGTGGCTAGAAACTGGAAACTGAAGGGATGCCCATCAATTGGAGAGTGGCTGAATAAATTGTGGTATATGAATGTTATGGAATATTATTGCTCTGTAAGAAACGACCAGCAGGACGATTTCAGAGAGGCCTGGAGAGACTTGCATGAACTGATGCTGAGCGAAACGAGCAGAACCAGGAGATCATCATACACAGCAACAACAGTATTGCATGATGATCAATTCTGATGGACATGGCTCTCTGCAACAAAGAATTGTCTCAAACCAGTTCCAATTGTTCACTGAAGAAAACCATATACACCCAGAGAGAGGGATATGAAATATGGACCACAACGTAACATTTTCATGATCTCTATTGACATTTGCTTGCATTGTGTTGCCTTTCTCTGATTCTTTTTTTTTTTCTTGTAGATAGGATTTTTCTTGCATAACTTCTCAAGCATTTCAACATTATTAGCATGTAGTGGACTTCCTGCCATCTAGGGGAGGGGAGGGGACTGGGGGTTAAATTTGTAATGGAAAGCTTTGTAAAGATCAATGTTGGGGAACTACCCATACATATGTTATACAAATAAAAAGCTTTAATAAAAAAAAAAAAAGAATACTATTCTTGCTTCTTACTGCTAGAGTCCTCAGTGACCCCTGCATTCTGGGAGGTTTTGCGAAGACGGGTCCTGGCAATTGGAAAAGCCTTGAGTAAGATTTTCTGTGGTCCAAATCAATGTAGCTGCAGAATTGGAGAAGCTCATCACCCTGCTGGCTACAAAATGATGAAATTTCTGGCCATAGAAACTCCTGAAACTTGCCAGCGAGGTTGTAGCCTGGTGGCAATCTGCTTAGGTAGAGGGGAGTTACCGAGATGAAATCGTGAATCTTTCAACTCAATAAATATTAAGTGTCTGTTCAGCATAAGGCACTGTGCAAGGAACAATACAGAGATAAAAATGATATTGTCAGTGTCCTCATAGTGCTTATATTGTAGTGGAAATGTAAACTGTAAAAGTGGTTCAGAAAGAAGTGCACAGGAGAGATCACTGTGGATTGGAACAATAAGGAAAGAGAGAAATTTCCCTGAGCCTGGAAAAAAGGTAAGACTTAAATTTAAAAAAAAAAAAAAAAAAAAAAAAAAAAAAAGGTAGGGAATAGTTTAAGTTGATTGGTATAGGCAAAATTATGGAAATAGGAATATATATCACCTGACCTGAAGGCCTGAGGACATAAGCAGATAGATTAAGTTTAAATAGAGAATTCATAGGATTGTAAGTAGAGCAGAGGCAGCTGGGTAGTGCAGTGCATTGAATGCTGGGTATGAAATTATGACCACTTAAATTCAAATCCAGCCTCAGACAGTTTTTAACTATAATCCTGAGCAAATCACTTAATCCTGTTTGCCTCTGTTTCCTCATTTATAAAATGAGCTGGAGAAAGAAATGACAAACCATTCCAGGGTCTTTGCCAAGAAAACCCCAAATGGGATCATGATTGAAAAAATGACTGAACAACCACAAAATGTAGAGCAAAAATTCAGAGATTATCTATTCTCATGCATTCATTGTATAGGTAAAGAAACTGAAGTATGGAGAGTTGAAAGTTATTCAACCAATGTTGTACAGAACTCAAGTCTTCTGGCTCCAGATCTTGAGATCTTTTTACTGTACCATGACATATATGCAGGGAGAAGGAGAATTATGTAATCTTACAAGTGGTCTACATCACATGCTTCTACTTCCTAAACATCTACTTTCTCCACAATTTGTAGTGATTGTTCTTATCACTATAATTAAAAGCCTCTTTCAAAGATCCCCTTTTTTTGTTGTTGCTCAGTTATTTCAGTCATGTCCAACTCCTCATGGCTCCATTTGGGGTTTTCTTGAGAAAGATACTAGAGTGGTTTGTCATTTCTTTCTCCTGATCATTTTATAGTTTAGTAAACTGAGGCAAACAGAGTTAAATGACTTGCCCATGGTCATATAGCTACTGAGGCTCAATATGAAGAAGTCTGTCTTCCTGATTCCCAGTGCAGTAGTCCATTCACTTTGCCACCCAACTGCTATTCAAAGGTCCTCATTGGGTTCCTGATGATCAAACACAGTATGCTTATCTAAGTGCTCATTCTGAACTTGATAATACTAATCATGCTCTCCTTTTGAGTACTCAAACTTTCCTTGGCTTGCAAGGCCCGATACTCTGCTGATTCTGCTACCTATTAAGTCTCATTTGGTTTTGTTTCTGCTTTCCTCCTATCTCTCTTCTTGATAGAGAGGATCTCTTCCCATAGAAAGGATCACAGAAAATAAAATGAGAAATTTTGATTACATAAAATTAACAAGTTTTTGCACAAATACAATTTAGCTAAGATTAAAAATGAAACAGTGACCTGGAAGGAAAAATACCTTTTAGCAAAATTCTTTGCTAAATGTCTCATTCCTAAGATATACAAGAAACTGAATCAAATTTATAAGAATAAGATCCATTCCTTAATTGCTAAATAGTCAAATAACATGAACAGGCTAATTCTCATGGGAAGAAGTTCATATTCTCTGTTGCAATATGAAAAATGCTCCAAATTATTAATATTTAGAGAAATGTAAATTAAAGCAATTCTGAGTTTCCAACTCATACTCATTAAATTGGCAAGACTGACAAAAAAGGAAAATGACAAATGTTAGAAAGGCCACAGGAATAGACATTGGTGGAGTTGTGAATTGGTATGGCCATTCTGGAAAACAATATGAAATTACATCCCAATGTCACTAAAATCAGATGGAACTTCTTCTATTAAGTCTTGATTTATCTATTCCTCATCTCTACTCCTAGTGCTCCTCAAACAATATTTTGTTTATACTTCTCTTATGTATTTAACATATATCTTCTTATAATTAATGTGAAGATATGTTTTCCTTATCAGATTGTAAGCTTCCTAAAGGCAGCAACTGCATCTATTCTACTTCTTGTTTCTCTCCTAGTTTCTAGCACAATATTCTGTATATGACACCTAATAAATGATTCTTGAATTGAATTAAATGGGATCTTAGGTAAGTGGTTTAGACAAGAAATCTTGGGAAACATTTTAACAAACTAAATAAAAATACAATAAAAAGGTTATATTAATATCTGATTTTCTAAGTGAATATGTGGCTCACAGAGATGCTTATATATGACTTAGTAACTCCCATTGCATTTGAAATCACTGATCTAGTCCAAGCTCTAATTCCACTGAAAGAATTCCCTACACTACAACACCAACTGATCACCTTGCCCTGCTGATAGGAGCTAAATCAATGTTTCATGTCAGCATCTCTCAAGGACAGCACATTCCATTACTGGATGATAAGATACTGAAATAATGTCTATAAACCTCTTTATAAGCCTTAAAATGTTCTATAATTCTGACTGTGGTTAGATTTGTTAAAAACAAGAGGTCACATTTATGCAGCATTTTAAAGTTTTTTTCTCACACAGTCTTGTAAGGTAAGTAGTACTAAGTATTATTATTCCCATTTTACAGATGAGGAAACTGAGGCTTAGGGAAATGAAATGATTTTGCCCATGTTTACACTATTTTTCAGAGCCAGGTCTTTGATTACATATCCAGAGCTCCTTTCACTATTTCCCACAGCCTTGCTAGAATTATTAGAGGTATACCCAATCCATCTAATCCTCTTAAAGATAATATTATGGGACATTAACTTACATTGATTGATGAGAGTTAAGTTTTTTTAAATTCCCCATTAATCTTACTTAATCAATCATTATCGATTCTGGTGTTTTACAAGTCCTTTCTCAAAAAACTTTAGCTATTAGGCTGATTGCAAAGTTTTACCTGAGCTACCTTGGAACCAGGATTCCAAATCACATGTGCAGTCAATGAGCCTAGCAGGGAAGCTAAGAAACCAGGATACCTGGTACTCCAGACTAAGTGGGATGGAGAGGGGGTATTTGAACTCAGAACTTGGTGGGATTGTCTCATATAGATATTGTAAACCAATCCCTTTCCTTGTCCCAGATTGTGAGGTGCTACATTGGGGAATTGTTTCTGTGTTGGGGAAATGTTTATAAGTTTATTCTCACAATTCCTCTGAAATAAAAATTCGTTTCTAAAAACTAATCTGTTAAATGGTTAAATGAAAATGAGGTACATGAAACCCCTAAAACTAGGAGAACATCTTTAGTGAGAACAGGAGATAATGGCAGAGAGTCTATCACCTTCTGATAATCCTTAAAGGTAGTAAAGAATTTGGAGGGAGAGTTGTTGAAATATAATATTTTTGAACTTTAGGCACTAGTGATCAGGTTAATCAGCGTTATAGTAAGAACAGCAGGTGTCAAAAAGATCATAAAAAAGGGAAAAGGACCAACATGTACAAAAATGATTTTAGTAGCCCTTACTGTAGTGGCAAGAAACTGGAAACTAAGTGGATGCCCATCAGTTGGAGAATGGCTGAATAAGTTATGTATATGAATATAATGGAATATTATTGTTCTATGAGAAATGACCAAGAGGGGGATTTCAGAAAGGTCTGGAGAGACTTAATGAACTAGTGCTAAGTGAAGTGAGTATCACCAAGAGAACTTTGTACACAGCAACAACTGGGGGAAAGAGAGGGAGAAAAATTTGGAACACAAAGTTTTTCGAGGGTCAGTGTTGAAAACTGTCCTTGCATGTATTTTGAAAAATAAAAAGCTATTATTATTTTTTAAAAACAGTGGGTGTAAAATCATTATCCCAAAAGTCTATGACACATTTTGCATGCATGCAGAGGAAAATGGTCTCAAGCCAAGAGAGCCCATGTGACCAAGGGGTAACTCATATCTCCTAGTTTCTTAGTTTTCATTTCTCCTATTAGTGGGATCTTCAAGAATTTCTTTTTTGGATGTAGTACAATGTTTTGCAAGACTTCTTGTGAAGCCTTCATTCAATCTTTTCCTGGTTCTCAATGCAGACACTGCCACTGATTCTTGATTTGACTGGGACACTGATTGTATATCCAACATCTTCTGGACAATTAGAGGTTCTTAAGGTCCTCCTGTCAAAAGAGGGGTGAAAAGTAGAGGAAGAATACCTCTCTTTTTTCCTCAGAGTAGTTCCTCTTCCAGCATTTTCCTGTATTGACAGGCTCATCAACCTCTCCAATGACTCCCTTGACAATTTACTTGGTAATTTATAGATGATTCATTTAATGATTTCATTTGGATCAGTTACAGTAATTGATAATTGCAATCAGATGTTCTATTTAGTGTCTGAGTCCATTATCAACTTCATCCTGTCCTTGAGTTCCCTCTGACACTTTCTCCCACCACCTTTCAGCTACCTTTTGTGTATTGTCTTCCTCCATTAGATTTTAAGCTCCTTAAAGGCAGGAATCATTTTTTTTTCTTATTTGTATCCCCAGAATTTAATACAGTGCCTGACATGCAGTAGATTATTATGTTGTCATTTTTCAGTTGTTCCCAACTTATTACGACTGCATTTGGGCAAACATACTGGAATGTTTTGCCATTTCCTTTTCCAGCACATTGTACAAATGAGGAAACTGAGGCAAACAGGATCAAATGACTTATCCAGAGTCACACAGCAAGTAAGTGATTGAGGCTAGATCTGAATTCAGGAAAGGGAATCTTCCTAACTCCAAATCTAGAACCCTATCCACTATGCTACCTAGCTGCCTTATTGTAGATGACTAATAAATATTTATCATATCCCTATTAGATTGTAAATTTCTGGGAGGCAAAAATTGTCTTTCTTTTTCTTATTTGTATTCTCAGTCCTTAGTAGTCCCTGACATATAGTAGGGATTTACTAAATGGGACATATGATATCATTTGACCCATGTCATGACTAAATTTCCTTAGTTTATCTGAACCCTCTTCCTATGAAACATCAATCCAGTTCCAAGTACTTTTCTTTTAGTTTATGATTGTTTGATTGAAACTACTACCTGTCCTCATTTCTAAAATATACAATGAATTAAATTCAAATTTATAAGAATACAAGCCATTCCCCAATTAATAAATGGTCAAAGCATAGGCACCACCATAATGGCTAAGGTGCCAGCATATTTTATCATTCACTTTAAATGGGGTGGAATGACTTGATTGGGCAAATCAATCACCCCAATTTCATACATACAAGCTATATACAGCATTAAGGAAAGGTAATCATAGAAGGAAGTCTCTGTGCTGGGGGTTAGGGGGAACAGGGGAAAAGAATCAAAAGTCTTTTGCAGAAGGTGAGATTTAATCTGAGTCCTGAGGGAAAGCTCTCCCTTCCCCCGCTCCTCAATTTACCTCACGACTTTATAAAGTGGCTTTGGAGGGGAGACTCTGACATGGAAGAAGTAAGAGTAGACTGTGATAAAGAAGGAAGAGCCCTCCTTCCTTTTCATCTGGGTAGGACCAAGTGGTCTTTTGTGAAGGCAAACTGGGCCATTTTTTGCCTCATTTCTTACCTAGCCTTCACCTACTGAATGGACATTGCCTCGGACAGACTGAGACTTAGGAAAGCTTAAAAAAGCCAGGATAGCCCACTACATCCCGGGCCATAGCCTTTTACTCTGACCTTTGTCTTGCCATTGGACTTTGATGATGGATTGATGATGAAAGTGTGAGGCTGATGATTCTGCACAATTCTACCTCATTTAAATCCAATTCACTTTCAAGTCAAGACATCACCCTGCTGACATCATTGGTCCTTTTTGAGAACAAAAGATGAAGAAAATAACAAGGATGAAATGAGTCAGACAGGAGTGGATTGTGGTCTGTACTGTAGCGCTCAGTACATTTTCTTTTCTTCTAGTCCAATTGCTTTTTAAACCTTCTTACAATTTTTGAAGCATCCCTGTCCTTCCAGTTTCCTTGATTCTCATAACCCTGCTTCCCTTTCTTTTACCCCATATATTCCTCAGGTGACAATTCTTTTTAGTTCTAATTTTCACATCTGTCCTCTTGTCTCTAGTCACACAGTCACTATCCCAATTCAGGTTCTTATCCCCTCTTTTATGGACTGCTGCACTTCCCTCCTCACTGATCTACCTATTTCAAGTCTTTCCCTAATCCATGACTGACAAAGCTGACAATCATTTTCCTAAAGTGCAGGTCTGATCATGTCTTGCCAATTCAATAAACTTTAGTAGCTCCATATCAACTCTAGAATCAAATAGTATTTCATCCTTTTAAAATGTCTTTTTTGAATGTTTTATTAATATACATTATTAATACAATAGTAAATATACATAATTTATAATATTCACATAGTTGAGGTAAATACTAATTATTAATACAATAGTAAATATGCATAATTTATAAATAAGTAATATTCACATATTTGAGGTAAATACTCAAAATTGTTTACCCAAAATGAAAGGAAGGAAGGCAGAAAAGACACAGTTCACTTTCTCACCTCCCCCATCTCAAAGTCTCCCTTCTGAAGGCCACCTGCTAAGCCTCGAAGTGATTGAGGAGGAGGGCATAGGGCAGAAGTTTCCCAATAATACCTGAGCAATTCCTCATATGATACCTGTTAATTACAACTGCCTTGAATTGCAGGCATTCATTTTAGAAGAGGGGATGATGGGAAATTGAACATGAGAAAAGGGGTTAAAAGATGAGGGAAATTGTGGTTGTATTGGAGATATACCCCAGGACTGGCTGTGGCTGTGAGGGTGGGTGTGACTGAAAAACAACTAAACAAGAACATGTGCAAGTTACTTAACTCTCTCAGCCTCAGTTTCCTCATCTGTAGCAGGATGGGATTAAAATAAAAATCTATTATACTATGAAATTTTAATGAACAAAATTGCCTCATACAACAGAGAGAAGTGTAGGGTAAAAATTGCTTTAAAGAAAGCTGTTGACACAACTTAGTAAAGTCATCCTTTGCTGTTTTTAATATTTAAAAATTTACTGTTCAAATGTTTTTAAAAATTAAAAAGAAAAATGGAAGGATGAGAATAAACAAAAGCATAGTAGCTATTTCTACAAAGATTTTTCTGCTCTTTTGGTATCAAGTATTTTCTATTATCCCCAATTCAGGCAGAAAGGATTCTACAAAAGGGAAAACATTATAGGATATAAAGTAAATAATTTTAATTACATTTAATTTAAAAGGTTTTGCATAAACAAAACTAATGCAGCCACAATTAAAGGGAAAGCAGAAAATTGGAAGGAAATTTTTACAGTAATTCTCTCTGATAAAAGCCTCATTTCTTAAATCTATAGAGAATTGAATCAATTTTATAAGAATTCAAGTGAATCTCTACTTGATAAATGATAAAAGAATATGAATAGGTTGCAGCTGCGCTTTGCTTTTCTCCTTATCTTCATCTGGAAATGAGTTTTAGGTCATTGAGATTTATTGATTGAGTGTTTTTGAGTGACCACCAAATATGAGAGGCACCAAGTACATGTGGCTGGGACCTTTTATATGCTCAGACCAGGGAGCTGCAAAGCTAGAGCCAATCAGGATTCATGGGAAAAGGTTTTCAAGGAAGTCAGGGGAATCAGGGACACTGAGTCAAAAAAATGTCATATTTGATTTTGCAAGACTCCCCCTCTTCAAGATCACAAGGCTCTAGACAAAGAAAAAACTATACAGATTCTAAGTCTGGGCTAGAGGATAATAAAATATGGCTCTAGATGCTTGGAAATTTATAGAAGAATATGTACCACTTTGGGACTTTCCATTTCCCATCAATGACTAAATGAATTCAGTGAATCATAGATAGAGTCAGAGCTAGATCTCAGAAGTCATTTTACCCAGCCTCCTCCTTTTGAAGATAATTACAACTTAAAGAGTCTGTAACTTGCCTGAAATTAATAGAAAAATCAAAAGTCAGGTCCAGGTCCTCTGATTCCAAATCCATATCTCTTTCCACTGTTTCACACATTCATTTCAGTCACATAGTTTATTAGATAATAAAAATTGAAGGACAATTGCTAAGTCCTCCCAACACAGGGTTCCTTTTCCAGTCATTCAATAGAAACTTCTTCCTGTTTATCCTCCCAGTTTTTCCTTCCAAGTTGTGCTTGGAACAGTCCCAAAGGGCTCAACTCCCTCTCTACCAACAGATCATAAAAGATTTAAAAAAGGAGGTGTGAATCTGGAACCTTCATTTGTGATTAGGACTGTACATGGCAAGGAATAAGGCATAGGTCCCATAGTAAGACAATGAAAGCAAAAGGGCTAGCTGTGTGAGAAATAGTTCTCATTAAATAATTTTTTTTAAGCTGATTCTCTAAGCATACTATCATACCATATGCAAAGTGATAGTTTTGTTTCTTTACTGCCTATTCCAATTTCTTCAATTTCTTTTTCTTTTACTGCTATAGATAATATTCTAGTATAATATTAAACAATAGCGATGGTAATGAGCATGCTTGATTCACCTCTGATCTTATTTTAAAGGTTTCTACCTTATTATTATTACAAATAATGCTTACTGATGATTTTAGATAGATATTACTTATCATTTTGAGAACTGCATTTATTTCTGTGTTTTAAAATAGGAATCTCAGAAGCTTTTCCTGCATCTATAGAGATAATAATCATATGATTTTTGTTTGTTCTGTTACTGATATAGTCAATTATCCTGATAGTTTTCCTAATATTGAACCAGCCCTGCATTTTTGGGACAAATCCCACCTGATCTTAGTGTATGATCTTTGTACTGTATTGCTGTAATCTCCTTGCTAGTAGTTTATTTATATTTTTATATCAATAAGCACTAGGGAAATTAGCCTATAGGAATTTGGTAGCACTCCTAATTGGTCTATTTTTTCAAATATTTTATATAGTGTTGAAATTAATTTTTATTTAAATGCTTGATAAGAATTCACATGTGAATCCATCTGATCCTTGTAATTTTTTCTTAGAAAGGTCATTAATGGCTTAATTTCTTTTCTTAAACAGAATTATTTAAGTATTCTATTTCCTCTTCTGTTAATTTAGGTAATTAATATTTTTTACATATTCCTCTATTTCACAGAGATTATTAGATTTATTGGCATATAATTTGATAATTGCTTTGATCATTGATGGTGAATTCAACCATTTCATTTTTCATACTTGTAATCTGGTTTTCTTCTTTCTCTTTTAAATAAAATTAGCCAATGGTTTATTTATTGTATCCTCTCCCTCCCCCCCCCCCATAAAACCAGCTCCAAGTTTTATTTATTACTTCAATGGTTTTCTTACTTTTTTTTTTTTTGGCGAGGCAATCAGGGTTAAGTGACTTGCCCAGGGTTACATAGCTAGTAAATGTCTGAGGCCAGATTGAACTCAGGTTCTCCTGAGTCCAGTACCAGTGCTCTATCCATTGTACCACCTAGCTGATTCCCCCCCCCCTTTTTTTTCTTACTTTTGATTTTATTAGCCTCTCCTTTGATTTTCAGGATTTCTAATTTGGTGTTTAATTGGGAATTTTTAATTTGATCTTTTATTATTTTTTTAAATTGCATGCCCAATTTATTGATCTGCTCTTTGTCTATTTTATTGATATAAGCATTTAGAAACATAAAATTCCCCCTAACTGCTGTTTTGGCTACCCATAAATATTGGTATGTTTTCTCATTGTTACATTCTCTTTAGTGAAGTTATTATTCCTGTGATTTGTTCTTTGACTCACTCATTCTTTAGGATTAGGTTCTAGGACATCAGAACAGCTTTCCTTGACAATTTCTTGAAATATTTCTAGGCTTTTTATTTATTTATATTTTTATGATAGGTTGGAATTCTGGCTCTGTCACTTACCTGTGGATCTAGGGCAAATAATTTCATCATTACATTCGTTTTTTAAAAATGAAGGAGCTAGACTAGATTAGGAATTCTTAGCCTGAGGTCCTGAATTAAAAAAAAAAATTTTTGCAATCTCTACAATATGGACTTCCATCATAATTATATATATATGTACATATATACACATTATTTTATGCATCTAAAAACCATTCTGAGACCATGTCCCCAGGCTTTACCACATTGTCAGAGATATTCACTGTGACAAAAAAGTTAAAAATCTGTGGAGATCTTGATGTTCCTTTTCAACTCCAAAGCTGAACTTCTAGTTGGGGTGGGAGGAGGCATATCACACACACACACACAAAACCCTACAATACACAATATCACACAAGTATAGAGAGATGTAAGTTGGGGCGAAGACATCATTATAGAGGTAGGGGACTAGGCAGGGCTTCATGGAGGAAGTCATGTTAAGAGAGGGAAAGACAGATCCTCCAGGTATGGAGAGTAGAGTGAATGAAAGTACAGAGGCTGAAGAAAATATTGTTCTACTTATAATATTTCAGATTTTAATAGTCTTTCTGTGTATGTGTCTGTGTAGAACTTAAAGTGCTTTTTCTACAAATATTTTCCGGCTCAGAACAAATTCTGCAAGCTTGCATGGTCCCCCAGGCAGTGAGCAACAATTACCGCCTCCGCCCAGCAATGAAGAGCTAACAGCTGTTTTGCGGCTCAGTCAGGTACAGGTGGAAAGCCTAGCGCAGGTGGAGAGGTTTACTCAGTGGGGCGGGGCTTAGCTCAAACTGAGTCACTGCCCAAGGAAACTCAGCACTTTCCCTTTGGACAGCGCGTGATTTGTCCCCCTGCAGCTCCCTTAAGAGACACCACTGAAGCTGGAGGAGGTGGTTGAATTAAAGGCGGTTTCCTTCTCTACCACTGAAATCTACCTCCAGACTACTGAGCATGCCCAGTTGGAGTTGCCTGGCTACCCAGTTCCTGCTCAACTTTTCCATGTTTTCCAAGTAGCCCAGAGAAGCTCTTCTTGGGCTTTCTCTTGAGTGCAAAACTGGGGATTGCGGGAGAAATGCGGGGAAAGTGGCTAGGGGTCTGCGGACTGTATAACTCATTCACAAGTGTTAGATGTAGAGGTCTGGATCCTTTAAGGGGAAAGATACTCTCCAGGGGAGGAGGAGCAGGCGCAAACATGGTCATTACGGATCTTAACCCAAGAAAACAATTCTTAGGTGCTTAGTAGGTGAAAAGTCCTGCGCGTGCTCCTAGGGGCATCCAGATGGTCGTCCTGGCCATTTGCAGTAAAATGGGGGAAGAGTAACAGCACGCGGCCAGATAATTGTGATTGGTGCGAAGCGCCATGATAAACTGCAATAGGAAAAGGTTCCTTTCATCTAGAGAGAGACTAAGCCTCTCAGGGGAGGTGATATTATGCCTGGTGAGAAAGGAGGAACTCCTGATAGCTAAGTGCTGGTGGACTGACCCACAGTAACAGACAAGGCAGGGTGGGGATCTTAGATCCCGGTGATTTATTAATGTATCTTAGAAGAATGGTATTTAGAGACTGACCACACCTTCTGTACTTATAATAAAGGACAGAACAATTATTCTCTTTTCCCAGCCCTCTCTGCTATTTGAGGATACACGACCCAGATCCAGTAGAAAAAGGCACTGAACAGAACTCTCCTGTTGCCTATCAGATATGAAATGGAATTGGCTATGTTATATATTCAAAAGGTTTATTTTAGCATAACAAATATTGACTGGGATGAAATAATATCATAGGATTTAATTCATAAGGTATCAAAGAAAGAAATTCTTTCAATTCACAATTCAGTTATCATTTATTAAGCAACTACTATGTGAGAGGTACTGGGCATACACATGATAAAAAAGATAGTCCCAGCTCTCCAGGAGCTTTCAAATTAATGGAAAGAGACAACACACACAAAAAAGCTGATTCAGGGGTGGAATTCAGGTCTGTTTTAGACTCACATAGAAGGGTAAAGAAAGTGTAGGTGGATGTGAGGAAACCAGTTAGGACCTGATCAATAAAGAAGGAAACCTTAATGACACAGAATCGTTCTTGTAAGATAAAATATGAAAACAGGAAAAGGGAGCTTTTTAAAAAATTTTTAATTTTCTTTTCTTTTCTTTCTTTTTCTTTTTTTCTTTTCTTTTCTTTCTTTCTTTCTTTCTTTCTTTCTTTCTTTCTTTCTTTCTTT
>JAJPUD010000694.1:190468-218399 GCA_023553655.1 Myrmecobius fasciatus | reverse complement strand
TTTCTTTCTTTCTTTCTTTCTTTCTTTCTTTCTTTCTTTCTTTCTTTCTTTCTTTCTTTCTTTCTTTCTTTCTTTCTTTCCTTCTTTCTTTCTTTCTTTCTTTCTTTCTTTCTTTCTTTTTTTGCATAGAGAGGACATTGGAAAGAGTACTGGATTAATTAAAGAACCTAGATTTGATTCTTAACTACCACTTACAGAGTTTGGCAATTGGGTATAGAATATGAAGTGAGTTGGAGTCAGTAAGACCTTTGTTCAAATACAATCTCCAAGTTTTCCAACTTTTCTCAACCTTTCCCGGTTTTACATTTGTCTAATGGTGCCCCTAACATCTAATTCACAGGGTAGCTATGGGGCTTACATGAGATAATATATGTAAAGCACTTTTCAAATTGGAAAGCTCTACATCAGTATCTGCTGTTAATATCTTGGTCAAATCACATCTCTCTCAGCTTCAGTTTCTTCATTTGTAAATGAAGTTATAGAGCTGGGTTCTAGAATTCTACCTATGGAACAAGTGAGTCTTTATTGTCAAAGGAAAGAAGAGAGGAATATTTGTAAGTGAAATGCAGGTGAAAACCCTCTTTTTACTTACTGTTTGTCTCCTTAAAAATTGGCTGATTTTTTTCCTGTAGTACCTAGATAAAATAATTTCCTCCACTTGGCTTGTAGACAAAAATGAGAGACAAAATAAAAGTTAATTGTCTGTGAATGCCATCCCTTCACCCCTACTGAAACGCATCTAAGCCTGAAGGAATATGTGATATCTTAATGGTTTTTGCTCTATGAAGTAGAAAGACCTGAAATGGGGCCATGAGAAGTCAGATACAACTGAAAATGACTATACAATAATAATCAATATGGGTGCCTTATTTCTCTAAAATTTAGGATTCCACATGAAGGCTCTATTGATTCCAAAACAGCATCAAGGAGTGACTATTGGTCACTGTGCTCATCAGAAACCACAGGTCAACTAAGACTTCAGCAGCCCCTCCACCTGATTCTTAAGCCCTTCCAATACTTTAAGAAATCTATCCACAATCCTCTATCTTTTCCTAGGTGGTGGAAAAGGGAACCCAAAATTTCTTAGAAATAATTTCCTTCTGTTAACAAATACCCTTTCCAAAATACTCTTTGGTAATTCCCTTACAACTTGCTGTGTGCATGTCTGGAGGTAGCAGTGGACAGAGTGCTGGACCTAGAATCAAGAAGGTCTGAATTCAAATCCTGTTTCAGACTTACTAGCTGTGTGACCCTTTGGTAAATCATCAAATTGATTTGTCACAGTTTCCTTGTCTGTAAAATAGGGATTTAAAAAAAGTACCTATTTCTCAAGGTTGCTATGAGGATAAAGTGAGGTTACATTGTAAGTCTACTTTTGTAAACCTTCAAGTGATAGATAAATATGGAGTTAACCATATATGTGACAAAAATTATTATGATTTTCATAATTATTAAGATGATATGTGTAATGAATATATTAATAATTTAGATTTCTCAGAACTGCCTTTTCTGCCTTGGGAGTCAGTTTTTCAATGCAGCTTGAAGTGATCAATCAATTCTTGACAAAGCTCTCCTGTAAATGTTAAATGAAGTGAATCAAAGATTGTAGAACTTGTTCTCATCACAAAACTCTGATCCTGTCCCCCTTCCAACTAACAATCCTCATGATTTGAAAACAATTACTTACAAATTGTTCCCACAGGACTGAAGTACACCTGTATTGTTCAGGATTTGCAGACTTGTCATAGGAAACCACTCAGGCTCTGAAAATGATTGTACTATAATCCACCTTCCCCCTTCCTTCCCATTTATGATTTGTGTATAAAATCTCTACTTTCCTGCAACTGAAGGAGGTCTCCAGCCCAGGAGAATTTCCAGTTTGCAAAATGTATTCCTTACTCTGAAAGAGATTAATTAAATTGTTTCTTGATCTCTAAAACCTGTCTCTGCTCTGTAAGGCACCAGCTATTCTCATTTTAGAGACCAAGACAGCAAAAATTTATCTAGTGGAAAGAGCTGGCTTTATAGTGAAAATGTGGGTTCAAGTCCCAGCTCAGTAATCTTGGGCAAGTCCCTTAACTTTTAAGCATCTCCAGAAAACTCAGTTACAGAGTAGTTGCTGACTTGCTTGTGTTAAGCAAGCTCCTCATAATATTAATGAAATTACATATTTGTTTGATGAGTTAGTTGTTGTCCTTTGTTCTCAGAGGACCAAAATCATTGTGCTAGAGGCAAGTTACAGTGTGTCCAACTGTGGCTGATCAAACCAATACAGCCCAGAATGCTCTGCCATAGGATAGATGCAAATAATGTCCATGAACATTTGGGATGGCATCTCTAACTTTGCCCATTTCAAATTTCTTCTAAGTTTGTTCAGTTCTGACCCTTCTCTGATGAGGGCACATCAAGCTGGGTGATACATGTCATAAAATCAATTTTAAAGTTCTTGGGAGAGATCTTGAGAGTGTCCTTGTATCCTTGACCCTTTGTGAATTCTCTATAAAATAATCTTTTTGGTAAACATACACATTTGGCATTGGAACAGATTTAGTTCATACAGAAAGGAAATGTCATCGGCAGCTGGAAACTATGGATTGAGAGGCTGAGATCCTAAATTGGAATATTGACTCTGCCATTTAACGTGTGACTGTGGGCGGATATTTTCTGTACCTTAGTTTCTTCATCTGTAAAGTCAGAGGGCTGATCTAACTAACGATAAATGTCTCTCGTAGCCTTATACCCTATTATAAAGCATAGGAAAGCGAGCTTCGGCCTGAGTCAGTAAGACAGTGCAAACCCCATCTTTAAAACATACTAGTTGTGACCAGGAGGAAGTCACTTCTCAACAGTGTGAGCCAGCGCTTTGTACGCGGTGTCTGGTACAAGGTAGCTGCCCAATGTTTATTGATTGAAATTGCAGGATCATTACATTGGTAGAGTGACTTTTGCCCTCCCTAGTTCCCGGCAATCACACATAAAAAAATTGTACAGAGGGGCGGGCCAGTTTTGTGGCTCCTCCGGGACTAGCCCTCCTAGTCCACGCCCCGCACACGCCTCCTCGGGAGCTAGGAGCTCTCCTTACTCCTGCCGCCGCCGGCTCTCGGCTGTCATGGAAACCCGGAGAAGTGGAATCTGCCCCCTGGGACTCGGCTGCCCGACTGTCTTGCCTGCTCCTCGCAGGAGCCGCATACTGGGCATGCTCAGTATCAGGGTAGCTGGGGGCTGCAAAGAGGAGGAGGAGGAAGCTTTGATAGTGCCCAGGCCGGCCCCGCCCTCCCGGGGGAGACCAAAGAGAGGGTGGGGAGGGGGAACTCTGGGAGACGAGGAAAATCCGGAGGAGGAGAGGGAAGTGGGCGGGGGCAGCTGCTAGTGGAGAAAGTAGTTTCCCGGGAGTAGCCAGTCCAGCTGCAGGCTAGGCTGGGTGGGGGGCGGGGGAGTCTGGGACCGTGACGATTGGGCTACTAGGGGGTAGCGGAGGAGGCAACAGTGAGCCCAGGGGTCAGGGGCCGAGCTAGTGCTGGCCAGGCAGGGATGAGCCATGGCATCAGTCAAAGTGGCTGTGAGAGTCAGGCCCATGAACAGAAGGTGAGTGAGCCTGTCCCTCATCTGTCTCCTCGCTCCCCCCCCTCCAGTCTTGTCCTCCGCCCTCGTCCCGCCCCCTTCTCCCTCCCCAGTGGGAAAGCTCGAGGTAGAGGGAAACCCCTGCCACCCCTGCTGAGCTCTTCGCCCAGGCCGTCCGCTCTGTCTGTTAGTCTGTCCTCCGAATCTGGAGGTTCAGGTGATTTTCCTTGTCTCTCTCTTCTCCTGAGGCTTCCTAGCTGAAGTTTCCCATTCTCTTGTTGGAAGCAGAGATTTAGCCCCCTAGAAACTCTTGGGCTGGGGAATTTTTTTGTCGCTTTCAAACTGTCAGAGTGTAAATATCCTTAGAGGAAAAGTTCCTACCTTTCGCAGAAGCTGTCCCTAGGCAGACCCGCTTGAAATCGCCGCTCAGGTCCACCGTATCCATGAGGATTTTCATGGTCTCCACTCCTCCCCGCCCCCCAGTTTTATCTGGGTTTTTCTTCACCTTAACTTAATATATGCTTTTTAAATATATATTTTTGTATTTATATTTACTTCGTAGTCTTTGTGTATTATCCCTCCCTTCCAACCCCCACTACATTAGCATGTTAAGTATCTGAGGCTGGGATGTTATTTAATTTTCCCTTGTGCCTAGCACACTGCAGAGGCTTCATAAAAATTCATTGAACCAAATGGGATTATTTGGACAGTGAAAATACTGAAAGCCCTCTGTATTTGAATTCATTTGAACAGTTTTTCTTTTTAAGTTCTAAAAGAAACAACTATGCCTTCTCCAGGATATGAATGAAGGAATGATGGTAAAGTACACCAGTGAACATACCTGTTTCTAAAAGCATTCACAGAAAAGGTAGTAATTTTACCTAGGTTTTGAGCCAATATGGTTCTTGGAGTTTTATCTATTATATTCTCATTTTACATATGCCGAAATTGAGACCCTGATAGGTTTAAGTGATTTGCTCTAGGTCACAAATAGAGCAAGTAGGATTTGAACCAGCTTCTTTGGACACCATTTCCTGTATTCTTTCACTAATGTGGAGCCAACAGCCCATATCTGTCTTAATTACAGATGTTTTTGATTACTTGGAATATAAAGCTTCTAATTAGTAGCAAAGAGGCTTTGAGAGAAAGTTAAAAGTGTGACTGAAGAACTGTTTCTATCCTTTAAAATGAAAGGTAAATAAATGGGCCAGAGAATTGAAAGGACACTTGAAAAAAGCTGCTGAAAGGAGATATATCTGTACTAAATCCCCATGTGTTTACTGAGAAGTTTCAAACTTGTTAGAGCTTTGTATTGTGAAATTTTATTCCTTTCTGTGTTTTGACTTTTTTTCACCTGAGAAAAAAAAAATCAATCCTTTTCCAGCTAACTTTCAAAATTTGATCAGGTTAGGAAGTCATTTTGAAAAGTTAACAACTTCTAAAAATTTTGTCTGAGTTGATAAGCAAAGTAGAAAAGCCATCTATTTCTGTTGATCCACAAATAGATTAAATGGCCTACTTTTGCCCTCTCCTCCTCAAATTCTATTGCTTTATATAAGTCAAGGTCTAGTAGTTATGAGTTCAGGCATGTCTGACTCTTCATGGCCTATTTGGGGTTTTCTTGACAAAAATAACGAATGATTTCCCATTTTCTTCTCCAACTCACTTTACAATTGAGTAAACTGAGGCAAACAGGATTAAGTAACTTGCTTAGTGTCACACAACTGATTACCATCTGAGGTGGGATTTAAACTTAACCTCTTCTTGATTACACACAGTTATCCATTATGCTAGGTAGTTAGAAGGCACTAAAAGGGAGAACTGATCTGACCTCTTTGGATATTTTTATTTTGGATGTTGTTAAATGACAAAACTGGGAAAGTCATAATTGTCAGTATTTTGAAACCAGTGATTTTTAAAGAAATCAAAGAAGTATTTTATAGCTAGGTAGCAGGGTGGGTATAGCATTGGACATCAGGAAGACCTGAGTTCAAATTCTGCCTCAGGCACTTACTACACATATTACCCTAGAAAAGTCATTTAATTTCTGTCTGCCTAATATCCTCATCTGTAAAATGAGGATAAGAGTAGAGTACTTAACTTTTCAGGTTGGTTATGAAGATCAAACAAGATAACATTTATTAAAGCTCTTTGCAAACCTTAAAGCTCTATATAAATGCTGGTTTTTAATATTATTTACGAAGTTAATTTTAAAGCTTTTTGAGTTTAAAAGTCATGTGTGACTTAAAAAAAAACCCTTAAACTTTCACTTTTATGTTTCTATTTATATTATTTATACTATGATATTGATATGTAAAATATTATATGAAGGTAAGAAATCCCAAAGTAATTTAGGTAATTAAAATGTATGAAATTATTTTTGTATAAGTTTTCTGACTCTTGAAAATTAAGCACATCCTGAAATTAAGGACTTTAAGAGATTGGCTTTGAGTAAAGCATTGATAAAAAGTCAGAAGTCCCTGGTTCTGATTAACAGTTTAGCCACTAAATAGCACTGTGACTTTGGGAAAATCTTTTCAGTTTTGGGTTTAGTTAAAATTGTTCTTAGTTATGTCTGTAGTTCTTTTGGTCAGCTCTATTATTCTATAATTCTGAAACTTGAGGTGGGCAAAAGGTGAAAAAAGATTGATTCCTAAAAAAGTGTAGACAATGATTTTGATTTTGCTCTCTGGGTGTCTTATAGACTATATAATTAAATGAATGATTTGTGTACTCAGGGAATAATCAGTAAGAATTGTCATTAGCTCACTAAAACATTTTGCCAAGTTTATGGCTTTTTTTTTTTTTTTTAAATAGTTACCAGACCAAAGACTATGGTGGATAATAGGCTCCTCTATTTTGTCAAGATGTTTGCCAAAATCTTTCATGGTACAGTATCTTGAAGTCATCTAGCTCAAGCCTATGGACAAGATGAGGAAATCTAGGTTGGATTTGTAGCTGTTCAGTGGTACTCAAAAAGTATTGGTTAATGGATTGATGCCAATCTGGATAGAAATTTTAAAAAAAACATTATGTATTCTCTAATTGGTATCAAGGAGCTTGTCCTATACTCTGCTGTGAGTGACTTGGATGAAGCTATAGAAGGCAGGTTCTCAGATTTGTGGGTGACACACAGAGAAATTGGATAGCTAATACAATGGATCACAGAATCAAGGTTTAGAAAAAGATCACAGCTAAAATATTCTGAAAATAACATGAAAATTAAGAGGTGCTTTATTTTAAGTTAAAGAAGTACGAATACAACTTGAGGGAGACCTACCTTTGCATTCATTTATAAGAAAAACAGGATCATAGAATTGGAGATTTAGAAGTATAAGGAACCTTGGAAATCATCCAATTTCATCCTTTATTTTTTAAGATGAGGAAACTGAGGCCCAGAAAATTTAAGTGATTTGTTCAAGATAGTTATTCAGTATTTGAACCCAGATCCTCTGACTAAATATGCTACTCTTTTTTTATTAGATTTTTAGTAAATTTCAAGTTCAGTGTGAATTAGCAGTGAGATGTAGCTGCCTCCTAAAACCTAATGTGATATTAGAAAGCCTTGGTGAAACCATAGTTAGGAATAAGGAAATAATGATTCTCTTCTACTTTTCTTGAGTCATATTAGCATAAAATATCAGATTCAGTTTAAGGAGCTACATGTTGGAAGTAAATTGGCAAATGATTAAGTTCAGAATATTGAGGTTGGAAAAGGAACCCCAGAAAGATTGGGGTCACAGACCAGTGTATTGAGGTGTCTCAAAAGAATTTGCAGCCTTGAACCCAGTTCCTAGTCTAGGGACAAAGTTTATTGTAATTATGCCATTACAAGTGGTTTAAATTCCAAGAGAATTTTCAAAGAAACAGAAGCAAAGAGACATTTATCTAGTTCTTCATGCTATAGATATGCTAATTTTGTGGCCCAGACCTAGGACCAAGGAGTGGTCTCTGGAATTTGGTTCTCATTGACCTACAGTTGATCTATCTGACTGTCAGCAATGAACCGAGGAATGGTCTATTCACTACTGTCTCTGGAGTTTCATCCATGGGACTATCCTGAGGCCAGAAGACTTCAGAATCAGATTGTTATTACATTAGAGGTGGGAGTCCCCTGGGCCAGACTTTAAAGCCAGAGGACTTAAAATTACTGACTTATTGTTAGAACCGGAGCCCTCTAAGGTCACGGGACCTCAAAATCATTTCTATCTCCCCTAGAAGCCATATATTACATCAAGAGGACAAGATGAGGATTTTGAGGGGATGAATCCTGGAGAAGAGGCTAGAACACTGGGCTAAGTCTAGTAAGAGGAAATGAATGCGTTTGAGTTCAAATAACTCACAAATTCAATAGGGAGAAGGGATGTTTTGTAATATATATATATGTATATGTATATATATATATATATGTATACACACACACACACACAAGCTTAGTATGAGCTTATGGCATGGAATATTCACCAAATCAGCTGATGTGATCTTGATTTTCCTTGAGAGAGGTATAATTTTAAGAACAAAGGAGGTGAAAAATCCTTCTGCAACTCTGCCCTTGGCAGACTTTGGCCACAATAGTGTGCCCAGTTCTGGAGTTTGTAGTTTGTAATTTTCCAAAGTCAAACTGGAGAACTTCCAGAAGAGAGCAACCAGGATGTTTTATATTGTTTGGCAGCAAAGGGCAGAATCGGGAGCAATGGGTTAGTTATTACTGAGTCAAATTTATATGCTTGATACTATGAAATACCTAACATTGAAAGGTGTCTCAAAATAGAATGGAATGTGAAAGATGCTGGGTTTGTTCCCTATGGAGATCTCCAAGCAGAGTCTGGAAAACCACTTGTCACATGTTGTGACATTTGGGACACAAGTGTTGTCACACTTGTCACAGTGGGGCTTCCTTTTAGGTATGGATGGGGTAGACTAAAGATCACTGAGGTGCCTTCCAGCTCTGAGTTGGAAGTTATGATTCAGTGAATACAGGGGACGAGATTCCCGTCTTCAGATATCTGAAGGGCTATTAGAAGAGTGAAGAGATTTAATTTATGTGACTGGAAGTCAGATCTGGGGTCAGTGTCTACTATGTACCACTTGGGATACAAATACACAAAATGAAGGACAGCCCTTACCCTCAAAGAGTTTACAGTCTGATGGGGGAACCAACACAAAGCTGAAAATAGGGATGGGACTGGGTGGGAGGTATCCCACTAGGAGCATGGTGGAAAAGCCAGGGAAGTCTCAGAAGTAGTGCAGTCACATGAGGAGAGATGTTCTGAGATGAGCCCCCCCCCCCTTTTTTTTTTTTGGCTGAGGCAATTGAGGTTAAGTGACTTGCCCAGGGTCACACAGCTAGAGAATGTTAAGTGTCTGAGATCAGATTTTGAACTCAGGTCCTTCTGACTTCAGGGCTGGAGCTCTTGTCTATTGCACCAACTCCTATCTCCCTTCCTAAAGGGAGGTTTTGGAGTTCATGGCTTCATCCAGTCAGAGGGGTAAGGGAGACTGAACAAAGGCTGATCAGATCTTGGAGAGGATGAGGTTTTCACATTAATGAACTTCCTAGGGCATGGTGGGGAAGATGAAGAAAGGGAGGTAGATTTTTTTCATTGTTTCAGTATAAAATGGGGCAGAAAGACCACAAGACCTCTAAGATCCCTTTACCTTGAGGAGTCCAAGTTGTTTAGGAGATCGGGCTTTAGTGGAGGTGGCCAGGCCTTGAGGGAAAAGTGGGTCTTTACATAAGCAGAATATGGTGTAATGGAAAGAGAATATATTTGAAGCAAAAGGGCCTGTGTTTGAATCCTGGCTGGCAGTTATATGTTGCTTGATCTTAGCTAAGTTATTTTTTTGCCTCTCTGGCCCGAGTTTCCTCATATTTAAAAAAGAAGGATTATACTAGATGGCCTCCAAGAATCCTTCCAACTTGAAATCTATGCTGCTATGATCTAGTGAATTTAAGCTACTTAAGCAAGGAATTGATAGTTTATCAACATATAAATGAGCTTGTGAGTACAAAAAGATTGACAATCCTGGTTTACATGAGGAGACAGTTGAAACTGAGAAGATATGATCTCTTGGGAGATTTATGAAGAGAAAAAAGAGAAGAGAGAAACAGGAATAGAATCTGGGAATAGAAGAAAAAGAGGAATTTTAGCAGAGAAGAGAGAAGCAGCAATTGGATGACAGGGGAATGAGATCATGAGTCTTATTTGGCTTCTTTCAAAGCTGTCTACAATCTCTCTTCAACCTTTCTAGTAGTCCCGCCAAAGACTAATTTGTTGTTCCTTTTATTTCTCCTGGTGTTTGTTGATTCTCTCTACCATTATCTACCGTGTCCCTGGTACCTGCAAAAATTTCCTTCACATTTGCTCCATTTAAAACTCTTTTCTTCTTTTAAAGCTTGGATACTTCTTCCTGTATTGTCTTGCTGAATTCCCCCAGCCATAAATGACTTCCTCCTTTGGATTTCTTACACTTGTCTGTTCAGACCTAGTCTATGTACTTACCATATTCTGACTTTTGTTATGGGTATCCCAGCCCCTCCCCAACTGTGTTAGATGCCCCTCTTTTTCCTCAAAAAGAACAAAACTAAGTGATAAACACTGCAAATTCCTTTGGTGCACGAATTGTCTTGTTTCATCTTTGAATTGCTGGTGCTTATTGCAGTGAAACAAATATAAGTTTAATATTTGTTGAATTTAATGGAAGGTCTCTTTTAGTTCAAAGTTCTGTGCTCTGTTAATTAAGAATGAAATGGTCAACCGTGTTATATACTGCAGAAACAGTGGAGACTCAGATTAGTGATTGAGAACATGGGTAACTTGGATACAGTTTCACAATGTTGAAGATATTCATATTGTTAGGGGTTAAGACTGGCGCAGAATGTAAGAGAGTGGACAAAAAATGGCAATGACTCTTTGAAGAAGTTTGAAAGAACATATCCATATTCACATTTTAAGTTAGCTTGTTCTTGTCATGACATCGGTTCCAATTGTGGGGTCCAAAAAGCCTATTTAACTCAGTCTTATCTAGAATTCCTGGAGACACTATAATATCCGGAGTAAAAAAACAAAACAAAACAAAACAAAACACTTTCACTAGTAGACCTAGGCAGGAAAGAGAAAGAAAGGGAAATAGAATAAAGAAAATAGGAGAATATGTGGTAAGGAAGGAAGGTGAGAGAAGAGAAGTGGAGGAGAAGAGAGGCACATGGTCTGGAGCTGGAGACTGCTACCAGTAGCCTTAGGTACTGTATTGTAGGTGTCTTTACAGACCTGGTGGTTTGGGGATAAGACTGAACAGTCCTGTAGATGTTACTATTAAGTCATGATGGCAGTGAGAATGAGATAGTACCACATTTAGGAGATAGTTTAATGTTTGTAATGTTCCTGTATATTTGGGGGAGTTAGCAATTTTAAGAAAGATTGTTTAATTATGTACAATATTAGCTAATCCCTTCTTGGCATTAAACCTGTACTATTTGCAATATAAAATCTACTCCATGTGAGGCAAATTAGTATCATTATTTAGAACATTTGAGGCTTGTGTTAATTTAGTAAGTAAGCCCTATGGACTGAATGAAGTGACTTGGCTTTAAAAAAGAAATCTTTATTTTATGGTTGTTTTTCCAAATTATTTCACTAGATCTTACTATTTCTATGTAACTCACACCTAATTTTGCATCCAGGTGAAGAGAGTGTCATGAAGGAAAAAAACATCATTAATATTTTTTGTGTGTGCATTTGAGAGAGAAAAGTGAGTCACTAGTAGTCATCAAATCCAATTCACTTGCATATCATGGCATCTCCCTGGTGTCATGGTCCTCTTCAACAACAAAGGACAAAACAAGTGTGACTGGGGAAAAAAAAAAAAAAAAAACAACCCCCAAATCCTCCTGCTCTATAATAAGTAGAGTTGAGTCAGAAGACCTGGATTTGAATCCCTTTTTCAACAGTGATATGTTTGATTACTTTGAGGGAATTATGTGACTTTTTTAAGAGTTGCTTTTTTCTTCTGTACAATTGGCAATCCCACAAAGGATATTTTTTTGAGTTATTCTTCTGTTGATTTTTATTTAAAATTTTTTTTTATTAAAGCTTTTTATTTGCAAAACATATGTATGGGTAATTCTTCAACATTAACCCTTACAAAGCTTTCTGTTACAAATTTTTCCCCCCTAGTCCCCACCCCTCCCCTAGATGGCAGAAAGTCCACTACATGTTAATTATGTTAAAATACTTGACAAATCGAATATATGTATGCATATTTCCCCACTTATCTTGCTGTGCAAGAAAAATCGTGTCTACAAGAAAAAAAATCTGAGAAAGGAAACACAATGCAAGCAAACATCAATAGAGAGTATGAGAATGTTATGTTGTGGTCCACATCTCATACCCCTCTCTCTGGGTGTATATGGCTTTCTTCACTGAACAATTGGAACTGGTTTGAAACATTTCAT
The DNA here is from genome assembly GCA_023553655.1 of Myrmecobius fasciatus. NCBI lineage: Eukaryota > Metazoa > Chordata > Mammalia > Dasyuromorphia > Myrmecobiidae > Myrmecobius > Myrmecobius fasciatus. The sequence goes on along the minus strand of JAJPUD010000694.1, from coordinate 206,383 downwards.
TATTGAAGAGAGCCATGTCTATCAGAACTGATCATCATATAGTCTTTGTTGCCGTGTATAATGATCTGGTTCTGCTCATTTCGCTCAGCATCAGTTCATGCAAGTCTCTTCAGGCCTCTCTGAAATCATCCTGCTGGTCATTTTCACAGAACAATAATATTCCATAACATTCATATACCATAATTTATTCAGCCATTCTCCAATTGATGGGCATCCTTTCAATTTCCAGTTAATTGCCACTACAAAAAGGGCTGCCACAAACATTTTTGCACATGTGGGTCCTTTTCTTCCTTTAAGATCTCTTTGGGATATAGGCCCAATAGAAACACTGCTGGGTCAAAGGGTATGCACAGTTTGATAACTTTTTGAGCATAGTTCCAAATTGCTCTCCAGAATGGCTGGATCCATTCACAGTTCCACAGTTCTGGATTTAGAATTGAATTATTTATTTATTTATTTAATTTTTTTTTTTCTTAGGCAGTTGGGGTTAAGTGACTTGCCCAGGGTCACACAGCTAGAAAGTGTTAAGTGTTTGAGGTCAGATTTGAACTCAGGTCCTCCTGACTTCAGGACTAGTATTTTATCTACCTACCTGCCCCTGGATTTAGAATTGTAAGAAACTTTTGAAACCATCTACTTTAACCTTTATTAGCTTAATGATTAGGAAATGCTGGTCAAGGAATCAGCTTTATTTGCCCAAGGTCATACAAAGTGATAAATGACAGAGCTAGGTGTTAAACCTAGATTCCCTTTTTTCAGATTGCATCACATATCTATTTACAGACCCATTATCTGCATATATTTGAATGGAACTAGTAGGATTTTATAGAGATAAAGATCGCTCTAATGTTGTATGGGAATTTGTGTTTGTTCAGTTCTTTACTGATAATGACCCCTATACAGTCAAATGTTGGGGATTGATTATTACTTTTTAGAAATTAAGTATTTGTAATATCTTTTGATATTAAAATTAGAAATTTATCTTCTGTGCTCTTCTAGATGTAAGATTTAAATTATAAGGCAAAGAGCAGTGATACAAACAAAATTGGAGGAGCCCAGCTCACATTCTTTTATTATCTTTTTAGAAAATGATTTTTTTATTAAAAGGCTTTTACATTGCCAAATTTTCTTAACTATATTTTTCCCCCATCCACATAATTTCCTTGTTTTATAATTAGTACCAAATGGTTTTGATGACTGCTGCTTTATAACACTGATATCTAGAAGTCTTGCTTCATTTCTACCATTTTTTTGTTTTCCTTGATACTTTAGATCTTTTGTTTTTCCAAATGAATTTTAAAAAATTATTTTGTCAATTTTTGTAAAGTATCTCTTTGATAGTTTGGTTAGTATTAGAATTATATTAACACTGATAATTCTGTCATTTTTAATTATATCAATGCTGCCCAACTATTTTTCAAGTTCTTTATTTCTTTGAGGAACATTTTGTAGTTGAATCTGTACAAATATTTATATATTTTGGTGATTGATTCCCCAGAGTCATTTTATAGTTATTTTGCTTTTTTAATTAATTAATTTAATATTTTTCCCCAATTGCATTCAAAACAAATTTTTTTTTTTTACATTTGGTTTTGTAAGATTTTTGAGTTCTAGGCTTCTTCCTTTATCCCCACTCAATTAAGAAGCCACTTATGAAGTTTTACAAAACTTATCCATAAAAGTCAAGTTGTGGTCATTTCAGAACATTGCTATTACTTTGTATATAGTATATTTCACTTTGTTCATGGAAGACTGTCCAGATTTGTTTTTTTTTTTTTTTCTGAGAGTATCCTGCTCATCATTTCCCAGAGAATAATAATATTCCTTCAGAGACTTGCTTTGAAAAAATTTTTTTAACAATTATTATTGGTTATTGTTTTTCCCCTCATTTATTCTTTTTCCTTTCACCCTGAACCTCCTCAAAAGTGTTTTGCTGCAAACCACTCTTCCCCCAATATAAGGTCTCTTTTATCACCCTCCCCCCTTCTTATATCCCAATTCCTTTTCTGTTTTCCTGCAAGGTAAGATAAATTTCTATATCCCAATTGAGTAAGTATGTTATTTTCTATTTGAGCCAATTCTGTTGAGAGTAAGATTCACTTGCTCCCCTTCTCATCCCTCTCTTTTCCTCTACTGTGAAAGCTTTTTCTTGCCTCTTTTTTATGGCAGATAATTTGCACCATTCCAGTTCTCCCTTTCCCTTTCTTCTAATTCATTCCTCTCACTACTTAATTTCATCACTTAAAAAAAAAGATATTATCCCTTCATATTCAACTTGCTCCCATGCCTTCTGTCTATATATACTCCTTCTAATGTCAAGATAATGAGAATGTTCTAGTGAGTATTTAAAGGAATTTGAAGCAGTTTGGGGGAGGGGAGGGTTGATTAAGTTCCTGCCTTTACTCCACCATCTTGGCCCTGCCTCAGTTGTAGTTATTTTGAATGAGATTTTCATATCTATTATTGTCTCTTTCATGTTATTACATAGAAATATTGTTGATTTTTGTGTATTTTATAGCTTGCAACTTTGCTGAAGGTATTGTTTCACTTAGTATCTTGGCTGATTCCTAAAGATTTTACAATATTTCATCAGCAAATAGGAATAGGTCTGCCTATCTCTATGCTTTTAATTTCTTTTTCTTATTGTTATATTGTTAGCATTTCTGAAATGATATTAAAAACAGTGAGAGGATGGACTTTTTGTTTTAATTCTACATTTATTGGGAGTCTGCTGTAGTAAAATTTCTTTTCCATATGATGCTTGCTTCTAATTTTAGATACTTTTCATGATATTGGAAATATGTTCTTTTCATGCCTGTACTTTGTAGAGTGACCTTTTGCATTCTTAGGGTAAAGAGAGCATATTTACTTTCTGAAATCAGAGAATTGGCCATTTTATCCTCCTTTGAACTTCATTATCACACCATCAGTATGTGGGTTTGTACCTAGATCTTCCTGGCCATAAGGCCAGCTCTTTATCTGCTGTCCCCATATCACTTCCTATTTTGTCACCCAGACAGTTCTATGATAGAAGAAAGAATATCGTAATGCTGTGATAAGGAGGAAAATCTTAGAGCCCGAGATTTGGGGGAGGAAGACCCAATTCATGTTCAGAGGCTAACTTTGGGTGTTTACCTTAGGTGAGCTTAGGTTAGCTCAGCTGATTTCTCAGGGCCACAAAGGCTACTGGTGAGGAATGTCTGGTCCTTTTTGTATATGACTCTGTTCTGCTAGGTGCCTTTGAACACTTAACTCCAGCGGTTCTAAGTAATAGCTCATTAGATTATCCTCTAGCAAAGTGTGATATAGTTGTTTTTTGCTAACTGTTCTATTTTTTGCTGGTTATACCTGTTTATTAACTTTTTAAATATGTAAACCTTTTTATTTTCAAAACACATGCATAGTTTTCAGCATTCACCCTTGTAAAACCTTGTGCTCCAAATTTATTTTCTCCCTTCCTTCCCCCCCACCCTTTTCCCTAGATGGCAAATAATCTAATATATGCTAAACATGTGCAATTCTTCCTTAACATTACTTAGCAATTATCTTGATGCACAAGAAAAATCAGATCAAAAAGGAAAAAAAAGAAAAAAAAAACAAACTGCATGCAAATAACAAGAAAAAAGGTGAAAAGACTGTTGTGATCCACACTCAGTCCCCATAGTTCTCTCTTTGGGTGCAGAAGGCTCTTTCCATCACAAGATCATTGGAAACAGGCCTGAAGTGTGATATAGTTGTCAGGAGAATTACCAGGAAAAATGGAGGTAAGAAAATTTCAGAGAGCTGGATTTGAGAGTGAAATTACTAAAAGTGATTTCCATGGTGCAGGTGGGAGTGTAGAGGGGCTGGCCAATATCCTCAGGGAGGACACCTTGCTATTAGTGGATTGAAACAGCCAGTATTCCAGACTTCTTCCTGTTCACCAAAGTTGAACATGTTGGAGAGTTTTTCCATTGGACATTATTATTATTATTATTATTATTTTTGCTTTTTGCTGAGGCAGTTGGGGTTAAGTGACTTGCCCAGGGTCACACAGTTAGGAAGTATTAAGTTTCTGAGGTCATATTTGAACTCAGGTCCTCCTGATTTCAGGGCTGGTGCTCTATCCACTGCACCACCTAATTGCTCCATTGGACATTATTTTTGATTTCATAATTGCTGAAGAAAAAGTCATTTTTATAGAAAAGATGCTCTTAGTAACTTTGATTAGTTGAATCAATTGGCATTTTCAGTGTGATTGATGTTTGTAGTCTGAGAAACAAATGACAATGGAATGATGTAAAGTTATTGTTAGCAGGGTGTTTAAATAGTATTTGGTTTCATGAGAGAAAGTGAAGTTAATCTGTGGCAAAGTGAGAATATTCTGTCTCTCCCATTGTTACATGAGGCCTGTCTGTCCCCAGTTGGGATTTTGGTTGATAGTTAAAATTTAGCACAAGAATTGTAAGCCTATACAGGATTAGAGACCACCCCTGGTATTGAATCTACAGGCTAGGGTTGTAATTTATTTTCTTTTTAGATTCAGAGACCATATGAAACCCTTCTCTGTTTTGGGCTTACAGCTGTGTATTCTCATATGGTAGAGAGGGATTTGTCAGCAGAGGAAGGAAAGGAGCAGCAGTCCTGAGCTGTCTGTCACCTTGGCCAGTAGTCTTTGGGAGAGTGCTCTGTGCACTTTTGACTGCCCCGAGAAGAGTCCAGCTACACAGAAGAGAGACCAGCTCACAAGTGAAAGAGCTTCATAAAATGCTTAAAGAAACTCAAAGCAACAAGCCTATTGTTCTCCAGTTTTTCTTCCCCTTCTTAAAGGTGCTATTTTAAAGTAGAGCATGTTTGTATTTCAGTGTATTTGTGACTGTGGCAGACTAATCTTTACTTTTGTTGAAGGGAAGTAGTAAGAGAAGAATCTCTTAGGTTCTCTGGTGTTTTTCTGTGTTTTAGGATTTCAAAGGCTATATTCTCTCTTTCTCTCTCTCTGCCCCTCCCCCAGTATCCCAATATGACCTCTCTTTTATCACCCTTCCTCCTTATTTCCCTCCTATTTTCCTACAGGATAAGATAGATTTCTATACCCATATTGAATATGTTTGTTATTTTCTCTTTGAGTCATTTTTTGATGAAAGTAATGCAAAATTTCATTAAATTCAAAATTTCATTCTCCCTTTCCTTTCCTTCTTTTCCTCCCCCTCTTCCCCTCTCTTGTAAAAGCTTTTTCTTGTCTGTTTTTTTGTGGCAGATAATTTGCACCATTCCACTATTCCCTTTCCCTTTCTCCCAGTTTATTCCTCTCTCACCCCTTTATTTCATCTTTAAAAAAAAAAAAAGATATCCCTTCATATTCAACTCACACTTGTGCCCTGTCTATATATAATATATAACATATAACATATATATGTGATATATATAATCTAAGTACCATAATATTGAGAACTTTATACTCCATTGTTCTCTTGATTATATTCCAAGCCCTCCAGTCCTTTAATGTAGAAGCTGCTAAATCTTGTGTGATCTTGACTGTGGTTCCTCTATATTTGATTTGCTTCTTTCTAGATGCTTGTAACATTTTCTTCTTGGAGTGGGAGTTCCAGAATTTAGATGAAATTCCTGGGAATTTTCATTTTGAGATCTCTTTTAGAAGATGATCAGTAATATTTTCAATTTCTATTTTACCCTCTGGTTCTAGAATTTCTGGACAGTTTTCCTTGATAATTTCTTGAAAGATGATGTTGAGGCTTTTTTTTTTTTTTATCATGATTTTCAGATAGACGAGTAATTTTAAAATTATATCTCCTAGATCTATTTTCCAGGCCATTTGTTTTTCCCATGAGATATTTCACATTTTTTCTATTCTTTCTTTTTTAATTTGCTTTATCACATCTTGATTTTTCATAAAGTCAATAGCTTCCACTTGTTCAATTCTATTTTTTAAGGAATTGTTTTCCTCAGTGAGGTTTTGTACCTTCTTTCCCAATTGGCTAATCTTACTTTTTAAAGCTTTCTTCTCATTAGCTTTTTATATTCCCTTTTGTACTTCTTTCAATTCTTTCCCTAATTTTTCCTCTCTCTTACTTGGTTTTCAAAGTCCCTTTTGAGCTCTTCTATGGGCTGAGCCCAATTCTTATTTTTCTTGGAGGTTTTGGATGTTTAGGAGCTTTGACTTTGTGATTATCTGAGTGTATGTTTTGATCTTCCTTGTCACCATAATAACTTTCAGTGGTCAGAAATGTTTTTGTTGTCTGCTCATTTTCCCAGCCTATCATTCTGCTTTTAATTCTGTTAAAATAAGGCTGTTAACTGGGTGAAAGGTGCACAGCCCTAAACTCCAGGATTTGTGCCGGTGGTTTCAGAAATCCTTGTAGTAATCTGACCACCAGCCCTCTTTTTTGCCCTGGAGCTGTTAGGAATGTTCCCGCCCCACTGTAGCTGTAAAAGCTAGTGTGTTTGCTGGCCTGGGTCTCTGCTGATTGGGGCTGCACTGGGACTGCACACCAGACTCCCACCCCATTGCCACAGATCCCCTCCACTGACCTTCCAAGCCCTCCCTTTTTTCCCTGGGCTGAGAGGTCCAGACTGCTGATGCAGAGGTCCTGCCTCACTGAGGCTGGGGGCTGGGCTGGGGCTGGGCTGGGACTAAGCCTGTGCTGGGACTGCCCAGTAGGCTTTTGCTCTGGTTCCACAGCTCTTTTCTGCTGACCTTCCAGGTCTTCCCTGGTATCTTTGGACTGAGGGGCTTGGAAGCCACCAGGGCTGCCACTGCTGCAGAGGTCTGGTCCAGATCAGAGTTGGGGCTGGGCCCGGGGCTACCCTGGCTCAGCCTGCACCAAGACTGTACACTGGATTCCCTCCCTGTTGCCACAGACCTTTTTGGCTGAGTGTCTAAGTTACCTTCAGCTAGAAAATATTATACTCCATCTTTTTGGGTGCTCTGATGCTCTAAAATTTGTTTAGAGTCATTTTTTAAAGGAGTTTGGAGCAGTTTGGGGAAGAGGTTGGGCAAGTTCTTGCGTTTACTCCACCGATCTTGGCTCTGCGCACATCATTTTCCCTTTTTTATCTTAAAGACCCAGTAGAGATCCTGCTGGATCAAAGGGTGTGCACAGTTTGATAGCCTTTTGGGTATAGTTCCAAATTGCTCTCCAGAATGGTTGGATCAGTTCACAACTCCACCAACTGTGTTAGTGTGCCAGTTTTCCCACATTCTCGTCAACATTTGTCATTATCTTTTCCTGTCATTTTAGTTAATCTGAGAGGTGGGTAATGGTACCTCAGAGTTGTCTTAATTTGTATTCCTCTGATTAATAGTGACTTAAAGCATTTTTTCCATATAATTAGAAATAGTTTTAGTTTCTTCATCTGAAAATTCTGTTCATATCCTTTGACCTGTATTCTTATAAAATTGAGTAAATTATATATTTTAGAAATGAAGCCTTAGTAGAACCCATGCATGTAAATCCCCCCCCCCACTTTTCTGCTTCCCTTTTAATTTTATCTGCATTAGTGTTTGTACAAAAACTTTTAAACTTAATATAATCAAAATTATCCATTTTGCATTTCATAATGTACTCTAGTTCTTCTTTGGGCATAAATTCCTTTCTTCTCCACAGATAGCTTGTTCTACTAATTTGCTTATAGTATCACTCTTTTATGTCTAAATAATGAACCCATTTCAATCTTATCTTGGTATAAGATGTTAGGTGTTGGTCAGTGCCTAATTTCTACCATACTATTTTCCAATTTTCCCAGCAGTTTTTGTCAAATAGTGAGTTCTTATTTCAGAAACTAGGGTCTTTGGGTGTATCAAACACTAGATTACTGTAGTCATTGATTTTTGTGCCTTGTGAATTTAACTTAATCTGCTGATTCTACTCTATTAGCTAGTACCAAATGTTTTTGATGATCACTGCTCTCAAAGGCTGTTCTCTAAGAAAACTCTGTTAGGGCTTGGCCAATTGGAATTTTAAAAAATCTCTTATAATTTTTCTCCATAATACTTTATTTTCTTAATCTCTTTTCTTATGCTTTCTTTGTTTTTGAATTTTTCTTTTAATCTGCACTTCCTTCTTTAGCCAATTTAGTTTTTTGTCCTTATTCTGAATTAAGAAACTACGGGAAGTTGTTTTAGAAGGAGATGCAATTAATCATTATGTTATGGCATTATTGAAGTTACTGAGGTCTAGAAAGGTTTCTGAAAAGGAACATCTAAAGCCTACATAGTTGTTTTTTGTTTTTGCCTGGGGCAGATCTGATTAAATTATCTGGAATAGATAAGTAACTTGAGTTCTGTGTTCCAGATACTTATCAAAGTTACACTCCTGCCTTCAAGTAGCCCTCCCAAGATCTTCCTCTCAAAAAACTCCCAAACTCCAAAACAAGACCAAGAAACAAAAAACAAATCCAATCCCCTCCTCCCAATTACTACAACAACAACAAAAAACATCTAAAAAATTACTTCAACTTTTGTCATGATAATGGCTTGTAACAGTACATTTTGATTGGACTATTTTTTGTAATTGTCCTTTCTAGATAGTTTTAAAACATTTGGAAACTCTGTGTGTATGTGTTTGCATATGATTTCTCCTGTTATTTTGTCCCAGTCTTCAGAAACAACTATCACTTCATATCCTTTATAGATAGATCTTTTCTACAACATCCTCTTTGACCTTTCTTTTATGTGTAATTATTGATTACCCATTTTTTCTCTTTCCATCCTTTCTTTATTTTAATACTTATAATTATTTCTCTAATTTTTGGTTTGTTAGTGCCAGATCCCAGACAATAAACAAATATAAATGCCACATACATACATATGTATTTATGTATATATACATATGAAATATAAAATAAAGCATTTATGTTCTATTTTCATACCTTAAATACTGTTTAAAAGATAAGATTTATAAGCAACTAGAAAAAATATATAACTGATTAATTGTAGGGCACAGACAAAGGGAAAGGACAAATTGTTGGCTGGAGTTGAGATGTTTCATGGCAGAGGTAAATCATGAAGAATTCTTTAAAGGATAGGCAGAATTCTATACCCATGGGAGTATTTTTTGATGGTTACTTGGAATCAAGAAGATCTGAGTTCAAATCCACACTTAGTTATTTACTGGTGGTATGACCTTGGGAAGTCACTTAATCAATCCGTGTTTTAATTCCTCAGCAAATGAATTTCATTGGATTTAGTTTTTTCATTTGTAAAAAGAAGGGATTGGACTAGAAGATTTATAAAATCTTGCCCAGGATTCCCCCTTTCCTCTCTGCTCCCTATCTTGACCACCCCATATGGGGTGAAAAAGAACTAAAAAATAACTCATCTTTCCCCTTCTTCTGAGCTTTTCTATTATTGTCCATAGAACCACCAGCCTTTCAGTGACTCAGGTTTGAAACTTTGCTGTCATTCCTGTCTCCTTTCTTTTGCTCATTTGCCAAATTTTGTAACTTCTATTATCATCTCTCTTTTACACCTCCTCTCTATCCACAGAGCCACCCCGGTTTGAGGGCTCCTCTCCCATTTTGCCAGGCTTGCTGTAATAGCCTCTTTGGTCTGTCTTTCTCAAGTGTCTATCCTCTCCAGTCCATCCTCTAGACAGCTGTTTGGCAGTTAGGTCTTTTCAGAACCTGGTCCCTTCCTGCCTTTTTTCCCCTCCAGGAAGTTGAAGATCTCGCTGTATCCATCTATTTGCTGCACCTCAAACATAGCACTCATGTTCTGTGAGGGGCCCTTTGCCCTGGCTGTACTGGCTTATGTCTGAAATGTGCACACTGATTTACATGTTGTCTACCCTATCAGAATGAAACCACCTTTGAGGTCAGCAGATGTTTTACTTTTTCTGTACATCTCTTGTGCTTAGTACAGTGCTTTATTCATAGTAAGCATTTAATAAATATTTGATTGAAATAAACACTTGCCATGCGCTTAGTTCCTGCATTGTCCACTAATAGAAATAGACTTTGATTGGACTTGGGACATACAGCTCCTGTTGAACCTTAGTCATTATTCCTAAATGGGATAAGTTGGGTTCAGCCTATGGGAATGACCACAGACTGCCAAGGCCCTTTCTGACAGAATCCTTCTGAGGGTTTTTGTTTTATCTATTTTATCTTTTTTTTTCTTTATCTTTTTTTCTTTTCTTTATCTTTATCTTTTGTTTTATCAAAGGACCCTTACATGTAAAAAAGGGCAGATACTTTGTGACTCAGAGACCATGGATCCCGGTCCCTTGGCTTTAATCAGTATCCTCTGTGACTTCTCTTTTCAAACTGGAATGTTCTGTGTTAGCTCACTGTATGAAACAAGTGTCTTCACAGACAGGAGCATTAGCACTGCTGCCTGAGTGCCCTGGCCAAGGGGAGCCTTGACGTGGATGGAAGTGCCAGGACAGGACCTTTGAAACATACCCATCTGCGCTCCTTTTTGTTTCAATCATCCATTGTCCTGCCTTCTGTAGTGCTGACAAAGTTGTCAGCACAGGCCATGTGGCCTACCCTTATCAGTAATACAAAATTGTGGGTACGACACTGGGCAGGTAAATAGTCTCTGATTGTAGATCTTGTTGCCGCCCTAATGGCCTGAATCCTCGCTCACATGACTGAGAGACCCTTCCTCCTCTGCCTCTTCAAAGCTTGTTTGTTTGTTAAGGTTGGATCCAGTTCCATCTCTCCGTAGCTTTTCCAGAACTGAGCTCGAGTTCTAGGCTCTTTGTAATTCTCTGCTTTTGATCATACAGTATTTTATATTAATCACATGATAATAAGCTCTTATATGTGGAAGTAACCCTTGATTCTTAAAAATGTGATGAAGGGCAGTCTCTGGGAGGTTTTATTAGTCTAAAAAGGTTTTGATTATGGATGAACCTTTATTTAGTCTAGTTTGGATCAGATAAGTTTCATGCCAGGCTAGCCTTAGGGTGATGACATTAAAAAAGAAAAAAATCTCCAGCTAAGGGTGCTAACCACTGGAGGAGATAAGGAGAGGATTGTGAAGGATTTGGCCCTTGAGCTGAGTCTGAAGCCAAATATGCTGACCAGTCAATCAATAAGCATTGACTTAGTTATGATAGGGATTAGTAGGCAGATATAGACAGGTAATGCTGTGTGCTCCGGATACAAAGAAAAAGCAAAAACAGCCTCTGCCCTCAAGAAGTTTTCCTTCTAATGTAGAGAGATAATCTAATGCAATGGGGAAAACAAAGTTACATATATAATCGGGGGAAGGTTTGGGGTGGGGGAGGCTCTAGCAGCTGGGAGAATGAGAAGGACCTCCATCAGAAGGTGAGATTTGAGCTACATCTTGAAGGAATTTGGGGATTCTGAGAGGGGAAGATGAAGGACGACGTTTTAGGCATGGAGACAGCTAGTACTGAGGCATAGAAGGAAATAAGATTGGCACAAAGCTAATATGGCTGGATCATAGTGAGTATAGGAGGTGAGAAATGGTGACAACAGGCAAGATCTGAGAGCTGCAGGTAGAATCAGTGAGACTCAGCAGTTTGGATATAGCATTTGGATATAGTCAGAGGTGACTAATAAATGTTTAATAAATAAATGGGCTCTACAGACCCTCCTCCCACAAATGTTTTTTTTTTTTTTGGTTTAATCTTCATTAACCTTTTTTTAAAGTCTAAAGTATAGACAGTCACAAATCCTAATAAATCAAACTTTGATTTGTAGCATATATTTCTGATTTGTACCAAGCCAGCTAGATTTGATTTTAATATACCAATGGATTTAGTGGTTTAGGGAGAATAAATTTTTGAGTATGTTTCCAAGTTTGATACCAGCAGAACATCAGGGAGGATTCAAAATATCTAATAATAAATTTCCATTTCACAAAGGTATATAAGTAATAATAGAAGAAATTATGCTCATGAGTATCCATCTTTTCTTTGCTTCCTTTTATGTTATTCTTTTATTCTCTGCTGTGTACTTTTTACTTTATTCTTTTTTTTCTCCCTTTCATCCCTCCACATTCTCCAAGCAGGCTACAGTTAAGTACAGATCTCTCTCTCTCTCTCTCTCTTTCTAAGTGTGTATATATATATAAATGGTTATACATATACACACATATATACATACATACACACATATAATATATGTATTTATTCATACCTACCTTCAGACCCACACACAAATATCTGTATACACATATACATAGACCTACATGCATGTATACCCACATATACTCAGATACACATATAAATATATATTTTTACCCATTGGTAAACATGCATCTAAAACAATATTAATATAGCTGACATGTAAATTACTCTCTTGATTGAATCTTTAAGTTTAACTTTGTCTAAGATCAATGATTACCAGGCCCTACTTCTTTTTCCCCCTAATCCACTCCTGATCCATATTGTAGTGCTTGTGTATCTTATTTCCTATTTCTTTTAACGCTTCCATTTTAATTCTGTTCCTTAACTTGTCTTACCATTACTTAACCTTCCCTCACCCATGGATCTTTCCTTTATCTTTACCCAACTCTTTCCTCCCCTCTTTATCCTATTCCCGTTAATCTATATACTTTGTTCTATTACCTTTACTCTACACATTTTTTATACCCCACCTTATCCTTTATTTCTTGCCCATTGATCTACACACCTTGTCCCATTGCCATAAATCTACACGTCCTCCTATACCGTGTCTTATCTTATTCCTTCCCCCTTATTTCTTTCTTTTTATTTTTTTATTAAAGCTTTTTATTTGTATAACATATATATGGGTAGTTCCCCAACATTGATCTTTATAAAGCTTTCCATTACAAATTTTACCCCCGGTCCCCTCCCCTTCCCTAGATGGCAGGAAGTCCACTACATGTTAATAATGTTGAAATGCTTGAGAAGTTATGCAAGAAAAATCCTATCTACAAGAAAAAAAAAAAATCAGAGAAAGGCAACACAATGCAAGCAAATGTCAGTGGAGATCATGAAAATGTTACATTGTGGTCCATATTTCATTTCCCTCTCTCTGGGTGTATATGGTTTTCTTCAGTGAACAATTGGAACTGGTTTGAGACAATTCTTTGTTTCAGAGAGCCATGTCCATCAGAATTGATCATCACGTAATACTGTTGTTACTGTGTATAATGATCTCCTGGTTCTGTTCGTTTCACTCAACATCAGTTCATGCAAGTCCCTCCAGGCCTCTCTGAAATCGTCCTGCTGGTCATTTCTTACAGAGCAATAATATTCCATAACATTCATATACCATAATTTATTCAGCCACTCCCCAATTGATGGGCATCCCTTCAGTTTCCAGTTTCTAGACACTACAAAAAGGGCTGCCACAAACATTCTTGCACAGGTGGGTCCCTTTCCCTCCTCTAAGATCTCTTTGGGATATAGGCCCAGTAGAAACACTGCTGGGTCAAAGGGTATGCACAGTTTGACAACTTTTTGAGCATAGCTCCAAATTGCTCTCCAGAATGGTTGGATCCATTCACAGTTCCACCAACAATGTATTAGTGTCCCAGTTTTCCCACATCCCCTCCAACATTCATCTGCGGAGGTCCAGCCTCCACGGGGAACTAGGTTCTTGAATGGAGGGTTGGAGTCGGCGAAGTGGAACAAGAGACAGCACACTCTATGGCGTGGTCATCAAGTTCGATTTATTGTCAAAAGCTTGTTCAAATTATTCAAGAAAGCTTGTGATTTTTATAGTCTTACAAAGTTAGGGTTGATTAGAGATAGGACAATTATTTGGCTAGGATTACAAGATTTTCTTGGGGCCCAGAAATTCCCAGGACCCCAGGTGCAATGCTTCTTAGAAAAAAAGAATGTACAGAATAAATTCATCAAACAATATAACAATAGTGAAACTTTAACTAAAGGTAAATGTACCTTGTGGTCATCACGTCATATCTGGCAGAACATGAGCTTCTCTAAAAATGTCACATTTACTTATTCCAAGATTTATACAATGCTTTTTAATTTTTTAACATGGTCATAAGATTTTTTAGAATAGAAACATTTTTTTTTCTCAAGAACTTATTTCCCTCAGCCCATTTATTAATCACTCATACAATAGCTTGTTTTTGTGTAGGGGTCAGTAAACCATGCAATGGCCTACTTCTCTTACTTTTTTCCCATGAATTACTTGCTACCAATGTGTCCATCTATCACTGATGTTTACTGTTCTTTTCATCATATCATTATTTATGTAAGCTCTGCATAGGGGAGTGAAGAACCAGGTTGATTGAATTTGGAATTGTTTCAAACAAGAGGGAGTAACTGAAGATTTCTTTTGGAGTTTTTGGGGAAAGCTATCAATTTCCCAAGTTTCCCAGTCTCTAAGTTTGTTTAATGCTTCACTAGTAAAGAAACCTTTCATGTTTAGGCAGAAAGTACAAAGGGGCTTTTTTGGGGGTGAAGGGCTTCGTGCTCACCTCATTGTGATGGATGGATATATACATACAGCTATGCTAAGAATTCCTAGAGCAGAAATTAAACAGATAATCATTAACCTAATATATTCCTGAATGCTTAGTTCTGTAAGGACTTCTTCATGTTGCCTTGAATACATGGGGGGAGGTGGGAGTCAGGCCCTGTGGAGACCTTGTCATTCCAGGCAGGGTCCCCAACTCCCAGCATGCTCCCAGCATTCATTGTTATCTTTTCCTGTCATTTTAGCCAATCTGACAGGTGTGTAGTGGTACCTCAGAGTTGTCTTAATTTGCATTTCTCTGATCAGTAGTGATTTGGAGCAACTTTTCATATGACTAGAGATGGTTTTAATTTCATCATCTGAAAATTGTCTGTTCATATCCTTTGACCACTTATCTATTGAAGAGTGGCTTAAATTCTTATACATATGAGACAATTCTCTATATATTTTAGAAATGAGGCCTTTATCAGAACCATTAAATGTAAAGATGATTTCCCAATTTGATGCTTCCCTCCTAATCTTGTCTGCATTTGTTTTGTTTGTACAGAAACTTTTTAACTTAATATAATCAAAATTATCCATCTGGTGTTCAATTAGGAGTTCCAGGTCTTCTTTGGACATAAATTTATTCCATCTCCACAGGTCTGAGAGATAAACTATATTACGTTCCTGTAACTTGCTTACAAAGTCCCTCTTTATATCTAGATCATGAACCCATTTAGATCTTATCTTGGTATATGGTGTTAGGTATGGGTCAAGCCCTAATTTCTTCCACACTAGTTCTAATTTTCCCAGCAGTTTTTGCCGAATAGTGAGTATTTATCCCAAAAGCTGGGGTCTTTGGGTTTATCGAATACTAGATTGTTAAGGTTATTGCCTAGATTGTCCTGATATCCTATTCTGTGCCACTGATCCACTGCTCTATTTCTTAGCCAGTACCAAACGGTTTTGATGACCGCTGCTTTATAATATAGTTTTAGATCTGGTACATGAAGGCCACCTTCACCTGCCTTTTATTTCATTAATTCCCTTGAAATTCTTGACCTTTTGTTCTTCCAAATGAACTTTGCTACTATTTTTTCTAGATCTGTAAAATAATTTCTTGGGAGTTTGATTGGTATGGCACTAAATAAGTAGATTAGTTTGGGTAGTATTGTCATTTTTATTATGTTTGCTCTGCCTACCCATGAACACTTAATATTTTTCCAATTGATAAGGTCTGATTTTATTTGTGTGGAAAGTGTTTTGTAATTTAGTTCGTATAGTTTCTGACTTTTCCTTGGCAGATAGATTCCCAAATATTTTATCCTATCATCTGCTATTTGGAATGGAATTACTTTTTGCATCTCTTGATGCTGAACTTTGTTGGGAATATATAAAAATGCTGATGATTTATGTGGATTAATTTTGAATCCTGCCACTTTGCTAAAGTTGTGAATTGTTTCTAGTAGTTTTTTAGTTGAGTCTCTAGGGTTCTCTAAGTATACCATCATGTCATCTGCAAAGAGTGATAATTTGGTTTCTTCA
>JAJPUD010000694.1:91243-175468 GCA_023553655.1 Myrmecobius fasciatus | reverse complement strand
CCCCCCCCCCCCCCCCCTTATTTCTTTATAGATTTTGGAGGATGCTGTACCTTTCATGGTGTGTGTGTGTATGTGTGTGTGTGTGTGTGTTCGTGTTCGTGTTCTTCCCGGTTCCCTTTTTAACCCATTCCTGACATCAGTAGGTTTTCAGAGCGACAATCCTTCTCTCCCTTCTAATGACTCTCTATTGTTTTTTTCCTCTGTGCCTCATTTGTGTGGCATAATTACTATTTTTACCTTTTCTTAGACAGTATTGCTTGTTAGAAATACATCATACTCAACTCTGACCCAGTTTCGCTTTTGAGCTACCCAATTACTGATGTCAGTTTTAAATATAGATGTACTTTTTTTCCATGTACAACACAGAAATGATTTGTCCATGTTGAGTTCCTTGAAATTAATCTTTGATATTGGCTCTTATATATTAAATTTTCTATTGTTTGGGCTTGGTTGAAACAACATCTTGAAAATCTACAAGTTCATTGAGTGACCATTTTTCTTTTTGATATTTTGGATAATTTTGTTGGTTACGATATTTTTGGATGCAGGTCTAGTTCTTTTGATTGATGGTTTGTATTATTCCAGGACCTGTAGTTTTTTATTTTGCTGCTGATAAGTCCTGTACAATTCTAATTGTAGTGCTAACATATTTCTACTTTCCCCTCATATTCTATCACTCCAGGACAATTTTCTTTGATTATTTCTTGCATTATTGTGTCAAGGTCCTTTTTTTGGTCACAGCTTTCAGGTAGTTCAATTATTCTTATATTTTCTCTTCTTGATCTGTTCTCCAGATCTATTCTTTTTTCTATAAGATGTATTTCTGTTCTATTTTTTCGTTTTTTATATTTTGTTTTTTCTTGGTCTCATATCTTTACTATCTTTCCCTTGCCCAATTCTAATTTTCAAAGAATTATTTTCTTCTTTAAGACTCTGTGTCTCCTTTTCTAGTTGGTTAACTTTTTTTTCAACAGTCCTGTGTTTTTGAATTTTTTGAATTTTATTTTTTTCTTAATCTCTTTTATGTGGTTTTTAAAGTCTATTTTTGAGTTCTTCTATAAATTCTTTCTGGGCAGGTAGTCATTTAACATTACTCTTTGGGGCAGAAGAGGCTTTTTTTTACTTCACTGTCCTCTGAAGATGAAGCCTGATCTTCCTTATTCTCATAGTAAGTTTCTGTGTTTGGGTTTTTCCTTCTTTGCCTGTTCATTTTTTAAAAAAAAATAAGAACTATTAGTGTAAGTACTTCTATTTTTCAAGGGGGTGGGCAGGGAGTGATGGGGGGAAATAGGGCAGATGATGGTGCCTCTTGCTTCACTTTAGCTCTCCTCTCTGATCTGGAACCCCAAACCCAAACCCCAGCCTTCCTGCATGTGCTTGCAGTCATCAGTGTTTCTGCTCCCTTTCTGTACTCACTCGGGCTGCTGGTGTCTTCTTTGCTCACCCAGGGCCCAGTCTCTGAAGAAGTTTCCTTGGTCTTCCTGGACTCAAATCCTTGATTTCCCCACCAGGTCCAGGAGGTAAAAGTTCTGTCGTTCTGGCTGCAGTAGAACTTGGCTTGGAGGAGTTTGCACTTCACACTGATTAATCCAGGCCCTGGGGTCTTTCTTTAGGTCTTCTTGGGTTATCCCAGGAGGGCCCCTGTTCTGCCACAAGTCTTCTGTATTTGCCCTAAAGTACAAATTTGTTCTGTTTGTGAAGTAAATCTGGAGAGCTTGAATTTTTTTCTGCCATCTTTCCAGAATCCTCCTTTAATGTATTCCTTTTTGGTCTCCATTCACTTTTCTCCAGAGGTCTATACCATATCTAACTCTTCTGAAAGAAGAGTTACACATCTCCTTTGCTTTCTTGTTTATTTTGTGGCTAGATTTATTTAATTCTGAGATAGAGAGGTTGAGATCCCCCACTGATAAGGGTTTGTGGTCTATTTCTTCTTGTAACTCACTTAACTTCTCTTAGAATTTGGATGCTATACCACTTGGTGCATATATGCTAAGTATTTATTTTATATCTTGCTAAAGGGTATCAGAGATAATGAAGTATTTTCTTTTTTTATCTCTTTTAATTAGGTCTGTTTTTGCTTTTACTTGGTCTAAGATCAGGATCGCTACCCTTGGGTTTCATTTATTTATTTATTTTTTGCATTAATTGAAGCATAATATATTTTGTTCTAGCCTTTTACCTTTACTCTGTATGTATCTCTTTGCCTCAGATGTTTTTCTTGTAAACAACATATTGTAGGATTCTGTGTTTTTTTTTTTAATCTATTCTTTTTAATCTACTTCCAGTTTATGGGAGAATTCATCCCATTCACATTCACAATTAAGATTACTAACTCTGTATTTTCTGCTATCCTATTTTTCCCACATTATACTTTTCTCTTTCTTTTCACCCTTTCCCTCCTTACCAGTGTTTTGCTTCTGATCCCTACCTCCCTCAATCTGCCCTCCCTTTTATCAGAACCTCTCCTCCTTTTCCCTTTCTCCTTCTATGTCTGCCTTCCTCTCCTTTTCCTTTTGCCTTTCCCCTTCTACTTAGTTCTATGGTGAGACAAATTTCTATACCAAAATAAGTATGTATATTATTCTCTCTTTGAGCCAAATCGGAGGAGATTAAGATTCAAATAGTGCTCGTCCATCCCTTTTTCTTTTCCCCCCTCTGTTGTAATAGGTCTTTTGTGCTGCTTCATGTGATATAATTTGTCCCATTTTTTTTACCTTCTCTTTTTTCTTCACCCAGCATATTTTTTCCTACTCTTTGATTTCTTTTTTATATCATCACATTAAAGTTAATTTATACCCACACTCTCTGTGCATGCCCCTTCTAAATTCCCTGAAAAAAAAATAAACTTCTCAAGAGTTATAAGGCTATTTCCCAGGTAGGAATGAAAACATTTTAACTTTTGAAAAACAGCTTTTTTATTTTTTTAATCTTTTTATGGGTTTTTTTTTT
Organism: Myrmecobius fasciatus; assembly: GCA_023553655.1. NCBI lineage: Eukaryota > Metazoa > Chordata > Mammalia > Dasyuromorphia > Myrmecobiidae > Myrmecobius > Myrmecobius fasciatus. The sequence continues at coordinate 172,516 of JAJPUD010000694.1, read as the reverse complement.
TTTTTGAGTCTTATACTTGAAGATAAAATTTTCTGTTCAGCTTTGGTCTTTTCATCAGAAATGATTGAAAATGCCTTGTTTCATTGAATGTCTACCTTTTCCCTCAAAAAATAATGCTCACTTTTGCTGGGTAGTTGATTCTTGGTTGTAGTTCAATCTAATGTGGAACCCGCTAAGTCATGGGTAATCCTGATTGTGGCTTCTTGATATTTGAATTGTTTCTTTCTGGCTTCTTGCAGTATTTTCTCCTTGATCTGATAATTCTGGAATTTAGCTACAACATTTCTTGGAGTTTTCATTTTGGGATCTTTTTTAGGAGGTGATCGGTAGATTCTCTTTTTACTTTATATTTCTAGGATGTCAGGACAGTTTTCCTTGCTGATTTCTTGAAAGATGCTGGCCAGGCTCCTTTTGTTCATGGGGACTTTCAGATAGTCCAATAATTTTTAGATAGTCTCTTCTGGATCTCTTTTCCTGGTTGGTTCATTTTCCAGTGAGGTATTTTACATTTTCTTTTCTTTTTTCATTTTTTGATTTTTTTTTAAAATGATTCTTGTTGTCTTGTTGAGTCATTTACTTCCTTTTGTCCAATTCTAATTTTTGTTCATTTTCCCATTTCACCACTTGTTTTTAAGGAGTTGTTCACTTTTCTCCATTTCACCACTTCTGTTTTTCCAAGTTGTTTTCTTCAGACAATTTCTGAATTTCCTTTTCCAAACTCTTGCAAAGCTCTCATCCCCCCCCCCCCATTTTTCTTTTGCTCTTTTAAAATCCTTTTTGAGTTCTTCCAAGAGAGCCTTTTGAAAGTAGGAGCCCAGCTCATATCACCTTTGAGGCTTCATCTGGAGATGTTTTGCCTTTAGTGTCCTCAGAGTGTGAGGAGTGTTCTTCCCTGTCTTCATCACAAATATCTATCACAGCTATCTATGGTCAGAGCTCTTGAGCTCTTTTTGCTTTTTTGCTCATTTTAAAGGTCGAGGTTATCTCCTAGGGCAAAGGGGAGATTGTGTCAGAGCTTCCTCCTCAGGCAGACGGAGGGTGGGCATTGCGGGCTTCCTTCCCCTGTTGGGTGGGTGTGGCCACGTCCCACAATACACTGGGCTTCAGGGGCTCCCTGCTGCCCTTCTGTGTTGGAGGTCTCACAGCTGGGCTGCTGCCCCACCGGCTTCTGAATCAGGACAGAGCAGCAAACGCGGCTGCATTTTGGCAGAGGGCCTCCCCATGCTGGGCCACTTGCCCCTTTCGCGGTTGAGACAGACCTCTTCGTAAACTGGAAAATGATGACACTTCAAATGTTTGTGGGTAATGCCCCTTCATGATCTGTTCAGAAGCTCAGTGTAGCGGTGATTTGGAGGGAAGCTGGGGAAAGCTCAGGGGGATATCCTGTCCTCAGCCATCTTGGCTCTTAGCTTTAACAAATAAAGTTAGGAGCCAAGTCAATAAGCATTTATTACACGCCTACTGGGAGCCAGCAAAGTGCCAAGTCTTAGGGATCTAAAAGGCAAAAACCAGTAGCTATTCTCGGGGAGCTCACAGTCTGAGGCAACCTGCGAATTACATGCGTATCCGCAAGAGAGATGCAGGGTGACCTGGAGCTGGTCTCAGAAGTAGGAGATCGAGGAAGACCTGGAAAGGCTTCTCCCGCACTGGGAGGCCGGCTGGGAGGGAGCATGGGGGCCTGCTTGGGATTAGGAGATTATGGTAAGACTGGAGAGCTAAGAAGGGGCCGCTTCGCAAGAGCCTGAAAAGCCAGTTCTGGAGGGCTGATTGCCGGGGCCAAACCGCAGCGCTAGAAAAACGAAGCGGCAGAGCAGTGGGGCACAGACTGTAGCAGGGCGACGCCTACAGCTGGGACGTTACTGAATTTCAGTGATGCACGACCTCTGATAGACATAACAACTTAAGAAATCCTGATTGTGCTCCTTCTCTTTCCCACACTAAGCTTAAGTTTAGAATTCCTTTATATAGCCATTGAGCCCACAACAGAGCTTAACATTACAATGCTAAGCAGAGAAGTAATTATCTGGGAGCAAATCTCACTTTTTTTTTTTTTTTCCAAGTCTGCTATCGATGATTGACTTGACTTTTGTCTTGCCTCTGGACTTCAGTGACTTAAGGAGAGAGTAAGGCTGACAACTTTGCAGCTCTGCTTCCCTCAGATACAGTTCATGTCTCCAATTGATAAATGGTCAAAGGATATGAACAATTTTCAGATAACGAAATTAAAACCATCTGTAGTCATATGAAAAAATGCTCTAAATCACTATTGACTAGAAAAATGTAAATTAAAACAACTCTGAGGTACCACCTCATACCTCTCAGATTAGGTAAAATGACAAGAAAGGATAATGACTTATGTTGGCGGTGATGTGGGAAAACCAAGACACTAATACCTTGTTGGTGGAATTGTGAAATAATCCAGCCCTTCTGCAGAGCAATCTGAAGCTATGCCCAAAGAGCTATCAAATTGTATATACCTTTTGATTCATAAGTGCCACTAGTGAGTTTATATCCTAAAGAGATCATAAAGAAGAGAAAGGGACCCATATGTGCAAAAATGTTTGTAGCAGCTCTTTGTGTGATAGCAGAAAATTGAGTAGATGTCCATCAGTTGGGGAATGGCTGAATAAGCTGTGGTATATGAAGGTAATGGAATACTATTGTTTTATAAAAATTGATGAACAGGCTGATTTTAGAAAGGCCTGGAAAATATTTACATGAATTGATGCTGAGCAGAACAAGCAGAACCAGAAATATATTGTACACAATTACAGCAAGAAAGGGTGATGATCAACTATGAAAGACTTGGTTCTCCTCTGTGGTTGACGTAAAGCAATCCCAATAGACTTTGGACAAAAAATGTCATCTGCATCCAGAGCAAAGAACTAAGAAGACAATGTAAATACACATGCAATGTTCACTTCTTTTTTTTTAATCCCATGGTTTTTCTCTTTTGCTCTGATTTTTTTCTCCCAATATAATTCATAAATCAATATGTATTACAACAAGACTATATGACGATCATTTCTGATGGACATGGCTCTCTTTAACAATAAAATGTTTCAAACCACCTCCAATTGTTCACTGAAGAAAGCCATATACACCCAGAGAGAGGATGTGAAATGTGGACCACAACATAACATTCTCATACTCCTTGATTGATGTTTGCTTACATTGTGTTTCCTTTCTCTGATTTTTTTTTTCTTGTAGATAGGATTTTTCTTGCACAACAATGATAAGTGTGAAAATATGTATACATATATTCGATTTGCCAAGTATTTTAACATAATTAACATGTAGTGGATATCCTGTCATCTAGGGGAGGGGTAGGGAGTAGGGAGGAAAAATTTGTAACAGAAAGCTTTGTAAGGGTTAATGTTGAAGAATTACCCATACATATGTTTTGCAAATAAAAAAAATTAAAAAAAATTTTTAAATCTATGTATTAAAAATAAATGAATAAATAAAAAACAAACAAAAAAATCTAATTCACAAGTATGTCCAGACATTCATTACCCTTGTGATGCCACTAGTCTTCAAGAACAAAGCACAAATAATGTTTTTTAGGCTATTTAAATTAAAGCAAACATAGAATATAGTTGTGGATGAGGTTAAAGAGGGGAAAAAACCTATTATGATCACAGATTCAGAACAGAGGTGGTAGAGGCTATCTATTCCAACTCTTACTGTTTTACAAAGAAGGAGTCTGGGACTCAGAGATTAAGTGATCCAGAGTCACACAGCAGGAAGGATGTTTGAATTCACATGTCATTCACTCTTCCACTTTGTCTTTCTATTTATTAGACTTAGTTGTCATAAGTGATTCTGATGAGCTTCATCTAAAATTCCTTTGGTAACCAAAGGATTGATTTAGTAACTGGATTTGGAGAGAGATGAGGAATGAGAAGGGGATGTCCTTATGTTTTTAGTACTTACATAACAGCTTCCCTTTTTTTAACTTCTCCTTTCTTTCATGAACATGCTGATTGTGTATTTTGGGGAAATATGCTATCGAAGTTGTATTACAAGTACTTCCCTGATTCTTCCTTTTTCTCTAAATCAGAATGAGACAAAGGATCTCCTGTGCTTTGATGCATGTGTCACAGTCACAGTGTGGGTATGTAGAGAGAGACAGAGCAAAGCTTTTGTCTTTGAATTTAATAGTTCTGTCAAACAAACTTATTTTTGTCGAAAAAAAAACCATCTGCCTTCAGGAACAAAAAGGAATACAGTGAATTTTGTGAAGAGTTGGTATAACTCTAGTGCTTTCTTTAGGTGTTCCTCAAGAATAAGGACCATGTATTATATGCTTTTAAAAATCATTTCCCATTTTTTTTTTTTTTTTTTTGCTTTTTGTTGAGGCAATTGGGGTTAAGTGACTTGCCCAGGGTCACACAGCTAGTAAGTGTTAAGTGTCTGAGACCATATTTGAACTCAGGTCTTCCTGACTTCAGGGCTGGTGCTCTATCCACTGTGCCACCTAGCTGCCCCCATTTCCCATTATTGCAGTAGAAATTAAGATAAACCAATGCATAAAATTCCAAGTATGATAAATGTTGGGCTAATAATGACAGATAAATTGAGTCAGGAGTATTTCTCAATAAAAAGAGACATTCATTGAGGGCTGATAGGACCTTTTTATTTTTTATTTTGTTGCTGAGGCAATTGGGGTTAAGTGACTTGCCCAGGGTCACACAACTAGGAAGTATTAAGTGTCTGAGATCAGATTTGAACTCAGGTTCTCCTGACTTCAGGGCCGGTGCTCTATCTACCTAACTGCCCCTGATAGGACCTTTTCTAACAGATTACAGAGCAAAATCTTTTTTTTTTTTTTTTTATTTTATTTTATTTGCACAACATATGTATGGGTAATTCTTTTTTTTTATATATATAAAGCTTTTTATTTACAAAACATATGAGTGATTTTTCAACATTGACTTTTGCAAAAACTTTTTTTTTCCCCAAGCTTTTCCCCTCCTTCCCCCCATCCCCCAACCCTAGATGACAGGTAATCTAATACATGCTAAATAGGATAAATTATATGACAAATACAATACATGTATACATATCTATACAGTTATCTTACTGCACAAGAAACACCAGATCTAGAAAGAGAAGAAGAAAAAAACAACCTAAGAAGGAAAACAAAATGCATGGAAACATTCACAGAAAGCGTTAAAATGCTGTGTTGTAGTTCACACCCAGTTCCCACAGGCCTCTCTCTGGATGTATATGACTATCTTCATCGCTGAAGAACTGGTTTGAATCACATCATTGTTGAAGAGAACCATGTCCATCAAAATTGATCATCGTATAGTCTTGTTGCTGTGTATAATGTTCTCCTGGTTCTGCTGATTTCACTCGGCATCAGTTCATGCAAGTCTCTCTAATCCTCTCTGAAATCCTCCTGTTGGTCATTTCTTACAGAACAATAATATTCCATAACATTCATATACCATAATTTATTCAGCCACTCTCCAATTGATGGGCATCCTTTCAATTTCCAGTTTCTTGCCACTACAAAAAGGGCTGCCACAAACATTTTTGCACATGTGGGTCCCTTTCCCTCCTTTAAAATCTCTTTGGGATATAGGCCCAGTAGAAACACTGCTGGGTCAAAGGGTATGCACAGTTTGATAACTTTTTGAGCATAGCTCCAAATTGCTCTCCAGAATGGTTGGATCCGTTCACAGTTCCACCAACAATGTATCAGTGTCCCAGTTTTCCCACATCCCCTCCAACAGTTATCATTATCATTTCCTGTCATTTTAGCCAATCTGACAGGTGTGTAGTGGTATCTCAGAGTTGTCTTAATTTGCATTTCTTACAGAGCAAAATCTTAAGCAACATAGGGCTACTTCTAATTCGTTATCAATTTTCAATTTTATTCCAGCTGGTAGGTGTTCAGTAAATATTTGTTCAATTGAATTTAGGAAACATAGTGAATGCTTTGTATTTTTTAAATGTTTAGATTTGATGATTATATTCTTGAAGTAATCTGTTATATAGACTTTAATGTTTTGGTTTCCAGAATGATATAGATAAATTTACATAATACAGTTTGAATTTTTTACGTAGATAAATCTGTGAACTCATCACTATGAGTACTCTTTCCACTGGTAAAGCAGAAATCTTTTCTTGCCTTCTTATCCCATGTGATTCTTATCCTTGTCATTCCATAAAGTCTCAAAAAAGGACCCACACAATGTACACACAAGGTACTGTAGTTCTTCCTCTGGACTTTTTTTATTATTTTGTGGATATTGGTGGAAGCATTCTTGATGGAGGACTTCAGAAAGAAACAGGCAGATGTTTATGAGCATTCCAAGGTAAATCAAATCTTTACAAATGCTGTTCAATTTAAAGGTATGATAGTATAAGACCCCATTGTGCATATGTTGATTATTTAAAAAAGGGAAATTTATTCCATAAAGTAAAATGCTTTTTTTCCAGTGAGGTATAGCACTACTTACCATCTAGTACTTAATAAATCCTTTTTGATGGATTCTATGCCCATGTCAAAATTAAACAAGATTTCTTGAAAAAATGTACAAATTCATACATTCTAGGCATTGTTAATGTTACATAGTTGGCCAACTCATACAACCTGTCCATAAGTCTATAAAATTGGAGTAGGTACTTCAAATATATAATGATCTGGATCCAGAATTGAACCGGGCAAAGGAACGATCTGAATTTCTCATAGGGAATTTCAGAATTCTTTTAATTTCCCTAAGTTTCTTAGAACCTATCCCCATCTTTTAACATGAGTACTATATTCTCCCAGAAATGTTGTTTGGCTTTGAGTCATGAAACACTAAATTTTTTTTTTTTCCTGAGGCAACTGAGGTTAAGTGACTTGCCCAGAGTCACACAGCTAGTGAATATTAAGTGTCTGAGACCAGATTTGAACTCAGGTCCTCCTGACTGATGGGCTGATGAAACACTAAATTTGGCAAAGAATTCAAGTTCATTACCCAGAAAACAATGGAGCTGTGCATGGAAAGTGTGAGCTGGGGCAACATATTGTAAATAAGAAATTATGCAGGAGAAGCATTGCAGAGTTGTTATGTATAATATACATAATAAAAAAAAAGTATTCTTATATGAGAAGAGATGAGAGTGAAAGATTAACTGGGTAGACAGCCATTGTGCTTCATTGGTATTTTTGAGATATCCAGGGAATGAGATAATGATATTATAATAAAGCATTTATTAAGCACTTGCTAAACATCAAATATTATACTAAAGACTAGGGATAGAAATATTAGAAATTCTGGTAGTCCCCCCTTCAGAGAGTTTTCATGCTAATTGGGAAAACAACCCATAAAAGAGGAGCTAGGCAAGTCCAGTGTTCTAATGGGAGGAGGTGAAGAGGAGGAAGATGAAGATGAAGATTATGGTCAGAGGACAGGCTGTAGGAGGGAATGTCCTCTCTCAATGAGATCATAGATCCATTGGTGAATTCTTCTGGTAATGGATCATCTCTAGTTGTTCTGAATTAGGTTTTGCTCTAGACCCAACTGGCTCTCCCTCTTAAATCCATTTCTTTTGCATGTCATAGCATCACTTTCCTGATGTCATGGTGCTGTATGAGAAAAAAGACAACTACAACAACTTCTGGTAACAGTAGATGCTTTTGAGTAGTTGAATGTTATGATTTCTGGAAAATCAAAGTTATAAAGTTATATTTATAGGTGTGACTAGGCTACAACATATTATAAACGAGAAATTCTAAAATGGTCAAAAGAAGAAAATGTATTAAAAAAAAAAAGCCATTTATGTTACATAGTGCTAGTGGGGACCATCAAGTGACAACCTATATGCTTTACTGTTGTTCTTGCAAGGAAGTCCTGTAGTATGTTGGCTAGAATGCAGTGGTAATTTTATAGGAGAACATGGACCCTAATTGCATAAAATAAGGTGCAGTTTGCATTGTCAGAGGGAGTATCTGCTTTGATGAGATCACATACTGATTGGCATACCAGAGAAATACTGTTATCCTTCTCTATCATTAGATTAAACTGCCTATTCCCAGCAATTCTGAAGTGCTATAAATATCTTCAGTCGCTATTGAACAATTATCTGACTGTCCTTAGTGTCTTGATTTGCCACTTCACTAAATCCTGTTCTTCTCTCAAGTTGTAACCGTGAGCACTTTTAAAAATTGTGATCCAGAGGGATCTGTAGCTGCTTTCTCAAATATCTGCTCCTTAATTAAGAGAATTTTTGAAGTTTGACATCTATTTTGAGAAAACCATATCTCGTCATTTTTTTGCTAAAATATTTATAAAGTATCTTAACTTTTATTTTTCATATTTCTATCCATTATCCAAAGATAAGCTCTTTGTAAAACTCAACCCTACTGCCTAATCCTGCATCCTTGCTTATTGCTAAGGATTTTGCTCTGGGTCTTAAGAATTAGAAAACTTTTCTTCTCTGTTCATCAGTTTCCCACTGGGTTTTCTACTGTGGAGAATATGATGAGTCTGACTTCAGATGTAAAGTCCAAAACTGATGGTTGGAAAGCCAGACAAAGGTGATGAATTGACATTTGGAAATGTGATTCTGGAGCAGAGCAAACAGGTTAAAGTTTAAAAATGTGTGTAAGGGGGGGCTACCAAGCTGTTTCCCTTTCTCTCTCCTAGAGAAGGCCAACATTTGATATAAATATATATTTTAAACTATAAAATATATAGTTCCATATATATCAGTTCTTTCTCTGAAGGTGGATAGCATTTTCCTTTATAGGTTCTTTGTAATTGATTTGAATATTCATATGCCTCAGAATAGCTTAGTAATTTACATTTACTCTTTGAACAAAATTCTGTAATTTACTCTTCATTATTTCATACAAGTCTTCCCATGTTTTCCTAAAATCAGTCTATTTACATTTCTTTGAGTAATGTAGTATTATAATCATATACCACATCTTATTCAGTGATTCCCCATTTGTTTTGCATTTCCTCAATTTCCAGGTCTTTGCTACCACAAAGAGAGCGCCTATAAATATTTTGGAGCATATAGGTTCTTTTCCTTTTTTCCCCAATCACCTTGGGAAATATGTCTTATAGTGATAGTGCTGGGATGAAGGATATATGCAATTTTAAGATTTATGGCTGTTCTCCAAAATGTTTGGATCAATTTTCAGTTCCACTAACATGTATTAGTATCCTAATTACCCTGTATCTCCTACAACATTTGTCATTTTTCCCATATGTCATTTTAGCCAGTCTGATAGGTGTAAAATGATATCATTTTAGTCATTGTAATAGGTATAAGATGATATCTCAACTTGTTTTAATTTGCATTTCTCTAACTAATAATAATTTAGAGTATTTTTTCATATGACTGTATATAGCTTTGATATCTTCCAATATCTGGTGCTTGTTCATATCATTTGGTCATATATCAAATGGGAAATGACTCAGATTCTTATACATTTGTCTAAGTTCTCTATAGTTTTGATGCATGAGGCCTTTATCTGAGAGACTGTATAAAATTTCCCCCCAATTTTCTGCTTTTCTTCTAATCTTGGTTTCATTTATACAAACCCTTGGTAACAACATAATCAAAATTATCCATTTTACATATCACAATGCTCTCTATCTCTTGTTTATTCATAAATTTTCCTATCCATAAATCTCATAGGTAATATGTTCTAATTTACTTATGGTATCTCATGTTTAGGTCATGTATACATTTTGACCACATCTTGCACATCTTGGTAAATGGTGTAAAATATTAGTCTATACCTAATTTCAGGCAGACTGTTTTTGAGTTTCCCAACAAATTTTTTTTTTTTTTACCAAAAAATGAATTCTTATCCTGAGAGCATAGATCTATTTATCAGACACAAGGTTACTGTAACAGTTTCTACTGAATATTGTACATTTACTTTATTCAGTAATGAGCCAGGTTAAGGATATAAGCAAGAGAGAATTGATGTAAATGTTTAGTATGGACATTTATACCTTATAAATCAGTAAATGTTGCAAATCAGTGTTTGAGTTATTGTTTCATTATTGTCAAGACTTAAGAAAGTAATGGAGAAAATGTTAATGCAGATTAAACTTTAAAGTACATCGTGACTTTTTTTTTTCTTTTCCAGAGAGCTAATTGTTAAACATTTACTAGCACACCTGTGGTTGTCATCCATGTTGCTGTAATAGTTAAAGCCATAGAAGTATTAGAATGCTAAATAAAGAAAGGAGTTTTGATCCAAGTACACATGGAGATTTTGCCAAGAAGGGCTACCTCTTTGTCAGAGATTGTGGGGAAAGGAGGGGAAAATGGGCGATGCTGTCAGGGGGTTTTGAAATGAGAATGAGAAAAGGAGTTCCTATCAGATGTCCTTAATTTTTTCAATTCTATAAATTTTGTGATTTTCTGAATTAGGAAGTGAGAAAATGAATGCAGTTAGTGCAGTTATTTCAGGTATTTTTGGTGAAGGGAGAAGAAAAGGCAGGTTGAAGCCAAACCTTCAAACTTTGTGGCATGAGAAGGGAAGAAGCCGTTATTGTTAGGGATGTTCCATGATATGAGGGGAAGTTCTAGAAGAGGTGGTCAGATAATCCTGGGATTCTCATGAAGTTACTAACTTTGCAGATGAGAAGGCACACCTTTCCCCAGATACAGGAGGATGGTTGAGGGAGCATGTTTAGTTGTTTTACTTTCCAGAAAGTATTGGGTAAAATGATAGGCTGAAAGAAGTCTGGTGCAAAGGAGCATGACCTGGAGATGGCCAGAGAGCAGAAGCCAAAAGATCTGAGGAGGGCTACCAGTGGTAGCCGGGAAACCCAGGCCGGTTATGTGGATGCTGGGTGGAGGTGGATTGTGTGGTAGGGAGAACGGTGTGAAGATGGCTGGGCAGCAGCAGCCTGGGGGGCTGGCTCCTTGGCTTTCTGGGCAGCAACATTTCACAGGCAGCATTCCTGTCCTTCTCTTTGTTTCCTTCTTTAATAATAAGTAAATCAACACTGTCTTCTTGGAAATGTGTCAGTCAGTTGCTTTATATCACTCATCATTTCTGTGAGCTTTCTTCACCACCACTCTGTTACATTTGTTGACTTTCTCTATTTTTCCTGTATTTATATTTTTATATTTAATTTCTACTAGAAATTAATCTCCTTGAGAGCAGGGACTATCTTTTTCTGTTTGTATTTCCTCTTAGCAGTGCCTGTTTCCTTCCGGGGGTGGAGCCATGGTGGCAGAGATCAGACAGGAGTCTCTGTAACCTCCTCTAACCTCCCCTCAAACCAACAACATATGAAGCCTCTAGACTGATTTTGAAGCAAAAAACCCCACAATATCTGGAGGACAACACAATTCTAGACGAAGATACTCTGGGAGAACCTCAAAACAGGTCTGTTTTAATTGGGCAGGGGAGTGGTCTGCTGGACCCAGACTGCAGCGCAGGGAGACCTGGGCAGGTTGCTGGAGCAGGGAGCTGGAACAGGAGTCGGAACAGGAGTGGGAGCGTTGTGCTTTTCACACACCTGGGAGTCTTCTGCGTGCCTCTTGGACCAATCTGTCCTGATTGTGGGAAGGTGGTTTGGAGGGTCTCCCTTTGGGGAGGATAGATTGTGAACCACTGAACCCCTGATGAGCATCGGGCCTAGCTGCCATTACAGAGCACCTTAAAGCAATCAATCAGTCAACAGGACTGATCAGCACCAGAAATAATTCAATCAGCGGAGCTGCCCCAGGGTGAACTAAAGCAGAACTGCCCAGTACCTGACATAATTCAATCAGCAGAACTGCCCAGTTCCTGAAATAACTCAATCAGCAGAACTGCCCCAGGGCAAATTAAAGCAGCTGTCCCACCTTTGCCCTAAACAGACCTCACACCTTTAAAAAAAAATGAATAAAAAACCAAAAAGAGCTCTCACCATAGACAACTTTTATGGAGAGAGGGAAGAACAGACCTCAAATCCTGAGGCCCCTAAAGATAAAGCAACTCCAGAAAAAGCCCCCAAAAGAGACATAAACTGGTCTCCATGTCACAAGGCTTTCTTTGAAGATTGCATAAAAAATCTTAAAAGAGAGTTAGAAGAAACATGGGGAAACGAAATGAGATCACTGCAAAATAAAATAGAAAAAATGGAAAAAGAATGCAATGAACAAAAAAATGTAATTGGTCAATTGCAAAAGGAACTAAAAACAGTAACTGAAGAAAATAAGACATTAAAAATTAGAATCGAACAATTGGAAATGAATGACTCATCAAGATTTCAAGAATCAGTCAAACAAAAACAAAAAAATGAAAAGATAGAGAAAAACATGAAATATCTCCTAGGAAAAACTGATCTGGAAAATAGATCTAGGAGAGACAATCTAAGGATTATAGGGCTTCCTGAAAGCCATGATGAAAAAAAGAACCTAGACACTATCTTCCAGGAAATCATAAAAGAAAACTGCCCTGATATTTTAGACCCAGAAGGCAAAATACTCCTTGAAACAATCCACTGATCACCTCCTGAAAGAAACCCCAAAATTAAGTCCTCCAGAACTATCATACCAAGGAAAAGATATTACGAGAAGCCAGAAAGAAACAATTTAAATATCGGGGAGCCACAATTAGGATCACACAGGACCTAGCAGCTTCTACTTTGAAGGATCGAAGGGCCTGGTATCAGATATTCCGAAGGGCAAAGGAACTTGGATTACAGCCATGAATAAGTTACCCAGCTAGAATGAGCATTATCTTTCAGGGAAGAAGATGGTCATTCAATGATATAGGAGAATTTCACCTATTTTTACTGAAAAGACCAGAACTGAACAAAAAATTTGATCTACAAACACAGAACACAAGAAAAACATAAAAAGGTAACAAGAAAAAAAAAAAAAACTCTTGAGAACTATATGTTATAGATACTTATACAATGAGAGTTGATTTTATGAATCTATTATTACATTATGATTATGATTACTGTGATTTTATGATTATTATGATATGTTTATTGTCATTTTATGATTATTATGATATGATAAACTGAAAAAGAAATTAGAGGTAGAAAAGGGATAACACTGGAAGAAGAGGAAAAGGAGGTAAAATAAGGGAAATTACATCACATGTAGAGGCAAAGAAAACCTATAATGATTGAGGGGAGAAAAGGGAGGGGAATGAGGCTCAGAGGGAATAATAGACATACTTATAAGGAAACCGGAGGGAAAGGGGGGGGAAGGGGCGGGTGGGGCTCTAAAGGGGAAGGATTGTTTCAGGGAAGTGGTTTTCAAAAGCAAAATAGTAGGGAGGAGGGAAAGGGGATAAGAAAGAGAAAAGCATAAGCTAGGGTAAATAAGATGGCAGGAAATACAGAATTAGTTATTTTAACTGTGAATGTGAATGGAATGAACTCTCCCTTAAAGCAGAAGCAGATAGCAGACTGGATTAAAAACCAGAATCCAACAATATGTTGTATACAAGAAACATATCTAAAACATAGAGATACATACAGGGTGAAGGTAAAAGGCTGGAGCAGAATCTATTATGCTTCAGGTGAACAAAAAAAAGCAGGGGTAGCAATCCTGATCTCAGATCAAGTAAAAGCAAAGATAGACTTAATTAAAAGATACAAAGAAGGAAATTATATCTTCCTAAAGGGTACCATAGATAATGAAGCAATATCAATACTAAACATATATGCACCAAGTGGTATAGCATGGAAATTCCTAGAGGAAAAGTTCAGAGAGATGCAAGAAGAAATAGACAGCAAAACTATAATAGTGGGGGATCTCAACCTCCCTCTCTCAGAACTTGATAAATCAAACCACAAAATAAATAAGGAAGAAGTTAAGGAGGTAAACAAAATGTTAGAAAAGTTAGGTATGATAGATCTTTGGAGGAAATTAAATGGATACAGAAAGGAGTTTACTCTTTTCTCAAAAGTCCATAGAACTTATACAAAAATTGACCATGTGTTAGGACACAAAAACCTCAAAATCAAATGCAGGAAGGCAGAAATAATAAATGTATTTTTTTCAGATCATGACGGAATAAAAATCACATGCAATATAAGGCCAGGAGAAAATAGACCAAAAAGCAATTGGAAACTAAATAATTTTATCCTAAAGAATGAATGGGTGAAACAGCAAATTACAGACACAATTACTAATTTCATCCAAGAGAATGACAATAATGAGACAACATACCAAAATTTGTGGGATAACAGCCAAAGCGGTAATAAAGGGAAATTTTATATCTCTAGATGCTTACTTGCATAAAATAGAAAAAGAGAAAATCAATGAATTGGGCTTGCAACTAAAAAAGCTAGAGAAAGAACAAATTAAAAACCCCCAATCAAATACCAAACTTGAAATCCTAAAAATAAAAGGAGATATTAATAAAATTGAAAGTAAAAAAACTATTGAATTAATAAATGAAACTAAAAGTTGGTTTTATGAAAAACCCAACAAAATAGATAAACCTCTAGTTAATTTAATTAGAAAAAGGAAAGAGGAAAATCAAATTGTTAGTCTCAAAAATGAAAAGGGAGAACTTTCCACCAATGAAGAGGAAATTAGAGCAATAATCAGGAGTTACTTTGCCCAACTGTATGCCAATAAATTTGATAACCTAAGTGAAATGGAGGAATATCTACAAAAATATAGATTGCCCAGATTAACAGAAGAGGAAATAAATTACTTAAATAGTCCCATTTCAGGAAAAGAAATAGAACAAGTCAGTAATCAACTCCCTAAGAAAAAATCCCCAGGACCAGATGGATTTACATGTGAATTCTACCAAACATTTAAAGAACAATTAACTCCAATATTATATAAACTATTTGAAAAAATAGGGAATGAAGGACTCCTACCAAACTCCTTTTATGATACAGACATGGTACTGATACCTAAACCAGGTAAAACAAAAACAGAGAAAGAAAATTATAGACCAATCTCCTTAATGAATATTGATGCAAAAATCTTAAATAAAATATTAGCAAAGAGATTACAGAAAATCATTCCCAGAATAATACACCATGACCAAGTAGGATTTATACCAGGAATGCAGGGATGGTTCAATATTAGGAAAACTGTTAACATAATTGACTATATTAATAACCAAATTAACAAAAAACATATGATGATCTCAATAGATGCAGAAAAAGCATTTGATAAAATCCAACATCCATTCCTATTAAAAACATTAGAGAGTATAGGAATTAATGGACTTTTCCTTAAAATAGTCGGTAGCATCTATTTAAAACCATCATCTAGCATCATATGTAATGGTGATAAACTGGAACCATTCCCAATAAGATCAGGGGTGAAACAAGTTTGCCCACTATCACCATTACTATTCAATATTGTATTAGAAATGCTAGCCTTGGCAATAAGACAAGAAAAAGAGATTAAAGGAATTAGAGTAGGTCATGAGGAAACCAAATTATCACTCTTTGCAGATGATATGATGGTCTACTTAGAGAACCCTAGAGAATCAACTAAAAAAAAACTATTAGAATTAATCCACAACTTTAGCAAAGTTGCAGGATACAAAATAAATCCATATAAATCATCAGCATTTTTATACATCGCCAACAAAATGCAAAAGCAAGAGATACAAAGAGAAATTCCTTTCAAAATAACTATCGATAGTATAAAATATTTGGGAATATATCTGCCAAGGGAAAGTCAGGATCTATATGAGCAAAACTACAAAACACTCTCCACACAAATAAAGTCAGATCTAAACAATTG
Organism: Myrmecobius fasciatus; assembly: GCA_023553655.1. NCBI lineage: Eukaryota > Metazoa > Chordata > Mammalia > Dasyuromorphia > Myrmecobiidae > Myrmecobius > Myrmecobius fasciatus. Next base: position 156,814 of record JAJPUD010000694.1, on the reverse strand, counting down.
GAAAAACATCAAGTGCTCTTGGATAGGTCGAGCGAATATAATAAAGATGGCAATACTACCTAAACTAATCTATCTATTTAGTGCTATACCAATCAAACTCCCAAGAGATTATTTAACTGACCTAGAAAAAATAACAAAATTCATCTGGAAAAACAAAAGGTCAAGAATTTCAAGGGAATTAATGAAAAAAAAATGCAAATGAGGGTGGCCTAGCTGCACCAGATCTAAAACTATATTATAAAGCAGTGGTCACCAAAACCATTTGGTACTGGATAAGAAATAGAGTAGTGGATCAGTGGAATAGGTTAGGTTCACAGGACAAAAGACTCAATGACAATAGTAATCTAGTGTTTGATAAACCCAAAGACCACAGTTTTGGGGATAAAAACTCACTATTTGACAAAAACTGCTGGGATAATTGGAAACTAGTATGGAAGAAATTAGGCATTGACCCACACCTAACACCATATACCAAGATAAGGTCAAAATGGATTCATGATCTAGGCATAAAGAATGATATTATAAACAAATTAGAACAATGTAGGATGGTTTACCTCTCAGACCTGTGGAGGGGGAAGGAATTTGTGACCAAAGAAGAACTAGAGGTCATCATTAGTCACAAAATAGATAAGTTCGACTATATCAAGTTAAAAAGTTTTTGTACAAACAAAATGAATGCAGACAAGATTAGAAGGGTAGCAGTAAACTGGGAAAATATTTTTACATCCAGGGGTTCTGATAAAGGCCTCATTTCTAAAATATATAGAGAATTGACTCAAATATATAAGAATTCAAGCCATTCTCCAATGGATAAATGGTCAAAAGATATGAACAGACAATTTTCAGACGAAGAAATTGAAACTATTTCTGGTCACATGAAAAGGTGCTCCAAGTCACTATTGATCAGAGAAATGCAAATTAAGACAACTCTGAGATACCACTACACACCTGTCAGATTGGCTAAAATGACAGGAAATGATAATGATAACTGTTGGAGGGGATGTGGGAAAACTGGGACACTGATACATTGTTGGTGGAACTGTGAATGGATCCAACCATTCTGGAGAGCAATTTGGAGCTATGCTCAAAAAGTTATCAAACTGTGCATACCATTTGACCCAGCAGTGTTTCTACTGGGCCTATATCCCAAAGAGATCTTAGAAGAGGGAAAGGGACCCACATGTGCAAAAATGTTTGTGGCAGCCCTTTTTGTAGTGGCAAGAAATTGGAAATTGAAAGGATGCCCATCAATTGGAGAATGGCTGAATAAATTATGGTATATGAATGTTATGGAATATTATTGTTCTGTAAGAAACGACTAACAGGAGGATTTCAGAGAGGCCTGGAGAGACTTGCATGAACTGATGCTGAGTGAAATCAGCAGAACCAGGAGAACATTATACACAGCAACAAGACTATACGATGATCAATTTTGATGGACATGGTTCTCTTCAACAATGATGTGATTCAAACCAGTTCTTCAGCGATGAAGATAGTCATATACATCCAGAGAGAGGCCTGTGGGAACTGAGTGTGAACCACAACACAGCATTTTAACGCTTTCTGTGAATATTTCCATGCATTTTGTTTTCCTTCTTAGGTTGCTTTTTCTTCTCTTTCTAGATCTGATGTTTCTTATGCAGTAAGATAACTGTATAGATATGTATACATGTATTTGTCATATAATTTATCCTATTTAGCATGTATTAGATTACCTGTCATCTAGGGTTGGGGGGTGGGGGGAAGGAGGGGAAAAACTTGGGAAAAAAAAGTTTTTGCAAAGGTCAGTGTTGAAAAATCACTCATATGTTTTGTAAATAAAAAGCTTTATTAAAAAAAAAACAGTGACTGACACATAGTAAGTCCTTAATAATGCTTTTTAAGAAATTCTTTCATTATAAACTAAGAATGAATCATGCATTTTAGAACTAGGAGGTAGGTAATGCAAGAAATTAGAGTTTAGGGGCCTAAAGAAGGTAAATGTTTTGGAATAGCTAATGTGAGTAGTCTAACAAGGAGCAACAATTGATAACCTGTTTTCCATGCCACAGTGGGGGCCAATTATAGATTTCTAGTGAATCCAAAGAAGATGATTTTGTAATTTTCTTAAGCAACATACTCAAATACCTAGGTAAGTGAGGAAAACATGTGAGTAGAGGAATTGGGTTTGGGCAGGATGGTTAGGTAGGTCCATAGGTGGATAGTTCAAGGCTTTAGGAATTCTAGAGATGATCATCGAAATGGTTGGCCAAGGTCCAGGCTTAGCATCTTTTTTTCCACAAATAGAGGAAGTAGAGACTGGTGAAGTGAAGAGGGGCCAAGTGAAAGATTCTGAGATGAACAAGGGGTCAGAAGGGGAAATTATGACCTATGGACTATTTCAGAGTAATAAGGTCTAAAGGATGACTTTGTCTTGGGTGATTGAAGTGAGTGGAGATGGCATGCATTTGAATTGAAGTCCAGGAACTGTGAGATCTAGGTGCTAGAAGAATGAAACTTGAATGGTGAAAGGAAGGATTTGTGGCCTGGAAAGGTGGAGTGGTAAATAATGAGTCACCAGGTTCTCATGTCATTATAGGGTGGGAGAGTGCCCTGGAGATTTTGTCCATGATTGTTGTGTGGAGAGGGTGGTTTAGAGAACATTTTTTCTGCATACCTGTGATTTTTTTGGTTGAGAAATTGTTGTTGAAGGAACCCTTCTCTCAATAGTTGCTCTGCAACTTGGGTGCCAGAGAGTTGTATGAGATGCTGGGAAGTTGTCCAGAGTTAAGTCAATCAACGAGCATTTATTTGTTAAGGCTTACTATTTGCTGGTCACTGTGCCCTAGGTACTGAGAATACAAATACAGGCAAAAAGAAACATTCCCTCCTTTCAAGGAGTTTGCTTTCTAATGGAGAAGAAAACATATGGAAGAAAGCTGGAAAAAGGGGACAGGTGGAGGAGGAAATTACTTAGGGCATGCTAAAAAAGTCTGGATTGCAGCCTGTTGAGAGATGGAGGGACGACTGGTCTGGTACCCTCCTTAAATGGAGGTTCTGGGAAGTCAGACTGAAAGCGGACTGCAGGAGCAGCTCCAGGGTTGACATGATCCAGGATGAAGATGTTTCTAGGATTCTGATAGTGGAAGTCCTACTTCCTACTGGTGGGTCCCACCTACAGATAGACAGTAGTCAGATGATTCAGAGGAGGGACTTGAATGAATCTAGGCCTTATTGCTGCAGAGGTTGGCTTTCTATCTACAGTGAAACTGTCTCTCAAGCAAATAAAATGAGCTTCAAAAACATTGGGTGTTGAGTACTACCAACAAATGAAAAAGCAGGCAAGCTTTGTTGTGGGTAATTCCCTTCAACATCCTGTTGATAATCAAACAGTGACCATAATTATTTCTTTCTGTCCCACTATGGATGGTGACTGTTCTGAAGTGTTGGTATTGGGCATTTGCAGATTTATTTGGAGTCACAGCTCACCAGCTGATCGATGTGCATGGTTATTCCTTGATAATGACATTTTTAAAGAAGTTCAAGGGAACTTAGGGCATTGCCTGAAATAGCCATCCAAGAGCATTCTCAATACTTACTTAGCTGTGTGTTTTTTCCCCTAACAATTAAGCAGTGGGAGTTGATGATTTCAGGGAATTTAGCTGGAAGCCAGGAGGTCACAGGTTCCAAGCTCTATTTCCTTTCTATCATGCCTCTCAGCAGGTCTTGGTAACTGGTGAGTTGAAAAGGTACCTAGGATAGAGTCAATTGCAGGGGATGCCGGGTTCTTTTTGGTGGACGTTTAGGCATTTTCAACAAAAGGTTTCTGTGGGCCGACATCTTTTTAACTTTAGCATCTAAGGTCATAATCAGTGTTGGGAATAGGGATAGCCAAGTCTTCTGAAGACATGTATGAAGTTGAAAGCTTCCAAGGTATTTGTTGTATTAAGTTTGCTTTTGGACATGCTTTTTGTAGCCATAAGGCTGTGATTTTGAAAGACATTTCTGTTGTATGAAAGGCTATGCTGAAGCCGACTCTGGTTGATTAAATTTTGACAAAGACCACAGATAAGGATTTAATTTATTGTTTTGTTAAACAATATTAAACTTAAAAGTACATTATTCATCTTATTCTTGTTTTCAGAAGAACATTATTCCTTTATAAATGTATAGGTGTAACAGGGACAAGTCTGTGCATATAAATTTTATAAGTTGATCTTATTATTTGTTATTACAAATAATTAGCCTTTCAAAGTCTTTTAAGTACCATCAGAATTTCTAAGTCTAATAATACTGATATGAAGAAGTTCAAGAGAAATCATATATAGCTAATGTCAATAAGAAAGCAGCTTCAGGATTCTCTGCACTCAGTGAAATGGTCACTTTTCTAAAATGTTGGTAAATATAAGTACTGAGACCCAATGGAGTTTCATAGCATACATACCGTCTTGGTTATAGACATCAGCATCATATGTTGTAACCAGAACTAACAAGAGTACAAAAGGATATTTGATCCTTGGCAATGTAAAAACTGGTATTTGCTATTCTGCTTCTGATTATACCTATTCACTTGTCTTTCTAACATATTTTTATATTTTTGTTAACATCATAAGGTAACATCCTATTTACTTCAGAACCACTCAGTACCTAGCTGGTATAATGGACAGAGTACAGGGCCAGGAATTAGGAAGACATGAATTCAAATATTGCTTCAGAAACTTATTGGCCATAGCCAGTAAGTCCTTCGGCAAGGCTGGCTGCCTCAGTTTCTTCTGCTGTAGAATGAGGGTAATTATAACACCTTCCTCTCAGAGCTGTGACTATCGTGAGAACTGACACGTGCAAAGTACTCTAAGGTTTGCAAAATGCTGTGTAAATTCTATCTATTACTATTACATTTTATGAATCTATCAACAAGCATTTATTAAGGGCTTAGCTCAGGGCAGTTGGTAGGGAAGTGAATAGAATACTGGCATTGGAGTCAGGAAAACCTGAGTTTAAATATGGTCTCCGACCCTCTCCTGGGGTTTTCATGACTTTGCTTTGTCATAATTCTTTACATGTCACACTGATCCTTTTTGGTTTCCTTGGTGGAATTACTGTCCACAATAATGGTCTTTAAATACATGGATGTACTTTAGGATTATTTTTGGCCCTTTGCTTTTCTCTTGCCCTATATATTATCTCTGTGACCTTAAATTAATTTAACCTTAATCTTAAATTAATTTTTGAAAAATTTACAAAAGTATTTTAATTGGGTTTACAGTGAATTATTCTATCACATTTTCTCCTCTCCTATGGGGAGGCATAGAAATATTTTAGGAGCCACATTTATTTGTTATTCTGATGGTGTATTCCAAACAGATTTTTGATTTCTTGATATATTTTGAGTATTCTTATCTTCAGTATCTCATGACCTCTAGCTCTATGATTCTGTCATCTGGTTTGAGCCTTCCAATTAAATGTATTATTTACCCAAAGAGGTTTTTAGAGAAATTGAATTTACTAAGAGATAGGAAAACAGACTTTAATTTTGATCACAGGTTATGGTGTTATGTGACTAAATGCTCCAATAATATTTTAGCATTATTTATTTTTTCCATGTAAGATGCATGTAGATACCAAATTAATTAACTAATGTTGTTGCAGTCTACAATTTCATCTGAGCTAAAAAATGATGACAGTATTTCTTGAATGCCTAAATGAGTATATAGAAACAAACTAAATATTGTTATATGTTATGGAGAATATAGAAGACATGTTCTTGTCTTCCTGGAGCTTGAGAAAATAACTAGAGAGCAATTTGAGGCCAGCATATAAATATGCCGTAATAATAATAATAATGATAATAACTTCTGGCATTTCTATAGCACTGTGTGTCAGGCACAATGCTGAACAATTTATAATTATTGCCTCATCTCATTCTTAACAACCCTGCAAATTGTGCTGTTGTACCCTGCTTTATAGGTGGCCAGCCTGAGGGTAGCACGGCTGCCAGTGAGTATCTGAACTTGTCTTCCTGACTTCAGGCCTGTGCTCTCCCCACTGTGCCATGCAGAAATAGAGTAGAACAGACTGGGAACCCAGGTGTTCAGCCTGGGTCCACCCTGCCACACCTGGCTGCAGGAGGCTTAGATTATAGGCCAGGTCTTCCCCCTGGCCTCTTTCCATATATTGCCGGGTCTAGAGCAGCTCCTCTGAATCTGCTGGTTGTGAAGCAGCTCTGAGAAAGGTATGGAATCCAGAATGAGCAGAGAAGGGAGGAAGATGGACCTCAAGGGGGTATTGTGGCAGAGTAAGTTGGATTTTGACTGCCAGCCTCAGAACTTTTAGCATTGATAAGCTTCCTGGGAAAGAGGCACTCTGGGCTGTTAGCTCTTAGCCCTAACAAAGGGCATTGTTAGAAAACCATAAAGGCTTTTCACTTTTATTCTCCTGTGTGTCTGACCCTTTGGGACCCCATTTGGGGTTTTCTTGGCCAAGCCTGGAGTAGTTTGCCATTTCCTTCTCCAGCGCATTTTACAGTTAAGGGAACTGAGGCAAACGGAGTTGAGTCACTTGCTCAGACTCACACAGCTAATAAGTGCCTGAGACTGGATTTGAATTCAGGAGGTCCAGTATTCTATCTTCTGAGACACCTCGCTGCCCCTTGGTACATTGATGGTGAGGTTGAGAGTAGTTAATCATGATACTTTTCAGTTATTCTATTACCTGGTGGTCTTTATCCACAATTTCAAGCCTACCAGGCAATGTATAGTTAAAAAACAAAAACAAAAAAACTAGTCATGTGTTTGGCGCATAGTAATAATGCACTTAAATGTCTACCTACCTAGCTACCTACTTGCATATCTTGATGTCTACTTGAAAAATGATGAGACAAGTTGCCAAAGTGAAAAGATTACTATCCTGGGAAACAGAAGTAGGAGCCAGGGATTTCTTCTGCGTACAATTTTGGAGAAGTCACATCACTCGTTTAGGCCAGTTTCCCTATCTGAAATGAAAGAATTTGGAATAGATGATCTCTAGGGTTTCTTTCAGTTTTGTTTGTTTTAAACAAATTATTTCCCAAGGCTAGTAGATTTGTATTATGCACATTGTCTTATCTTCATGCCTGTATTCCAAAGTGCTACTAAAGTTGTCCCAAATAGGTTTTCATGGAGTCTATAGAAGATGAACTTAGATACTTTTTGGGTGATGAGGATATTATGTACTTCATCTTGTTCCTAAGTTATTGTCATTTCTTCTAATACTTCTATCTGTATTTTGAGAGGATTTGGAGATTTTGAGTATTTGACACAGTGACATCTGTTAAAAATATCATTCTTAGATTTTTATTGTTCATTTTTATGTCCATATGATTATATGTAACAATATTATCTGTGTTGATACTATAATTCTAGGACAGAGGCAAGAAGGTGGTGCAGTAGATAGAATTCTGGGCTTGAAATCAAGACTTGAGTTCAAAACCTGCCTCAGATACTTACTGGCTCTGTTACTCTGCTAAAGTCAATTAACCTCATTTTGCCTTAGTTTATGTGTTTATAAAATTCCAATTTGTAATTTATAAAACTATTTATAAAATAGTGTCATCTGCACAGGATTGTTGTAGGGATAAAATGAGATAATATATATACATATATATATATAAAGTGCTTTACAAATCATAAAAAACTCTAAAACTGCTATTATTATTAAAGCAACATCTTTATTCAGTTACATAAATTATTTTATCTACCTTTTCTTGAGTCTAATGGACATTGAATTTATATAGAAGAATATTGACCCATCCCAAGACTATTCCTGTCTAAGCTATACTGAATATAACAACAACAATAATAACAGTAATATTTATTGACATTTATATAATGTTTAAACTTAAACTTTTTTGCTCTTTTCTCATCTCAGCTTCCTGTTTTCAATTTAGCTATCTCAAGTCATTTTAACATTAAGCTTTGATCCAAGCATAACATGAAAGGATGGAAAAAGAGTTTTATTCTTCCCCTATTTATATCTTCTTCAGTTTCTATTAGTTATTTGGAAGTTAGACTATGGAATAACTTCAAGCATGAAGTATTGGAAGATTTTAATTTTCATCATTTATTTTAGTGATTATAAAAGACTACCTAGCTATTCTTGATGAGTTTAATTCATCAAATCCAGATGAACTACATCCCAAGGTACTGAGAAAACTGGCAAATATGATTATTGAATCACTCTTAATTCTCTTTGAATGATTATGGAAAACAGAAAAGGTTTTGTAGGACTGGAGAAGGGCAAATGATGTCCCAATTTTCTAGCAAGAAGGAGACTCTGATCTTCAAATTTATGGACTATTGAAACTAACTTTTGTTCTGATAAACAATGTAAAACATAATTAAAATGGTGGTTCATAAACATATGGAAAAGGAAGGAATGAACACACAGAGAGGATGGTTTAAGAATCAAGTCATGCTATAGTAACCTTGTTTCCATTTCTTGAAAGAATTATTGACTAGTAGATTATAGCAATTGCAAAGATATAATATACTCAGATTTTTGCAAAATAGTTGACAAAATCTCAAATGTTATTAGTAGTATAAGTTTATTTGTGAACCAATTGACTTGACTTGAAGTGTAATCTTTAATAGGTTGATGCCATTTTGGAAGTGTTTCAAAGATTTGTGTTTGGTTTTTTACTATTTACTATTTTTATTGAAGACCTGGATAAAGGCAGAGATGACATGCTTTTCAAACAAAATTCTAGAAGACATTGATAGCCCTCTGCATAATAAAGTCATGTAATGCTCAGGGAGAAACTGAGACAGTATTACACATTGGAAATTAGGTAATACTTTATTGATGTTAATTGAGAGTTCAGAATCCATAGCTATGGATCAGGACTGGTGGGACTCATGTCTCAAAGCACAAAGTCCATTGTGAGTTTAGAGTGACAGACATGTCAGCCGACTGAATAGGACTAAGGTCACAAAGTATTCAGTACCTCATTGGCGGAGATCATAATTTTTATAGTCTCCATAACCCAGGGAGACAAAGAACTCATGGGAACAGCTGAGCACATCTGGTATCCAAGGAAACTATAAATTCAGTTTTGGCAGGTAGGGAGTAAAGGATGCCTGAGACAGAAACTAGGAAAGGAAGACAGTAAGTCTGAAGCCAAAAGATAAGGGGTATGTTGAGGCTGGCCATCTGGAGGTTTTATGACTCCTTTGGAATGTGAGTCCAATTATTTCTGATGGTCCAAATGAGGGATTGCTATTTTTGGGCAGAACAATTAAGGGAAATTGAAACAGCAACTGAGGGAAACTGAGACAGGGAAAGTGTGGCACAATAGTCAGAAGACAAAAAGATACCAATGGGATAGAATGTTGGGCCAAACAAAATAGAGTGTAATATTATATGGATAAATCTAATAAGTATATACAGTCCCATGTTTTGGTATAAGAAAGTTATATAAGGAAAGTTTGGAAAGGAAAGCAATAAGCATTTATAAAACATCTACTATGTTCTAAGCATTGTGCTAAATGCTATGCAAATAGCTAATTTAATCCTTACACCTCTGGGAGGTGGGTGCTATTATTATTCCTATTTTACAGTTAAGGAAATTGAAGCAGGCAGAGATTAAGTGACTTGCCCAGGGTCACACAGCTAGTAAGTATCAGAAGCTGGATTCTAACTTGGTTTTTCCTATCTGCTTTATCTACTTACTGTGTGTCACCTACCTACCTCAAATGGATTAAGAATATTTCTTAACCATTGTTAGTCTGAAAAAGATCTGGGGAGATTAATATGCTGAAAGCTCAGCATAACCAAGAGCATGATAAGGTATATAAAGAGCTCTTGTAACCTCAGGTTGCATTGAGAGACCCAGTCTAAAACCAGGAAAGCTATGGTCCTGTTAGTCTCTGCCACATTTTAGGAGGGACACTGATAACCTGGGAAAGAGGAGTCCTGCTCAGGTTGTGTTGGAACTTGAGATTATTCTGTATAGATGGGTAGCATTTAAATAAAGTGCTTTAAGATTTGCAGAGTGTTTTACACATATTCTCGTTTGAGTCAGAGAATTACTTTGTAAGGGAGTTAGCATTATTACCCCCATTTTATAAATGAGGAACGTGGGGTTTTGAAAAGTAAGATGATTCGCCCAGGATCCTACAGCTAGTAAGTCTGAGATAGACCATGAATTCTGTTCTTCCTGACTCCAGCTCCATAGAAGCTTTGGTTCAAGGAACCTGAGGTGTTACACCTCAAGATGAGAGAACTTTTAAGAGTTTGTTTGTGAAAGACTTAGCTGCTTGGCTCAGAGGAGCTCTGAGTAGGAATGACAGATGTAGACTAAGCATCAAAGAAAACCTTCAAAGAATTAGAGGTGGGCTGCCTCAGAATACCTTGTTCATCTCTAATGGGGAGGTTCAAGCACAGAGCTACATTTTTCCTTGTTGGCTTACTGTGGGGATTCTTATTCAGCTACTGATTAGTCTGTTGGAGGCAACCCCTGAGCTCCTTTCCATTTTGGAGATTTTCATTCTTGGCAGATATCCAGAGAACTGACTGTTGTGTCCAGAGAGCATATAAGACAAATTCCTAATGTGTAGGATTCTTAGAATTTTCAGTTTAGCAATAGGGCTTGAGAATCAGATCCAGATTAACTTTCCTGAAAGTTACAAATTTATCCCTTTACCTAGAAGAATAGCGCAATTATGACTTTGTGAAAAAACTTGACATGCTAATTTAAAAGTAAATGAAAAAATTGTAGTAAATGTGTAAAAAATTGTTTTCTGTATTAACATATTGGATTATATTTCTGTTTGCAGGGAAAAGGATTTGGAAGCCAAGTTTATTATTCACATGGAAAAAAACAAAACAACAATCACAAACTTAAAGGCAAGTTTTTTGTTTTTCTTTTGAGATCTATAGACTTTGTTTTCTTTATATGGAAAAAATTTAATATCAGTTTGATACCATTCCTTCATCTCGGCTTTCCGTCTTCAGTTCAGCCAATCTCAAGTTACCTTGTCATCTAGCTTTACTGTGATGGAATAGAAAAGCAGTTTTGTCTTTCCCCCACTTTCTTTATATCTTTCAGTTTCTGGTGTTGGTTAGGAAGTTAGATTAAGGAACGGGCACTCTTACCAGTCTAGATCATCATATAAAAATTAGCAGACCAAGCAGGTAGTTATATTGTTTGTGCTGTATGGTGATTCTTGACTTGTTCAGAATATCCTATAAATTCTACCTGTAAACTTTAGGAAAGGGATATTATAAGCAATTTTATTTCAGAGCATTATTTTAGGCTATAGTTTTGTCAGTTGGAGAAGAAGAATGTCACTAGGAAAGAGTTTAGAAATCTGGCATTTAAAAAGAAAACCATTAAATGCTGACTTTCAGCACCCAGCATATTTTGGAAATGTCCCAGGAAGAATGGAAAAGCTTTGTTTATAATTTCAGCTCTTTTCCATTGTGACTTTGTAGATTTGTGTTTGTAAGGCCAGCCCTGTTGGCAAACTGTGGTCTTTTTCTGCTCTTGATTGACTTCAGAGAAAAAAGTTCAGATTAGTTCATTGCTCATGGGACTAAACACTTTGCATTTCAAAGTAGTGTAGCCCTATCCCTTTACCAAGGGAATGCTTTCATCTTCAAAGCTTCTGAGTCATTTGATACCAGACCAACAAGTTTTGCTGTAAGTGTATCTGAACAAGAATTGTCCCTTTGTTCATACCAGTTCCATGGCCCTAAAATGCCTTTCCTCTCTCTCTTCTCCATTCTAGCCTCTCCAGACTTTTACATATATAACTCATATTCATTACCCAAGGCCAGGGTCAAGTCTCACATTTTCTGTGAAGCCTATAGCCATCTGAGCTCATACAGTACTTTTTGCCCATATCATTTTGTGATGTAACAGATGTCACCTTGACACTCCAGTGGAGTATAATCACCACCCACAGTGTGATGAGGCCTCCTACCTCTCACCCAGACATGTCAGCATTCCTATGGTTTCACTGGCTTGACTTAATCACTCCATCTTGCTCTAAACTTGGCCCTATCTGTTTCTAGAGATGGACCACCAATAAATGTTTATTTTCAAGCTCTTTCAGACTCCTAGGGAGTGAATCTCTGGAAAGGAAATAGTCTCACCCTATTTACCACTCTAATTCCCAATCTCCCCCACCCCCACTTCAGTGTGTTCAGTGAGTTACTCTCAATAATGAAACTTTTCCCTCATTAATACTGATATACTAATGCAACTGTATTAGTTGTAAAATATACAGTAATATATAAGCCATTATAGACTATAATTAGTCTCCCATTGCATTATGCCTGGTAAAAGTAGACAATATTTAAAGAATCATTTAGGGAAGCACATGTGCTTAAGAGTACTGGCTTTATTGTTATTAGATAACTCACCTTGAGGTTGCATTGCCCAATCAGAAGGGAGCTCTGGGACCCCAGCTCACCAGGACAGCAAAGACCCGCTGGTCCTTCTCAGGTCAGAGAAAGCCATGGACCTTTATGAGAAGCTGCCTTTTCAGCTCACTAGGTGCTGCTCCAGGGGCAATACCAGTCAATGATATTAACTCTCTTTTGAGCAGTCAGGAGTCACTAAACTGAAACCTTTAATGACTGATTGCTTTCTAACTTCCAGATCCAGCAAATCAGCTTTTCAGCCCACTTGAAAAGTAGTAGTGGGCACATAGAAGGTTCCTTATTAAAAAAGATTTATTTCTTTCATCTTCTCTTCCCATATACTATATCCTCAATTCTTCTCCTCAGGTTTCTCTGCATTGTTTTATTTTTTTATTTTTTTTTTTTTTACATGAACTGGCTCCTAAACACTTTATTGACTTAAATGAGGTCCTCCTAATGTTCACTCACTTTTTATTTAAAAAATTCAAAATTCTCCAGATTTTCTTTCTCATTGATAATTCTTTAAAAATGATAATGAATCTTCAAATTTTTGTATAATTTTCTTTTTTTAGTTTTACCCTATGTAGTTATAAGGAAAGAAAGAAGGAAATATACACTTATTAAATACTTAATGCCATCATAAATGTTATCTCATTTGATCCTTGTAATTACTATGGGTGATAGGTGCTGTTATTCCTATTGTACAGATAATGAGGAAACTGAGACAAACAAAAGTTATATGGCTTGCCCAGGGTCATTGAGCTTGTTCTTGGAAGAAGGCCCAAGCTTTATCCATTGTGTTGCTTCCTGATATGCAAATTATCTCTTATCTCTCATACTTATAGTCCCTGATCTCTTTGATGCTCTTGAAACTTTTTTATATCCATGTTTCTCTAGTATTAAAAAATATTAAACACTGAATTCCTCTCAAACAAGGGAGGCAACATTCTATATTGTCCATAAAGAGATTTGAGTACTGATATTTTTATATTACTGATCTTCTTCCTCAAACTGTCAAGGTTCTGTCTGAAAGCGATTTGTTATATTGTTACTTCTCTTTCATATGAGTAGTTCATATACTCCATTTAGATTCATAGCACTATAGCAACATAGATGTTGAGCTGGAAGGGACCTTACAGGCCACCTGGTCCCACCTTCTTACTTTATAAATGAAAAGATTGAAGCCCAGGAAATTTAACTAGGTCATATAGTTGATATGTGTTGACAGCCAGATCTGAACCCAAGTCATCTAACAGTCAGTGGCCAAAATTAATTACACTTTATCATATTCCTGTGTTTTTTCCAACTACCTTGTAAATGTTAGTTATAGGAACCAAGACTTATTACATTTATAGCATTATTACATTTATAATATAACATAGTGTCACATTAAAGGTAAATGTCAAATAGCAAAATGAATGAATATACTTTTGTAATTGAAAGGGACTGAAACTCACAAGAAGTTTAAAGTCTAAAAAATCTCCCAAATAGTTCTGTTTTATTCCTTTCCCCTTATTTTATCCATGTTTGAAATCACTTTTCTTTAACTTACCTCTTTGATCAGCCAAAGATGTCAAGATTCTTAATATTTTTATAGGAGGATTTTTCCACCACAGAAATAATATAAGAAAATATAGTTTATTTAGTAAGAATTTATTAAGTAAGTTCCTATTATGATTAAGATACATGAAAAATCAATTGAAGAATACAAAGATTTATGAGACAATAGTCCCTGTCCTTAAGAAATTTATATTTAATAGAGATGTCATAACAATATAAGAGGCTATAGCAGATGTCATTAGGTTAAATACAAACCAAATGCTGTAGCTGTGGAGAAATGGAAGTGATGACTTTTGGTTGAGGAAATTGGGGATATTCATGAAATCCTAGTTCTAGAACTGAATGAGGGTTGTAACTCATCTATTACAGTCTCTTCATTTGATGGTTGAGGAGCTATAGCCCACAGAAAGTAAGGCACTTGCCCAGAGTCACTCTGGTAACCAAGTTGTGATTGGAACTGAGGTCTTTGATTCCAAATTCAGCCATGTATACTTTTTTCTTCTAAGTCTTCTTAAAGGCCTTGGAGTCATGACAGTTTAACAGTGGAAGGGATCTTAAAGATCATCTAGGCCCTGAAAGATGGCTAATATAATGACAAGTGGAAAAGGAGGATAGTGTATATTCAAAGTATTTTCAAAGTAGGGTATAAGTAGAGATGTGGGAGTGGGGATAGTGTGGAAAATCCAGCTTGTCTAGAGCAGAGTATTTGTGTAAGGGCTATATAGAGAATGAGTCTGAAGACAGCAGTTCAGGGAAGATTGTGTGTGTTAATGAATTCTAGAGCAAAGAGTTAAGACTTCTTTGGGAAATGGAAACTACTGAAGGATTTTGACCAGAAAAACAATACATCTAGAAAGATTGTTCTGGTTAATGGAGTGCTTTTCTTGTCAAAAGACAATATTTATTATTATTATTATTTTCTTTTCTTTTCTAGATTCCAGAGGGAGGGACTGGAGATACAGGAAGAGAACGCACCAAAACCTTTACCTATGACTTTTCTTTTTGTTCTGCTGATTCTAAAAGTCCAAATTATGTTTCTCAAGAAATGGTAGGATTTCTAAAATCTAAGTGTGTATATTTTCATTTTATACAAGTTATTTTTATATAGCCAATCTTCTTCCTAAAAGTTTCTGTTACTAATTTACATATATGACCATGCAAAAGATTTATGATTTCTTTAGTGTTGGGAAATTCCATGTGTGTGAACTTCCTTGAGTGTGTCCATGACTTGCTCAAAAAGTTTTAAGGAGTTATCCAGAGCACAAAGGAATGAAATGATTTTTTTCCCCCCAGCACAACAAAGCTAAAATAAATCTGAGGTATGGATTGAGTCAGACAGAGTTTTCTGAAGCCTAGTACTCTAGCCACTAATCACACTACTTCTGCTCTTTACATAATCTTAGCAAATGCTAGCTATTGAGGCAGTTAAATGACAATGGTTTTGACTATTGGATTTGTGAACAAGAAGATCTGCATTGGAATACTTCCTTTTTCACTTACTAACTGCGTGACCAGGAGCAAGTTATTTGACTTTTGTCAGCCTTAATTTCTTCATATGTAAAATGGGGATAACAATAACATCTATCTTACAGTGTTGTGAAGAATAGATGATATAACACAAAGAACATATGCATACTGTAGAAGTGCTATATAAATATTATTTATTGTCTTTTGAGGATTGATGTCTTAAACCTGATAATTTTGTTCTATGATCAAATCTCTTTTGAACATCTTTGTAAATTATCAGATTTTAAAAAGTTGGCTTCATATTAACATTGTGAAAATACCATGGGAAGAGAGATTTATTAGCAGGCAGCTAAGCAGAAACAAGTTGATTTCTTAATTGTTTCTTTCTTGTAAAGAATAGCTCTTATTCTTAGCTTTTAAACTAAATCCAGAATTTCATGGACCTTTCATTTCCCATTAGTGTGAGACAGACACTGATACATATGATGTTATACATTCAATCAGCAAACATTTTTTTAAGTGTCAACTATGTGCTAGGCATGGTGCCTCCCAATCCTGGGTTCCTTTCTACTAGCAGTGTAACTTTGGAAAAATTAATTATTTTCTCTGTGCTTAGTAATACTTAGTAATAGGATTTGAGCTTCTTGGCAGAAATATTAGAAAAAAAATACTTGTTTAAAATTTTTGTTTAATTGCAAAACATTTTTTTAAAAAAAATATTTGTTTTGGATGTGTTTTTCTTCCATTGTTAGAAGTAGAGTAAGATAGAAGAATGGGGCATTGTGTTTTAGGGAGGGAGAATGATATCCTGCAGCATGGTGTAATGGAGATTAGACTAGTCAGACCTGTGTCTAGCTCTGTGTCAAGCTGTATAATTACAAGCAAGTGGCTTCAGGATCTCCCAGTGCTTTAAGACTTTAGGTTACTTATTCCGAAAAGCAATTTGGAACTATGCCCAAAGGGCTATCAAACTGTGTATACCCTTTGACTCAGCAGTGTCTCTACTGGGCCTATATCCCAAAGAGATCTTAAAGAAAGGAAAGGGACCCACACATGCAAAAATGTTTGTGGCAGCCCTTTTTGTAGTGGCAAGAAACTGGAAATTGAAAGGATGCCCATCAATTGGAGAATGGCTGAATAAATTATGATATATGAATGTTATGGAATATTACTGTTCTGTAAGAAACAACCAGCAGGATGACTTCAGAGAGGACTGGAGAGACTTGCATGAACTGATGCTGAGTGAAATCAGCAGAACCAGGAGAACATTATACATGGCAACAAGACTATATGATGATCAATTCTGATGGACATGAGATGTCCAATGAGATGATTGAAGTCAGTTCCAATGATCTTGTGATGAAGAGAACCATCTGCATACAGAGAGAGGACTGTGGGAACTGAGTAGATCACCATGTGGCATTTTTACTCTTTTTGCTGTTGTTTGCTTGCAGTTTTTTTTTCATTTTTTTTCATTTTTGATTTGATTTTTCTTGTGCAGGAAGATAATTGTATAAATATGTATGCATATCTTGGATTTAACATATTTTTTACTATGTTTAACATATATCGGATTACTTGCTATCTAGGGGACAGGATGGAGAAAAAGGGGGAGATAAAAATTGGAACACAAGGTTTTACAAGGGTTAATGTTGAAAAATTATCCATGCATATGTTTTGAAAATTAAAAAGCTTTAATAAAAAAGCAAACAAACAAAAAACCCTGCTAGAGAGTATAGGAATAAATGGAGTTTTCATTTTAAAGAAAAAAAAAAGATTTTATATTAGAAAATGGTGATAGAGGGAGCATCTATATCAATAAGTCTCTTTCTTTTTTCTTTTTCTTATTTATTTATTTATTTTGCGGAGGCAATTGGGGTTAAGTGACTTGCCCAGGGTCACACAGCTAGGACTTGTTAAGTGTCTGAGACCAGATTTGAACTCAGATCCTTCCCAATTCAGAGCTGATGCTCTATCCACTTCACCATCTAGCTGCCCCATCAATAAGTCTCTAAACTGATTAAATTCTTGTGGAGAAAAATCCATATAACAAGTGGGATTTTTCTTCCCACAGAAGATTCCATAATTGTAATTAAGAGTAGTAGTAGTGTCCCCTAGTAAGGGTTGTATTCCCAGATGGCCAGAATTCCAGATGCCCTTAGCCTTTGTTAATTGCACAACAGAATTCTCTATTGAAAATTTCTTCCTTTCTTCCTTGTATCCTATAACATGCTCACTCATGAGCAGACTTTAATTACTTAAAACTGTACTTTTGGTAAATCTGGGCCATTCTGTATTTGTTCTTTTAATAGATTTGTTTTCTTGATGCATTGAAATGTGGTAAGAGAAATTTGTTCCCTTTGAAAATTCTGAAAGAATGATGAAATCTTGATAGATTCTTCCCAGTGTCCCCCTCCCTTTATTCTGACTCACCTTCTTCCAAACCAATGGCTAATGTCTTTATGGCTGTCCCCTAACAGCAGTCTTCAGTCACGTTGTTTTGGAAACTCATTCTTCAGCCTCTGTAGTACAGAGTCCTGAAGGATTATTTAGGAATAGATTTAGATTTATGTACTGTTTTATTGGGTTGGAGGCAGAGTCCTAAACTCCCCAACTCTTAAAGCAGTTAAGAGTCCTTATATCCCTAGGGAGTTTTGCCTTAGGCTTACATCTGAATGAACAAGTATTCTTGTTATGTAGCAGAGCTTGATATTTTGGAATATCACAATAACACTTCCCCTTCCTTTAGGGCTCATGGCCTAGCTAGATCTATGTGATTTGGCACTATGTTCTAACAGCTACCACCTTTTAGGTTACCAGATGGAACCTAGTGGTAAGCTTAGTCATTGAAGCATCACTCATGCATAATCAATCACTGAACTTGATGATAATTTTGAGAGATAATTGATTCATTTTTATAGATAGGCATATAGATCATTAAATGATAGGGTTGGGCTACAATTCTTGGATGCCATATCTTTAGATTTTTGATTTTTAGTTTGAGGAAGTTGTAATAGAAGGAAATTAAAAAAAAAAACACATCAATTTGAAATGGTAAATTTTTATATTTTAAAATCTTCCTTATTTACATTTCATGAATTCTACTTTACCTTTAATATAAACACTTGTTTTAGATCAAAGTCAAGGATACATATTTTGCCATTATCTATAGCTTGGTGGTTCATAGCTATTCAAAAGTATTATAAGATATGTTTTTGTGATCTGAAATGATTGTGTTTTTTCTTTTCTTTTTGTTTCAGGTTTTCACAAATCTGGGCACTGATGTCTTACAATCTGCATTTGAAGGTTATAATGCATGTGTCTTTGCCTATGGGCAAACTGGATCAGGGAAGTCTTACACTATGATGGGAAATACTGTACGTTATTTATATTGTGTGTAAAGAAAATTTATTTATACTTCTTTATTAGGACTGATTCTCTTTTCTGTTCTATCTCCTTGATCTGCACTAATTTGGTTTTTATGTTCTGATCATTCTGGAGCAACAGGATAAGGCCAAGTTATAAGTTGAACTAAAATTTCCTTAGAGAGATGTTAAATTAGAAATAGTTTTAAGTGCATAAATATAAATAATGGATGCAAGTTCTAACCTATTTTCTTTTTTAAAAAGTCTCTGTAATCTTAAAAAAAATACTTTGGGCTTAAAAGTAAATTATGTTGTTCGTTTGCTGACAATTTAAAATAAAATCTATATAACTTTGTCCTTTTAAGAAACATTTTTACTTTTTTCCAATTGGGAAAAACTCATTAAAAAAATCAGTATCCTTGGAAGAAAGGCATTATATAAATCCAGTAAGTCTATTTGCTAAAAAGTCTGGAGAGGTTGAACTACAGAGATAATAATAATGAATTGACTCAAAAAACCATAGAAACAAAAAAAATTAGATCAGATATTATATCCATCTATCGCATTACTGTTAAAAGTCTGTCATAAATAAACAATGCTTTTTTATTACCTTAATCTGCTCTAGAGTTACAAGGTGTTTGCATCTTTCACTTTTTAAAGCTCATAATAGAAATGACTGGCTGATATAGCAAATGTATGGGAAAAAGCTATGTAGAATATAAAATGTGAAAACTTGGAATTAAAGAGCCCTAGATGTTAATGCTGCTTATTCTCGGGAATCTGAAATAGGAATATTGTTAAGTGTCTAAAATCTAAGTACTGAACTTGAAGAATTTTCATTTGATCTTTACTACTCGATTCTCATTGAGTCATTAAGGAAATACTAGCCCTTCCACCTGGGGCTCTGAGGCCTGGGACTCTGACCTCTCCTCTATACAATGAGGGCATTGGGCTAGGTGATTTCTAAGGTCCCTTCCAGCTCCACCATTCATTTTAGGAGTATGTGGTTAAGAGAGGAGAAAGAGTTAGTGGAGTTGTCTGAATTGTGGAAATGAGTTGGTTTCTGAGCTGAGTCTGACATAAAGCTAGTCAAAACTCAATAAAAGTAATATTTGATTATGGATCTCCACATAGCTCGCTTAGACATTTATTAAAGTAAGCTATGAATAGCAAGATTTTATTTGGAATTAGAATAAATTATACATAGTTTGGATCTTTATCTTTTTCAGTGAAAGAAAAAAAATTATGAAAGGACCTCAGTTTCTTTTACTGTAAAGTGAGGCTTGGACTCAGCCTCTTTTTGGGGTTTTCTATCTTCCTCTTGCCCCCTAAGGGACCCTGATCCCCAAGGCTCTGTCATAGGCTCTTTTTATTTTATTAAACAATCTTACTCATTTTCACATTTTCACTTAACAGCTCTGCAGTCTTTATATACACATCTGTTTTCTCCTCTAAATTCCAGTTCCACATTTCCAACTGCCTTTTGGATATTTCTAGCCACATGTTCCCACCAGAAGTTCAAATTTAATTTGTCCAAAACTGCATTCAAGTCCTCTTACCCCTCCTGCTCTTTATTTCTTCCTTCCCCTCTTCTCTTCCCCTATCTCATTTGACCCTCCTCCTACCTTCCCTAAATCTGTTGCAGGTATACTATCTAAGTAGTCGTATAGACTAACCTCAGAGTTGGTTTTAGATCTTCCCTATCCATCTGTCAATTGGCTTCCAAGTCCCATTGATTCAAGCTCCATTCTGATTCTCCTATTTACTGCTGTCATCTTTGCCAGAATCTCATTGCTTCTTGTCCTGTACTATTGTACTGTTTCTTCCTATTTCTTGTAGCAGTGTGTAGGCATATAATTTTTTGGTCAATCCCAATCGATCTTGAATTATAATTAGTAGTTTTCTCAAGAGTGCTCTGTGGTCATCACAAACACTACTTTTCAAAAACCCAAAAGGTAACTCTATATCTGGAATTAACCAAACATCAATCTAGAAATCAGACTGGTTATAATACTTTAAATTCTAAATTAGAGAATTTCTATACAGTCTGTTAAAATAAAACCTGCAGCTCAGATCATGAGCCTCTTAATTGCCGAATTGAAGAAGGTAGGGAAAATCACCAGGTTGTATAAGTATGACCTAAATAGTATCACTTATGAGTATGAAATGGAGGGGATGAATAGATTTAGGAATTAGGATTGGCAGAGTATCTGAAGAACTATGGACAGAAGTTTGCAATATTGTACAGGAGCCTGCAACAAAAAAAACATTCCTCAAAGAAAGAAAAAGAAACTGTATTGTCTGCCTGATAAGGCTTTCCAAAAGAAGGAAAGTGAAAGATAAAGGAGAAAGAAAAAGATAGATCCAACTGGCTTCAGAATTCCAGAGAACACCAAGACAAGATAAGAAGGTCTCCTTAAATGAGTAATGCAAAGGAATAGAAGAAAATAATAGAATGGGAAAGATGAGGTCTCTTCAATAAAAATAGAGATTTCAAGGGAATGTTTTGTGCAAAAATGAGCATGATAAAAGACAAAAATGGTCGGGACATAAAGGGCAGAAGAGATTAAGAGGGGGCAAAAATATGTGATCCATTATACAAGAAAGGGGTGTGGTTACTGATCCAGATTTAGACATCAGTTAGACTGAAGTCAAGTGGGCCTTAGGAAGCATTGCTAACAATGAGGGTCGTGGAGATGATAGAATTTCAGCAGTTATAAGATGATGCTGTTAAAATGCACTCATATGCCAGCAAATTTGAAAAGGGGTGGCTACTGGATTGGAAAAGATCAATTTACATCCCAATTCTAAAGAATGCTAAGGAATGTTTGTTACCAAGCAATTCTGCTCATTTCACATGGCAGCAAGGTTATGTTTAATATTCTGCAAACTAGCCTTTAGCAGTACGGGAACTCAGAATTACCAGAAGAATTGGGTAGTTTTTAAAGAGGCAGAGGAACTTGAGACCAACGTTCCTGGTGATCAAGAAAGCAAAAACATCCCCTTCTGTGCCATTGACTACACTAAGTTCTTTGTGTGGATCACAACAAAGTGTGAAAAGTCCTCAAAGGGATAGGAACACCAGCTTTGTGTCTCCTGAGGAACCTGTATGCAGATCCTGAAGAAACAGAACCGAAAAGGGAACAATTGATTGGTTTAAAATTAGGAAAGGAGTGTGACAGGGATGTGTGTGGTCACCTAATTTACTTAACCCATATATTCAGAATACCTCATGCAAAATGCCAGATGGATGAATCAAAAGCTGGAATGAAGATTGTTGGGAGAAATGTCAACAACCCCAGATATGCAGATGATCCTACTGTGATGGCCGCAAGTGAAGAGGAATTAAGAAGCCTCTTGAAGAAGGTGAAAAAGGAGAGTTGGAAAACTGGCTTGAAACTTGACACAAGTCCCCAAAAGAACAACAACAATGAAAAACCCCAAGATCTTAGCGACTGTTTCCATTCCTTTCTGCCAAGTAGAGGGAGAAAAAAAATGGAAGAGTCTATTCTTGGACTCAAAGATCATTATAGATAGCCACTGGAGCCATAAAATTAAAAGGTGTTTGTTTCTTGGAAGGAACACTGGCAAATCTGGACAACATACTGAAAAGTAGAAACATCACCTTACCGACAGGGGTCTGTCTGGCCAAAGCTATGGCTTTTCCAGTAGCAATATGTGGCTGTGGGGGTTGTATTCTTTTTTTTTTTTTTTTTTGCTGAGGCAGTTGGGGTTAAGTGACTTGCCCAGGGCCACACAGCTAGGAAATGTTAAGTGTCTGAGACCAGATTTGAACTCAGGTCCTCTTGACTTCAGGTCTGGTGCTCTATCCATTGTGCCATGTAGCTGCCCCGTGGGGGTTGGATTTTAAAGAAAGCCGAGCACCATAGAATCAAAGCTTTTGAACTGCAGTGGTAGGGAAGACTTTTGAGAATTCCTTAGACTTCCAGGAGATCAAATCAGTCAGTACCTAAATTGATTCAGGCTATACAATGGAAGATCTAACATTGAAGCTGAAGCTTAAAATACTTGGACCACATAATGAGAAGACAAGACTCATTGGAAAAGAGTCTGATGTTGGGAAAGATTGAAGGCAAAAGGAAAAGGGAACAGTAGAGAGTGAGACTGATCAATAGTATCATGGAAACAATGTACATGAATTTGGACAGACTTAAAAAGAAAGTGGAAGATATAAGGGCTTGGTGTGCTATGGTCCTTTGGGTCAATAAGAATTAGATATGACTGAACAACAACCTTACATTATACCTATATTATTTTCCATATTGGTTTGTAAACTCCCTGAGAATGTTTTTTATTCTTATATGTAGTTGGTCCTGTACTTTGTACATATTTGGTGCTTAATGTTGTAATTGAATTAGATATTCATAGTTTAGCATTGAATCCATTAATTGAAGATAGAATTTAAGCCAGAAGGGACCTATGAGATTATCTAGTAAAACTCATTTTATAAATGAGGAAACCAAGGCACATAAAGGCTAAATATTTACCAAAGCAAATTAACTGTTAAAGCTAGAACTGTAACCCATGAGCCTATGACTAGCTGTGGAGGCTCCAGTGTTCTTTCTTCTTGCATATTCAGTTGGAGGTTGTTTGTATTGCAAGAAATTATTTTCAGTTCTTGATTCTTATTACAGGGTGATTCTGGCTTAATACCTCGAATTTGTGAAGGTTTGTTCAGTCGTATAAATGAAATGACAAAATGGGATGAAGCATCTTTTCGAACTGAAGTCAGGTGGGTTTTGTTTAAATTGTTAGTCTCTTTCTTAGCAGGCCCATTTTCATCCGTCTCTTATAACTATACCTTCATTTGGGAAGGGCTTATGATTACAGGGATTCTCCTTTTCCTTCTTTCATTGCTATTTGGCTGTTGTCTCCTCCCCTTCTTATGACACTGAAGGCCAGTGAAGTCCAGAAAGTAGGAAGAAAGTGGCAGAAAGTAGTAGTAAGCATTTTCTCTCAGATAGCTCCTTTCTCCTCCCTTTCCCCTAGCATTGGTTTCCTTGGCATTTGTTTAGCTTAGTTCACCCCACCTCTTCACTTTCTCCTTTACAGAGTCTCTGTTCTATTCTTCACCCTGAAGAACTCATAGGATAATCTTAATTTATCTGAAATTTAACTGCATTAACATATAAACACCTAGTGGTAACATGGATAAGTGATTTTATCTTTTCCTTATGGTCTAAGTAAAAACAAAGAGAGGAAGAAATGGAGCTTTTTACTTTGTTTCTGTTTATTTTTTAAACAGAAACAAACCCTTAGAAAAAAATCACAAAGAGTCATATATGCAAGACTAAATTTTGTTCCCCAGTAGGTCTGTAAAGTAGCAAAACTTTTTCTTTTGGATAAATTTTTATTGATGACCTTCCTTTGTAAATCACATACATTCCCCAAGAGAAATCCTCAATCCTTCTCCAAGAAGGTGATTCCTTATACTAAATAACGATAAAAAGCAAAGAAAAGCAGCCTAGTAAAACTAGCCAATGCTTCAAAAAAGTCTGTCATTGTTTGTGATATTCTGCAGCCATTGGTAGCTATTTCAATACAGGAAATAAGAAGGTACCTTCTCAAATCTCATGTTTTGGCCATTATAATTTTTACAAGTTTTCAGTTTTGTCAGTGAGCTATTACTTATTCAGTGCCTGTACTATTTTTGCTAAGCTCTGGGGATATAAAGAAAAGCAAAAAAAAAAAAAATGGCTGCTCTCAAGGACCTCATAGTTTGATGGGGGAGACAGCATGAAAGCAACTTTATACTAAGAGGATATATGAGATAAATTGGAGGTATTCTTGGAGGGAGAGGTCAGTAGGATTGAAGACAGGGAAAGATCTTTTATAAAAGTGGAACTTTAGGAATTAGTAATGAGGAGGGAGAGTATTCTAGGCATAGGGAATAGTCAAAACATTCCAGAGTCAGAGGATGGAAATGTTGTGTTAAGAAACAGCAAAGAGGCTAGTGTCATTGGAAAGGTAGGCAGAGGCCAGGTTCTGAAGGGCTTTAAAAGCCAAAGAAAAGGTTTTATATTTGAGCCTGGAGGCAATAAAGAACTCCTAGAATTTAGTCAATGGATGGGTGGTGTGATATGGTCAGACTTGAATTTTAGGAAGATTAGATAGAATGTTATTCTTTCCATTCACATTGTTGTATTTTTTGTGTACTTGGCTTTACTGTTTCTATTTACTTTTCATCAGTTTATATTTCCTCTGCTTTTTTGGTAGTCACAGTTCAGTTATGTTCATGTCCTACAACTTATTTAGCCATTTCCAAATAGATAAGCATCTACTTTGTTTCTGTGTCTTTGCTACTACAAAGTATTGCTTTAAATAATTTAAATACTTATTTTTATAAATTTTTCCCCATTTGCAGTATTTGCTATCTTCCGATCAAGGTTATAGCCATTTTAGCCATTTTCTCAGCATTATTACAAATTACTTTCCAAAATGGTTCTATCAGTTTTTAGATATAATAGTAGCATGTTAGTGGGCCAGTCTTACTACAGCTTCTACAACATCAATATTTCCCATCTTTCATTTTCTTTGCTAATGTGCTGGGTATGAGTTGAAACCTCAGGTTTGTTTTGATTTTAATTTTGCTTATTAGTAATTCAAAAAATTCTTTAATATGGTTAATAGTTTTCAGTACTATTTGACCACTTTTCTATTGAGGTGTGGGAGAAGAAATTTTGAAATAGATGGCAACAATGAAAAATGGAGGAAAAAGCCAGTTTCAGAAGAAAAAGAGAATGATAATAAATCTGCTCTTGGCTAAGATGTTTCTCTAGGATTAGCACTAGTTGGAATCCTTGGGTTTTGACAGCTCTTTATCCTGAGAACTCATGGAGCCCCTGTTGTTCCATATGCTCTATTCCCATCTCTTCCTACTTTTCTTTCAAGTACATCCCTCCCCCAATCAGTTGCCAAACTTAGAACTGGGCATGTGACACTGAGGAAAGGGGATGTTTATGAAACTCACAGATAGTAATTAGAATTTTTAGTATTTGTTTGGGTCAGTTGTAGACTTTGTGAGGTTTGCCAAAGAACCTGACTCCTATGTGATAATATTATTTCTAGAGAATATGCCTTTCAGATTTTAAAGCCACTGACTTAAAATTTTTGGAGCTCAGTTTGAATGGGAATTGAGTGGGGCCTGTCTGGAATTGGTTTTGTGTAATACTGTTACTGTAGCTTTACCCTGATCTTAGGAATTCAAGTGCTTCCACTCGAAGTCTACTGTTCTCCTAATTTGGGGTAATTAAGGGAAACAAAACTTTTTTTCTTTTTAATGAGTTTTCTAGACAGCATCTCTACTATCTAAATATAAACTAATTAGCTGAGTATATTTGGCATAGGGAAATTTCTCTAGACAGGTGAGCCCTTGGTTTCTCAGTGTGGCTTTAATTCTCATGGGAATATATGTAAGCTTTCTATTTTTGGTAAGATTACAAATTCATTTTATATTCACATTATGTTCCCTAATTGGAGTTAAAATTTGTATGCATTAAAAATATTGAAATGTGAATTAATTTAAATCCAATTTTTTAGCTACCTTGAAATCTATAATGAGCGTGTGAGAGATCTACTTAGGCGGAAGTCATCAAAAACCTACAATTTGAGAGTTCGTGAACATCCCAAAGAAGGACCTTATGTTGAGGGTAAGAACATGTATTTCATGGATCTCTTTGGGAATTAGCATGAAGTTTTAGAAAAATGTTATTAAAAAAATGATATCGCATAAGTGGATTTTTGGTTGTTTCCAATCACACTTGAAATGTAGGTATTCTTATGTACTTATTTAAAATAAAACTATCCAACCAGACTATGAATTCCACTACTACAGAAGAGTGCTCTGGTTTTGATGTCAGAGGATGTGGTTTAGATCTTGGCTCTGATACTAGCTGTGTGATCATAGTCAAATCACAAAGCCTTCCTGGCTCTTGTTTCTTTCCACCGAAGTCTCAGTTTATGAGCTTTCAATTTCTGCATATACGTGTTCCATTCCAACCCTATTGGCTTAGTTGCTGTTTCCTATCCTTAGTGTTCCATCCTACTATCCTCTGTGACCGAAATGTTTTTTCCTTCCATTTTTTGGAATCCCCAGTTTTCTTCAAGGCTCAGTTCCACATTCCATACTTCACCTTTTATGATCTTTACTTGTCAGTAGTTTCTGGTTCCCCTCCCCCATTTACATTCTATTTATTTAAGTCTATACAAGTTGTTTCCCCCCAGTAGAATGTATACTTTTGGGAGGCAGGGGTAGTTTCATTTTTGTCTTTGTATTTAGTCTTTGAACATGGTAGGTACTTGATATATGCATATTGAATTGAATCTTGTGACATGATTATGTTACATATTTAAGTGGCCAAACTACTTTTTAAAGCCCTTATTTTATGTATTAAGTAAAACTCCCCTGGTTTGAAGAACCATCTGAAAATTAATTTACAAATGTTTTCATACAGGGTAAGTAATCCCTGCTTTGTGCTTAATAGTGAAAGCTCTTATCATTATTCTTAAAGTACAGTTGTCTGCTCTTTCTCTATATATATTTATTGCTCCAATGACAAATACTGATAATAAAGAGATTCTTGGAGTTCTTAGCATGGAAAGACATTTGTATTATTGAACGTGAATATTTTTAAAAAAGATATTTATGCTCTCTATTTAAAAAATTTAAGTGGAGAGATTAAACATGTAAACAGGATCTCTATTGTTCTATTTGATGATTTTTCAAAATTGAATTTTAATAAGTGAGTATGCTCATAATAATTTATACATGAATGCCAAAGACTGATGGATTGCACAGAAGCTCCTGTCTGTATGTTGCGAACATTGTCTTTGTGGAAGGAATGTGTAGATTCTGGACATGGCAATCTCTACTTAATTTCACGAAAATGAAATAGATCATATTTTATAGACAGGAAAAGACAGGATTATTCCTGAACCATCTACCTACAGATAATCTATCAGTGAGTCCGAGGTAAGATCAGAATTAGTAAAAACACAAGAAGAAATACTAACAATAAGAAAAAGATGATGTAGGATTGAAACAATAAAACTTTAAAATGATTAAAGATAAAATAATGAAAAGAAAAAATAGGAAATGGACCATATAAACATAAACACTTATAATAATTTTGTCACCAAATTTGTTCAATTATTTGCCATAACAAGGAGACTAAGAAGCATTAAATAGCTTTTGAGGATAGGGATTATTTCATTCTTTGAATTTGTATCCTGCATGCGTACCATTGTGCATATTGAGGTTCTTATTAAAATTTATTAATTGATTCTTATTAATAATCTGACATAACTTGCCAAATAGTGAATTAATTTGTTAAATTGTATGAGAACAATGATTAAGTAGGGCCCTATAAAGAGAAGCTGTGAAAAGTAAAACTAGTTTAAAGAAATTTTGACAGGATATCCAATCCAAAGTCATTCCAAGAGTGTATTCAAAGTTGAAAATAAAAAGGCTACAAACAAATAAAATGGAAAGAAAGGCAAAAATAGTCTTTGCATTCAAAGAGCTCATCTTCAATGGGGAAGGAAACATGTAAATAATTATATGCTAAAAGCTATATCCAGAATTGGTGTAAAATAATCTCAAAGGAAGTGCTAGCATCAGGGTGGATTGGGAAAGTGATTCATACAAGAGGGAATATAATTGTGAGTAGGGGAAAAATTCAAAGGCATAGA
This sequence comes from Myrmecobius fasciatus, assembly GCA_023553655.1. NCBI lineage: Eukaryota > Metazoa > Chordata > Mammalia > Dasyuromorphia > Myrmecobiidae > Myrmecobius > Myrmecobius fasciatus. The sequence continues at coordinate 128,330 of JAJPUD010000694.1, read as the reverse complement.
AAACCTCATTTATTAATAATGAAAAAGGCTAGTGAGAGAATATCAAAATCTACTGACTTATATGATTATTTTCTCATATAAAAATATAAAACTACATAATATCTAATGTACAGAAAATTTTAGAGCACTTAATATATTTCAATGGATTCATCATTTCATTTTTATGGATACTCCTTCAAATGGTTCAGATTGCAAACTATTCTCATATTCTTATCCTGTGAGCTCTTGTCCACGTCTATCTGATATACTGGGGAACTTTCTTCTAGGACTATATAATGGTAGATTTTTGAGTTAAAAGAAGACCTTTAGTACTTTAATAGAAAAAACAGAGTCTTGGAGAATTAAAGTCAAGTGCCTAAGCTCATATAGGTTGTTGGCAGTGCTGAGCCTGGGAATCTTTTCACTGCAGATCTGGTATGCTTTTATACCATACCATATTGCTGTCTATTCCTTGATTATTCTTCCTTCTCAATAAAGTGTTAACATATGGACATATTTTTTTGTAATCTGCATTTGTTCTTTTGCTGTATAATTTTTCAGTTTTAGGGTAATGTATAAAGCATGATTATAAATACTAACATGATCATGCTCTTGCATTTAAAAAAAGCAAATAATACTCTAATTGGGCTGCTTATTGACAAAGTTGTATGATATTTAATAAATAATAAACTTGTATTTAATGAAGTTGCAAAGATTTTTTTTTGTATTTTTTGCATTTCAGATTTGTCAAAACATTTAGTACAGAATTATAGTGATGTAGAAGAACTTATGGATGCAGGGAATATAAATCGAACCACTGCTGCAACAGGAATGAATGATGTTAGCAGCAGGTCTCATGCCATTTTTACCATCAACTTCACTCAGGTAAAGAGAACTAAGGGCCCTTCAATCAGCAAATTTATTTCCTGAATTCCTTATGTCTAATTCTTGATGAGCAACATGGGAGAGCTAATTATTATTGTTACCCAGAGAAAGAGGCAGAAAAAGTGGTTGATTTTTTTTTTTAATTAAGAATGAAGTGTATGATAGTTGCATTTTTTCTAGATTTATAGTTAGAGTAGTTTGTAGTGTCTTGAGGTATACCCTTAAGAAGTACTTAGCAGACTTCAGTTCTATACTAGACTTAAAAACTTGTTCATATGCTAAATTAAGCAAAAGTTTTCATTTTTGTAAACTCTGTGGGAGATAATAGATTGTGAGTCAAGTCAGCTGGAAGCCAAGATAAATAATTGTGTCAAGGTCCATTATCACTCCATGGATTTCCCCTAGCAAACTTGATTATGATTGTGAGAATGTTATGAAAGGAGAAATGAACATTTATAAGTACTAATGCAGAAATTCATTGTAATCAAAAATCAAGTGTTGAATATATATGGAAGTTATTACAATTAAAATTCAGCTTAATACTTGGACCAACAAAACACTCATACTTGAAGGAGCTACTGGGATTTCTTAGGAGTAAATGATTTTTCCATTCATGTAGATTACATCTTAACTCTGCCATAATAGATGATCTTTATGAGGTGATATACTAAATATATTCATGCACTGGTGGGGATGAACTTAAACTAATCCTTTGCTGATAGCTTTACAGTTTCACCAGGGCCAGCCTCAAGCCTCTTTCTAAGTAGATATGGTTAAGAGCTGTTAATTTATGCTCCCCACTGGCATAGCTTTTTGAGAACAAAGGCTCATCTGTACACTCTGGGGCATCCAATATAGGACTTCAGTAGAAAACAGAACAGACATTTTTCAAAAGTCCAAGGTATTTAGAGAGAAAAACTGAAATGTAACATTTAAGTCTTTAGAGAGATATCATGATATAATGGAAAGACTTTTGGACTGATGGTTTACTTGAGTTTGGGAATTAGAGCTAAAACTGATAAGGTGTCTACACTAGGGCTGGCACCATTCTGTTGAGCCCCTGGTAGCAGAGCAGGGGGCTCTTTTTCTTTACCTTAGGAGGGTTAATTGATCTAACCCAGGTAGGAACAAAAACAGTGGAGCAGGTGCTGATGAACAATGGAGTCTGGCCTTGAGTAACTGCTATGCTTTTAGCCTGTTCATCATAGGGAAAGACCCAGTTTCAAAATTTCCTCGACTACTTCACAATCGAAAGAAAATGAAGAATTCATCCCCGGTTAAATTCAGGGGCATTTTTACCAGTTGAGGTCTTAGTTCCTCATTCTTTGATTTGATATACTGTGTGACATATTTGCATCTCTCTGCTCAGGGGCCTGATTATGGCTCCTTTAGTTGTAGTTTCAAATTGTTATAAATTTTTTCTACTGTATCTTTCAATGCTATTGATTTTATTTACTTTATTGAATAAAGAGAACAGTAATCATTGATCCTTTTAAGTATTTTTCTTTTTTTTTTAACACTTTATAGAGAGAATGTTTGTTTAGGTACAAGTTGTAATAGATGGTTTTTGAGGTCACTTTCAACTTTGAGATTATCTAGTACTGTGATTGTTTACTTGATATACTACTTTAGGAATAAGGAAAACTTTTTTTTTATCAGAGACTTTGGAAACAATTAATTTCAGAATTAGAAATACAATTTTTTGTTTGTTTAATTTTAAACAGGTAAAACTCATATAGAAAGGATAATTTTGGTAGATCTTTGAAGTAAATTAATAAAATGTTATCTAGAAACCTTATGAAATTGAAGCCGAATAAATTAATTACCTCCTGATTAGTGCACATCTTTACGTGGATATCCTGCTGGCATCTCATGGAAGGCTTCATGGTGTGGTGAAAAGACCTTATATATCAGAGAACCTGGGTTCAGATCCTACTTCTTATACTTAATTATCTGTGTGACCTCAGGCAAGGCATATCACTATCTCAAGTTTCATATTGTCTATTATGAAAAGGAATGGGTCATTGTATTAATTGGATATTCTCAATATGACTGTTTAATCCATGTATAAAAAAGCAAATTAGAAAATCATGTGTGGAAGAAACTAATTGTAGTGTTGGGTAATCTCAAGAGTTGGAACTGGCCTCAAACATACTTGAACAAATAATCTTTGTATAGTTTAATAGCAAAAAAATGTTTAAATGGTTACTATTATCTTCCCTAAATAAAAGAAATAAAACCACACTAATTATGTTCAAGTATTTTGGTTGTATTAAATTTAATTTTCAGTTTCATAGTCAGCATAAGGGCAATAAAACATAAAAAAATCCCAAATAACAAACAAATCCCCAAACCATATCCCGAAAACCCACAGGGAAGAGTGGGAAATAATTAAAATTTGTTTCATAAACAACATCAGAGATCCATGTACCTTTTCATTTTTGTTTATGTACTTTACTCCAGGCAAAATTTGATTCAGAAATGCCATGTGAAACTGTGAGCAAGATCCACTTGGTTGATCTGGCGGGGAGTGAGAGAGCAGATGCCACAGGAGCTACTGGGGTTAGATTGAAGGAAGGAGGGAACATTAACAAATCCCTTGTTACTCTGGGAAATGTCATTTCTGCCTTAGGTAAGTCACAGTGTTGCTCTTAGCTTCCTTCTATACCTCTTCTTACATTGTTACCATGAAGCAATTAAGCTTAGTGTTTTTGTTGTAGAATAATAGCTTAAAACTCTTTTGAACCAGAAATAAAGGAAAAATAAAACTTCATAAACCTGTTTTTTCCCTACAGCTGATTTATCTCAGGATGCCACAAGTCCTTTTATAAAGAAGAAGCAAGTATTCGTGCCTTACAGGGACTCTGTTTTGACTTGGTTGCTAAAAGATAGCCTTGGAGGAAACTCTAAAACTATCATGATTGCCAGTAAGAGTTTTAATTTTTTCTCTAGTTTATGTTGTGCCTTGTGTGAAACAGTTATATGTATTTAGGCTTAATGTTGCTTGTTAGAAATTCACACTGTTTACACCTTTTTCAATTAATAGTTTTTCTTTTCTGTCTTAAAGCTTATCAGCGAATATGGCCTGTGTCCTATGTGCGTTAGCAACTACATTATTAAATTATTGAGACTATGCCTATTCCTTGATTATCAAACCAAAGTAATGGTGTGTGTATGGGTAAATGCTAAATTTTACTTTTGCTTAAAAGAGGGGTGGAGAAATTTTTTTTTTCTTATTGGAAGTTACCAACCTACATAGGAATAAATAAGCATTTGTATAAGGCTTTATAATCTGCAGGGAAAAAATGAAGGGCTGTAGGGATTAAAAGTAAATGGATTTTCTTTTTTAGATTAGAATATAGTCAATATTAAAATTGAAAATAGATGTAAAACTTTAATAAATAAGACTTGATTCAGTTAATCATCTCCAGTTCCTCTACTCTTCAGGACTTTTTTAGGCATCACCTCTGCTTTGGTTACACTTCTCTCCCTTCGCAGTCTTGAGCTCCTTGGTGAGCAGTTCAGCTTTACATTATCATTTACCCTTCTCCTCCGCCCCCACTTTCATTCACCCTGAAACATCTCTTTGGTTTTCATTAGGAAAGTTGACTTTATCCATGTTCAGATATACCCCTGCGTTGGAATTCTGCCGCCAGCCCCCCAGGGCCTTGGACTTCTTCTGGGGAGCAGCACTTGCTCTGTGTTGAATCTGTCAGCTTCGCCCCCAAGTAAGGCAGACAGGCTGTTCAGTCCTCAGACTGTGGCCTGCTGGCCTAAGGAAGATGTCAGACCTAAGCTTGGTGACCGCCGAGGCTCACGAACTCCCTGGCAAGAACCGCAGTGGAAACATTTCCATCCTTACAAAGGCAGTGGGGTCTTCAGGACAGGGAGTTGGAGCACTTTTTTGTCTTGCTTTGTGGACACTTCCTGGCTATCACTTCTCCCTCCTCAGAAAAGCTGGTAGATGGCAGTTCAGTTCCTGGGCATCAGCCTTCCCTAACTGATTTTTCTTTATCTGACTTACCACAGTGGTTCTAACAGAACTTCACTTTTGTCATATCTCCCACAGCATCTCCCACCTTACCTTCTCAGTTGGGAATCTTGAGGGCTGTTGAGATGAGCCTCATCTTTTCCCTTTCCCCTCATTTGATTTTATTTCCCATTATCTCCTTTCTTCCACTCCCTAAGGATATATTCTTTCCTCATCCAACACCTCCTGTACTCTTGTCCCCATATCCACCAATATTTTCTAGACAATTGTCCTCAAATTTCTTCCTATTTGCTTTTTCCCTGAAGTCTCTGACAGGCCAAGATCGCCCCCTCCATCCTTAAAAAAATCCTTCTTAGCTCCTTCTATCTCTGCTGTCTATCATGTAGTGTTTCTCCTCCTGTTCGTAACTAAAATTTTTGAAAAAGCCATGCTGGACTCAGGCACTCCACTTTCTTTCCTGACAGTATTTTCTAAGCCTTCTGAAGTCTTGCTCCCAACCTCAAAAAATGTTCTCTCTAAAGTTACCAATAATCTCTTAAAAGCCAAATCTAATGGCCATTTTTCAGTCCTCTTCCTTCCTGGGTCACTTCTCTCCTGGACACTTTCTTCCGCTCTGGGTTTTCAGATTGGTCTCTCTTGGTTTTCCTCCTGTATTTCTCTCTGTTCCATCTCAGTCTTTCTACCGTCTTCACTGATGTTAATTAACTCTGCTAACTGTGAGTAACCCTGAAGTCTAAGTCTTGGGACCTCTGCTCTTTTTTCTGTGTTCTATTTCACTGAGTCATCTCTGTACCAATGAGTTCAATGATTATGCCACATTTGCGTAAGGATTTAGTTTATGAACATTTTCCTTACTATCACAACTGTATAAGGTGGGTAGCATAAATATTAATATTCCCGTTTTACATATGATGAAGTCAAGGCTCAGTGAAGTTTAGGTGACTTGTTCTTGGTCAAATGGCTGCTCAGGGAAAGATCCTGGTTCAAGCTCCCCATTGTAGTGCTTTTTTCATTTTACTATGGTCCCTATAGTTGTGAAAAAGCAAACACATCTTAATATTTGCTGTAAAGTGCTGAGTAAAAATGTTAATTAATTTACTAATGCTGTTTTTTTTTTAAAGAAAATGCATCTTCCTGAGGTAAAGAAATTGTTCAAAATTGCCAAACATTTTTTAAAAGTGTATTTTTTCTGTTTAAAATTTGGAGATAGAGATCCTGTAATCATCAAATTCCAGAATTTGCATTTTGTAGATGAGAATACTAGAGAAGTTGAGAAATTTGTTTAAGCTCTCATCTAATTCATGGCAGACTTAGCCCATCCAACTGGGTTTTCCAAATCAATCCAGTGCTCTCTCTGTAGCATCATTTCATCATTCTTGAAATCCTCTTTTTGTCTATTTTTGAAACAGATAAAACCCCACATTTATGCCCTAGGGAGTAAGTGATATCATTAAATTCAATATTTGAAAGAGGAAAAAAATGTTGTCAGCATGCATTTTTGTCATCTCTTGAACATACAGTTTCACTAAACATCTCCTTAGATTTATCCTGCAACACCTGAAGAAAGGAGGGGAAAGCCCACGTTCACTGTCTAATTTGAGAATTCTCCACTTGTGAGTGAAACAATAAGGCCAATCTGTCCGAGCTATACACATGGCAAACATTTTATGACTATTTTAAGCTTGAGTGAAACTTGTTACATTTGTACATTTTTAAATTTCCATCTTGATTGATGAAAAGGAACGTATTTTCTCATTTTTCTTGATAGTATCTTGAATAAATCACTACATTTTTGGTAAAGTATCATTCTCTTTTCTTTATGCAACAGATTATCATAAAACATTTCAAGTGCCATATATTTTTCTTTATAATGGTACAAACTTTCTACATTCTTCAAATTAGCTTCATGTTAGGCTGAGTATCTCAAAGAGTCTCTATAGGCTCTTTTTTTTGGCATCCCACCTCAGGTATAGTGGTTAAGAATAGGGATTCCTAAGCCCAAGGTCAGTGAAGCTTTTTTTGTTCATATCCTTTTCTGTTCTTTGAAAATATTGTTGCTTCATTTTTATTATTTATCTACCCATTCATTAGATGATAGTGGATGCATCTTCAGCCTCAGAATACTATAATGGGCAACTTGAAGGTGTTTTATGAGAATCTGTTTTAAAAAATGAAGACCAAGAGGTATAGCAATCTTATTTGTTAGTGGTGACTTTTTTCCCTCATAGGGTTAAGGAATAAAATATGATTAGAAATTTAAATTTCTTAAAAAATTACAAGTATCCTTGACTTTAGTGAATCTTTTACAGGTGAACAACTTCACTCCATTAGACCCATAGTTATCACATGCATACTCAAGAAAAGCCTATAAACATATTATAGAGATTTTTTCCAATGGAATCAAATTAATTATCCATTAGCATTAACATAAGTTTTTCTAAGATTTTGTTTAATAAATGAACAGTGTATATCACTTCTTAAAAACTAAAGCTAGGAAAGGTAATAGGAAAAAGGCAATAATGTGGTTGGAATGCGAGAGACAGACAGACAGACAGACATGCGTCCTAGATGGTGTGGTAATTTCTGCTTTTCATTACTAAGGATATGGTAGTCAGCATTAACCTTGTGTTGTAAAGTCAGATATTCATGTACACGGTCATCTTTAGAATAGATTTTAGCAAATAATAAAGATTTTCTCAAGTTGTTTCACAGTATAGTTTAAAGACCTCTAAATTGTGAAATGGAGGACTCAACTTCTCATCAAACTTTGTGGACCTCAGTTTCCTCATCTGTAAACAAGACAAGTTCCTCTGTAGGCATAAAATTCTGTGATATAAAGAGGATTGCCCTGGCCATAATTTACCCATTCGTCTGTTAGAGGCTGAGGAAGCTTGTTAAATGTGGCTTTTGAGAAGTCATCTGCTTTCTAACAAAGCTATGTTTTAAACTGTCTTATATGAAGAGCCGATTTTATAAGGTCAGCAGAACAGGAGATAGCCAACTCTCCTTAGCATCTGTGTCTATTATTTAAGTCCCTTCGTTGCCAGAAAAGTCTTCTTTATGCAACCGAATTATCTTATGTTGCAGTCAGCTCATTTCTTTTGTCTTTAGTGGCTTTTCCAGGTTTTCCTTCTGGAACTGTGGCAATCTTTTCTTTTATGAACATAATCTTTTACTTTAGAATATTTAAAATTCTTTAAGCAAGAAGATGGATTCTTTATTTGTTAGTTAACTTTAATTAGAATATTTTTATTTTATTCAATGAAGTAAAATTTTGGTACAAAAGTTACTTTGACAAAATTTACATAGGCTCACGCTACTACCCAAACTGCATCTAGACTGGGGAAAGTGGGGCTTTATTCCCTTGTCAAAGAGATTTAGATGACACCAGCAGAATTTGTAATCTCTAAAGAAGTAGAAATAAATGGGCTTACTGCACCTATTTAGGAAGACTAATTAGTTAGAATAGAGAGCTACCAGATGGCATACTTCCTGCATCCAGCCCTGCCTAGTGAATTTCTTCCTGGCCCACTCGTTCTCTGTTTCCTCTCCATAGCAATGGACTCACTAGCAGCAGCCTTGTATTGCTCCCATGGTAGGTTTCAGTCTTTTTCTCCTCCCCATGAAGGGTAACCTGGACTCTTTCCCCCAGTAGGAATTTATACATTCGTGCCTAAAGTACCTTTGGAGTCTTTTTCCCTTGTCTCTCCTAGATAGCTAGCAATCTTAGCAATGAAGAAGTAAACTTATATTTGTGTTAATAGATAGGAATGTGTGTGTGTGTGTGTGTGGCTTGCTCATTTTATATATAAGGAAACTGAGGCAAATAGTGTTAAGTGACTTGTCCAGGGTCACACAGCCAGTTGGTGCTTGCCACCATATTGGAACTCAAAAAGATCACACACATGTATCTGTGTGCAGGTATATGGATATACATAGGTGCACATGCCAATGTACAGACATGCACACCAGCATATCAAGATATATACCATTGTACAATATACATGTGTGTATACCATATATGTACATACATGCATGCGTGCATAATTAAATGTAGGTTGAGTTTGGGATATATGTGTGTGTTTTACTTCTTCATTGCTCAGATTATGAGTTATGAACGATTAAAACTATGAAAAACAGTATTGTTTTCAGAAAATGCCAATTTAGTCCATTTCTTTGGTTTTTTTTTTTTTTTTGGTTAAATTATTCTACTTTTGATATTGTCATATAATACTAGGGAATAGTAATGAAGAAGTTGTAAGAAGCATGGTGTACTATAAAGAATCCTAAGAGCTAAATTCAAATTCTGACTGCTACTTATTTCTTGAATCATTTAGTCATTTAAATCTCTCATCTGTAAAATGAAAGAATCTGCTAGATGATTTCTAAAGGCCATTTCAGCTTTTACCTTGATAAATGTATAAACTCAGTACAGGAGCCTAGTGGAGACTAGGTTCTGTATAATTAACTTGAGAATTGAAAGACAAGTCAGTTGCAAATTCAGTCAGAAAGATTTCTGCTCAGTGTTGTAGAAGTTTTAAAGTTTTTTTTCCCTCTTGAGATATATTCTTTCTTTTAACTCTAAAGGGTTAGGAGTAGTCTTTTTCTGTGGTATTAAGTCAGAGGCTTCTGGATCTTGTCTATTACCTCTATTTACTTCATGTATTTTAAAAGAATTTCTCTTGAATGTGTTCCCATCCACATATGATAGAATCTTATAAAATACACTATATTTAGGGCTAGCAATTAGAAATACTCACATTTATCTATCCCTTCATTTTCTAATTTACTTATCCTTGTATAGCATTTTGTTAAAGTGAAGGGAATTAGCTAATAAAACTCTTGAACTTGCTTATTCCTACATTTCTTTTGCAGAGTTTTAAAAAAAGCTTCTAAAAGCTATATATATATTTTTTTTGTAGCAATTCTCACATGTTTTAGAGTCATATTAAATCTCCTTTTTAGAATTTTGTAAATCATTATGACAATTATATGAATGAGGGAAAACCCAAAAAGTACATTTTCTTTTTTGTTTGATGGAAAAATAGAATAAGAAGATCCCTGTCCCATCCAACAAATGGGCATAAAATCCACATTTCTTGGTTAAGAAACTACCCCTAATCAGCTCTTACTCTTTTAACTTTGTGTCATATTTCAAATTGCAGTTTATTATTGAAGAATATAATGACAATAATTTTCTTTTCATATAAGAGGACCAGCTCACTAAGTCCTTTTTGTATGGCTATTAATTTCAGATACAAAAATATTTTGATCATTTAGTGTTTAATTGTAGAATTGAGTTAAGCTAACTGAAATTTAATTTGGTAGTGAACACTCTCCTTATAAATCTTAAGATATTTTTTAATATTCATTACTAGAGTAGTGAATGTTTATCTTCTCAACAACCTGAGGTTAATGTGACTTTTAGATCATGAACCAAGTTTGTATTAAATGAAACTCAGTGCTGGATAAATAACTTTTAAATTCATTCTTCACAGCTATTTCACCTGCCGATGTCAATTATGGAGAAACCCTAAGTACTCTTCGTTATGCAAATAGAGCCAAAAACATCATCAACAAGCCTACCATTAATGAGGATCCTAACGTCAAACTCATTCGTGAGCTCCGAGCTGAAATAGCCAGACTAAAAACTCTGCTTGCCCAAGGGAATCAGGTTAGGTTTCTCTGAGATTTTATGAATAATTTTCTTTGAGTAATATTTCTATTTCTGGATCTTAATGAGATAATTATCTCACTCATTATATTGACTTGAGTAAATAAGTGCTAGCTGAAGCTGTGAATGAATAAACTGGTTTTCCCTCCTCCTTATATGAAGTTCCAATTGGCTTTTGTAAAAGGAAATTTTTTTGCTAAAGTTGATGTGATTAATAACCTAATAGATATCAATTTTGCATCCATTTAGCAAAATACAGCATTCTCTTGATTTGTGGTTTAGACTTTTGGTGTTTAGTTTTAAAACAATGAAAAGTTTGTAAAATGTCATTATTATGCAAAAATTCATAACACTTAGGGTATTTATTTCGTTTTAATGTTGTCATACTATGACTTTATGGAGCTTCACAATAATCTATTGTTGAATGCATACTTTTTAAATGAAATTATCTTATTCCTAGGGCCTCTTGGTGGATAACTCAGATCTGGATAACTCAGATTTTTAGAGGAGCTCCATAACAAACTTGTCTTAATGCAAAATTTGATTCCACATAGTTTCTACCAGAAATCTGTAGAGAGTTTATATCTGTTGTGCTAGGAATGAAAACTCTGATTAATTAGAGTATAAAGCCACTTTTACAGGAAATCTAAAATGAAATTTTTTAAAAGTTGATTTTTGAACAGTCAGAAATAAAATTTCCCATCTCCAGATTCTTAGACAGCAAAAGATATTATGCATCTTCCCCCACCCCAAACATAATTATTAAAACATCTCATGTAACTATCTTTAAACTTAAAAGGCTTTTTCTGGATCATATTATATCTCATAAAGTTGTGGTCAAGTTACTTGTGATTTCTGGTAATCTTAGAAATAGTCAATTAGCTCATTAGTTACTTTGCATTGAAGCAAGATGGAAAGCAGGATAAAAGCTTGAACTTTTGAAGTTTCCTGAGCCATGCAGAATGTTTCATATTTCTTCCCTTCAAAATGCCCAACTATTACATAAGAAAGATTCATTGTGGTGCTTTTTTGGTCCTCAGTTCTAAGCATATTTTCCATTTGTAGAATGGAACATATTAGAATGGAAGATAAATTCCTCATGCAGGGTTTTGGATTGCACTCATATTCTTACTATTCATTAAATTGAACTTGTAGGTTCATTTGGTTGATAGGTCTGTGATACACTTGCCTTATGCACTATTTTCTAAGCCAAACTATAACTGTGGACCATTACAATATTTAAATTATCTCCTGTGACCTGTTCTTCTTTTGCATTCTTTAAGCTTTTCTTTAATGCAAGGGGTAGAAATTGGGAGCAGATAGGAGCCAGGATGGTTGGAGTAAGAGACAGTGTTTAGGTGTTTTAAAGCATGGATTTCAAGAAACAAAAGATATTTACAGTAAGAGTTTGCAGAGCGTTTAAAATCTGCCATGATTTATAGACACGATTTTGGGAAGTACATGTAGTGAAAAATTGGAGATAGATAAACTTTAAAAATTATGACTTGATAAGAACAAAATTTTGCAATTTGTACCAAATTTGCTGATGAAATTCTCAGGCAACCTTATAGATTAAACTTTGTTAGATTATTGAATGGCTAATTAAATTACAAAATGGAACAGGAATACCCTGTACTGGTTGGAAAAAATCACGATGGCTTTAGTCATACTTTAATAAAGCACAAAGGTTGCAAAGACAAATGGCACAGAAAATACAGGGACAAATGTTACAAGGGGGGATGGTTACAGCAAAACGTGGGGATGGAAATAGAATGGTACAAGAAGACGTGTGGGGAAAATGATGGAGAAAGGCATAGCAAGTAACCTGTCACCAAAAAGTAGAGTTAGGAGCACTTGGTAGCATAGATCCTTAGGAGTTTGGGGTCTCATTTTTATAAGGTTTTGATGAGGGACAGATTCAATATCTCAAGGGGACACTTGGGAAGGTTAGTGCATCAATGTATCCAAATCATCCCGAGACTGTTTGTAAACTTTAAAGTTAACATAACTTTATTATGTCACGTCATTTTAAAGTTATCGGCACCATTTGGCAATCTGCTGGCCTTACTATGTGGTTGTTTGGAACTTACTGTGATATGCAATTTACATATCACAGGATCAAAAGGCCCTGACAGTAAGGGATGGATGGCTTTCCTGGATTTAGCATATATTCTGTGATTCCAGTGATTTTCCTAAAGCTCATGATCATATTGCTCTCTGTTCAGTACATTCCATTGGTTCTCTGGTGCTAGTTTATAAACTCCTGCTTGACATTTAATTTCTCTACAACATGACTTCTTTTGCTCTTTCCAGTCAATACTACCCTTCTCATCCCTCAGGATCATGACTTAGGTATCATCTTTGACTCTCTCTTCTCCCATATCTAATCTGTGCCCAAGGCCTATCAATGTCACCTTTACAATATCTCTTAAATACATTCCCTTATCTCCTCGAAAACTGTCACTACTATGAAGAATCATATTGCACTATATTATAATAGCCTGCTGGTGGGTCAGCCTCCTTCCAATTTCTCCAGTTCATCCTCCATTCAGTCATCAAAACGATTTTGTAAAATAAAGGTCTAATCATGTCACCCAAGTGCTCAACAAGCTCTAGTGTTTCCCTACCATCTCAAGGATTAAATACAAAAAATCTCTGTCCTTCATAACTTAGCTCCTCCTACATTTCCAGTTTTTTTACACTTTACTTCCCACTACATTTTCCTCTTTGCCTCATGATCCATCTCTTGGCTCCAGGCATTTTCACTGGATATTCTCCATTCCTGGAATGTTCTCCCTCTTAATCTCTGCCTGTCAGCATCTTTGGTTTTCTTTAAGTCCCAACTAAAATTCCATTTCTTTTTTTTTTTTAAATTAAAACTTTTTATTTGCAAAAGATATGTATGGGTACTTCTTCAACACTGACCCTTACAAAGCTTTCTGTTACAAATTTTTCCCCCCTAGTCCCCACACCTCCCCCAGAGGGCAGGAAATCCACTGCCTGTTAATTATGTTAAAATACTTGACAAATCAAATATATGTATACATATTTCCACACTTATCATTGTTGTGTAAGAAAAATCGGATCTACAAGAAAAAAATCAGTGAAAGGAAACACAAGGCAAGCAAACATCAATAGAGAGCATGAAAATGTTATGTTGTGGTCCACATTCATATCCCTCTCTCTGGGTGAATATGGCTTTCTTCACTGAACAATTGGAACTGTTTCGAAACATTTCATTGTTGAAGAGAGCCATGTCCATCAGAATTGATCATCATATAGTCTTGTTGCCGTGTACAATGATCTCCTGGTTCTGCTCATTTCACTCGTCATCAGTTCATGCAAGTCTCTCCAGGCCTCTCTGAAATCATCCTGCTGGTTGTTTCTTACAGAACAATAATATTCCATAACATTCATATACCATAATTTATTCAGCCATTCTCCAATTGATGGGCAGCCATTCAGTTTCCAGTTTCTAGCCACTACAAAAAGGGCTGCTACAAACATTCTTGCACATGTGGATCCGTTTCCTTCCTTTGTGATTTCTTTGGGATATAAGCCCAATAGAAACACTGCTGGGTCAAAGAGTATGCACAGTTTGATAACTTTTTGAGCACAGTTCCAAATTGCTCTCCAGAATGGCTGGATCCATTCACAGTTCCACCAACAATGTATCAGTGTCCCAGTTTTCCCACATCCCCGCCAACATTCGTCATTATCATTTCCTGTCATAAAATTCCATTTGTACAGGAATTATTTCCAAATCTCTCTCAATTCTAGTATCTTCTCTGTTTTAATGATTTTCATTTCCCTGTTGTATATAACTTATTTATGCATATTCATTTGCTTGTTTTCCCAGTTAGATTGTGAATTTCTTGAGAGGGAATATCTTTTGTTTCTATTTGTGTCTCCAGGGCTTAGCATGTAGTTGACACATAGTTGGCTCTTAATAAATGTTTATTGAAAATCTTGATTGATCCTATTACTATGAAATGACAAGGAATCTTGTCTTATCTAATCAAGTGTAATTTCTTTGTAAAAAAATGTTTTTAGAAGTTTTATAACCCATTCTGGTTCTATTTTTTTTTAATTATAGCTTTTTTATTTTTCCAAATACATGCAAAGATAGTTTTCAACATTTACCTTTGCAAAACTTTGTGTTCCAAATCTCTCTACCTTCTTTCTTCCTTCTCCCCTTCCCTAGATAGCAAGCAATCCAATATAGGTTAAATATGTGCAATTCTTTTAAACACATTTCAATGTTCATCATGTTGTGCAAGAAGAGATCAAAAGGGGAAAAATCACAAGAAAAAAAATACAACAAAATAAGCTGAAAATACTATGCTTTTATCCACATTTAATCTCCATAGTTTTCTTTCTAGATGTGGATGGCTCTTTCCATTGCAATTGATCCACATCTAGTCTCTGTAGTTCTCTCTCTGGACACAGATGATTCTTTTCATCACAAGTCTATTGAAGCTGCCTTGAATGACCTCATTGTTGAAAAGAACCAAGTCCATCACTCTTGATCTTAATGCAATCTTTTTGTTGTTGTGTACAGTGTTCTCTTGGATCTACTCACTTCACTTAGTATCAGTACATGTAAGTCTTTCCAGGCTTTTCTGAAATCAGCCTGATCGTTATTTCTTAGAGAACAATAATGTTCCATTACATTCATATGTCAGAATTTATTCAGCCATTCCCCAACTGATGGGCATCCACTCAGTTTCCCCTTGCAACTATAAAAAGGGCTGCTACAAACATTTTTTTGGCATGTGAGTTCTTTTCCCCTTCTTACGATCTCTTTGAATGTAAACTCAGTAGAGACACTGATGGAACACAGTTTGATAGTCCTTTGGGCATAGATCCAAATTGCTCTCCAGTTGGATCAGTGCTCAACTCTACCAACAATGTATTAGTGTCCCAGTTTTCCCACATTCCCTCCAACATTTATCATTTTCTTTTCCTAGGAGGTATGAAATGGTACCTCAGAGTTGTCTTAATTTTTATTTCTCTAATCAATAGAACATTTTTTATATGATTATAAATGGCTTTGATTTCTTGGTGTGAAAATTATCTATTCATTTTTGTTTGACATTTATCAATTGGGGAATGGCTTGTATTATAAATTTGAGTCAGTCCCATTCCAGCTATTTATACTTAGCTGAATTTCTCTCTGATAGCCTATTCAGTTACAGATACAGCCAGTAAGGTGGTCATGCAGATATTGAAAATTTTTTATTGAACTGATAAAGGCTGTATGGTCCAGTGTATTGAAGGATGGCCTTATTATTATGAAGATTTGCTTCAGACACATATTGGCAATATGACTGGGAAAGTCACTTGAAGTACAATTAGTGCCCTAGGCATTTTCTTAAGACCAGAATTTGCTGAGCAGGGAAGATCTGTATTGTTTGAGGGAATTTTCATATTGAAGTCAGTTCTCTATTCCAGTGACATCAGAAGTCTGCCCCCCACCTCTCCCCTGCCAAAAAACAAGTTGATATAGTTGTATATGATTATGATTGTATGATTTCAAACATTGGGCTTCAGTTAAGAATTTAGTAATCCAGCTTTGGGTCTCTTTGTATATTTTCTGAGTGAATAAGTATCCATATTCTGAGTATCCATAGACTGGTGGAAACCAACCGCAACTAGGATGGAGAAGGGCCTGATTACATAGCATATAAAGACTGGTGTATGAAATTGGGAATATTTACCCTGTTGAAGAGAAGATTTCATGAGGACATGTTAATGGTTTTCAAGAAGAGGGATTGTTATTTCCTTCTTGGTTTCAGAGAGGAGAGTGGGAGTTGCAAATTTAGACTGAACCTCAAGGGAAGCTTCTTAACAATTAGATTTTTTCAAAAAGTGGAATGGGATGCCTCAGGAGTATTGGGTTCCTCTTCATTAGTGGGAATTTGAGAGGAATACTCTTGTATTCCTCTTCACATTGAGCAAAACTGCCCTACAAGATATGCAAACCAAAATCTTTTCATATATAGAAGATGATTGACTGTCAAATGTACTGGTAGAGATTGAGGGTTCCCTAATACAAAGTTTCAACTCTCCATATTGGTCTGGATGAGCACCTGTAATTATTTCCCATCTCCATTTGATCTTTATAGAAAGTGCATTTGCCTGCTCTGTTCGGTCATTGTGCTAGATACTGGGGATACCAAATGGACACACACCTGACTTGGAACAGAAACATGTTCACAGATAAATGTAGAAAAAAGCAGTAGCGCTGAGCAGGGAAGGGACCTCTGTGGGAACGTGTCCCAGGACTTGTAGACGGCCTGTGTAAAGGCACGGAGGGCTATGAGAGGTGGAATGTCACTTGTGAGGCCTGTTTGGAAGCCTTCATTAGTACTTGGTGTTATTTTCAGTGGGAAGCTTATGGGACATTTGAAGATCAGTTTCTCAGGAGTCCATCTTTTCAGAATACTCATTTTGCATTTCTAAACTGATATCTAGAGAGCTCTCAATTTTCTAAAGAGATTTCAAAGAGTTTAAGGCTACATTTGAGTCTGATCCTCTCTGGAGTTTAGTTTAGTCTTCTTCAATTCAGTTCAATTCGGTAAGCACTTAACTGTGTGGCAGGCATTTTGCTTAGCCCTCTAAGGGTGTACAGTCTCTGAGTGAAGATGAAAGGAAGCTGAAAAGTGGGGGAGAGAACTGTGATCTTTTCTTTTTTTTTTTCTTTTTGCTGAGGCAATTGAGGTTAAGTGACTTGCCCAGGGTCACACAGCTAGGGAATGTTAAGTGTCTGAGGTCATATTTGAACTCGAGTCTTCCTGACTTCAGGGGCTCGTGCTTTATCCACTGCACCATCTAGCTGCCCCAAGAACTGTGATCTTGTGAGGAATCCAAATGAAGGGGAGTTCCTGATGGAAAATGCAGAGTTAGCTGGAAATTTTAAATTCTATAAAGGAAGACTTGGGGAGGAGGTGGTTTATTCTTTAATCCTCCAGTTAGAGGAGAGAAGTGACTGAGGGAATTGAGAAGGCATATGAAAACTTAAGTTAAATTGGCATGGAAATGAGATTTCAGGTGATTGGCTTATCCTGGAGGCAGCATGAAAAGCATATTCATGTACAGAGAAATTACTGTGCTGCAAGATGTATCCTCATCTCAGCTACCTGTGGGCTAGTTTCTGAAGGTTACACCTTTTTCCTTGGATGTCAGTACTTGATAGGCTGAAAAATATGGCATAGACTTCTACTTCTGGACTCATGGACCAGTTGGCTCCCAGTCTCCCAGAAGCTTGCTCTCCTGACCTTTTAAAATTGTTGTACTTCTACCTTATTCTCCATCTCTGAGGCCATTTCCATGGTTGCAGTCAAAGAGGTTGCTGTTTGCCAGTTGGTTTGCAGACGAACCAGTTACAGAATGTTTCTGCAGGCTTCATGGTCTCTCTGATTCTGATATTTCCCTTTTTAGTGCATCGGTGAGGGTGGTGCATGTTTTATGTACCAAAGGGTAACACAAAGCCCTCATTGATATCAAATCAATTAGAATCAATGGCATTCAAAACCAAACATCCGTGGTGCTTTTTGGAGGGTGAAACCAATTATTTGGGCAGCTAATTTCAGGGCCTAATTTGGAAGGATAGAGATGATCAGTGCATGGAGAAGAAACATACTCTCTTTGTATTTTGTCAACAAGGTAATCATTATTATTTATTGATAGCTGTATGTAGTGTCTGTATTCATTTTGTCTTTAACTTATTTCATTAAAAAGGCATTTTATGCATGCTTTATTGGACAGATATTCAGCATATATACTTTATTTTCTTGATTTTATGATTCCATTTTCCTGATAGGGGAAAGACCACAAATATTTTAAAACCAAGAATATCATTAAACAAATCCAAACTGAGAAACCCTTTTTCCCCTCATCATTTCCTCCAACTTTTTGTTTTTGTTTTAAAAAAGTTAACAAGCACTTATTTTCACTTTCTACCATTCCACCACCCCACTACCTCTGTAACAATGAATCAAAACAAAACCCAGGTTATAAATAGTCAAACAAAATTAAATCGTATAATGGCCATGTCCAAAATGGGTTGCAGATTCTTCATATTGAGTCCATTGTTTTTTTTGTGAGGAGGTGGATACTATTCATTATCACTGGTACTCTGTTACTGTACTTGACTATTGCGTTGATCAGAGTTCTTAAGTGTGTGTGTGTGTGTGTGTGTGTGTGTGTGTGTGTGTGTGTATGGAATTGCTGTTGCAGAAGAAGAAGTGAGGTGGGAGGGATGAGAGGGCAGAGAGAGCTTCCTTTGTTACCTTTTTACCAAAAATGATTTAAATGCTAATAAAAATCAAATCTTATGATGAACTTAATATGTAAAAATAATAATGAGGGTCTATCATAATGAATGGTAATCTCATTGTGAAGCAAATGGTTGTATGAGACGATATAGACTTATCCTAAATTAAATTTGTAATGCTTGATTAAATTGGCAGGTGTTCCTAAATGCCCATAACAGCATATAAATTCCTATATTATTTTTAGTATGGGCAATTTTATATTCCCAGAATATTGTATTCCAAATGCTACCATGGTTCATTGAGAATATTAGTTACCCTAAGCTTTAGCACAAAATTTGATTTCTTGTCATTATTTATTTTGCTATTTATAATTAAAAATAAAATTTCTATCACAAAAATCATGTCCTATGTATACACATATTTGAAACATTTTCAAATAAATTTTATGAATATAGTATTTTTATGCAGTTATCAATAAACTCTTGCTTTATTGAGAGTTGATTTTTCTTTAAGAAATCAAGTTATTAAAAAGTGCCAGATTTGGTAAAGGTATGCAAGTATACGTGTGCATATATGTATGTGTATATTTGTATATATGTTTATTTATTTACACATATACACATGGATATGTTTTTAGCATGAATATTACCTATAGATTTCCTGGTGAATTAATATAAAGCAATTCATCACTTATGTAGATTTAATAATAATATATTTATATACATAGTAGGAGATAGAGGAGTAATCATTGTTCTAATTCTATCTATAGTATTAAATAGAGAATACTACTTTATACAAATTGTTTATCCTTTTTATATACCAGTAAAATGTGTTCTTTACCTTATTCCTTTTTATTAATCATTATACTTGTTTATATTTTAATTTTAGATTGCACTATTAGACTCACCAACAGCTTTAAGTATGGAAGAGAAACTTCAGCAGAATGAAGCAAGAGTAAGTACTAGTTTGTCACCCTCTCTATAAAGAACCTGTAGTAATCATATGCCCTTTCTGTATACATTTTATTTTAGAATTTGACATTTAAGACTTAAACATGATTTTTCATAATTCTGCCTTTTCAAGAAAAGTGAACATTTGAAAGAAACATGCTATTGCTCTTTGTTTTTTGATATTATTTTTTGGACACAAGTTTGTTGAAAAAAGAAATTTCCTCTACCAATGTGAAATATTTACTGCAGTAATGCAGTTATACATTTAGAGAGTTGCCTGGGATACTGAGGAGTTCAATAACTTTCTTAGGGTCTCTTAGAATAGTGTGTCAGAAATAGGACATTAGATTTGTAAGTTTCTTGAGGTCAGGGACTATTTTTAAACTTTCTTTTCTGTCCTCCATTGCTTAGCACAGTGTATACTTAATAAATATTTATTGATTGATGGATTGATATTGCTGCTATTGTTCTTATGAGTCAGGTGATAGGGAAGAGAATAAACATTCATATAGTGCCTACTATGTTGGGCCACTGGGAAGTGTTTTACAAATATTATCTCATTTATCTTCAAAACAACTTTGGGTAGGTGCTATTATAATCCCCATTTTATAGTTGAGGAAAATGAGGTGTTATGGTTGAGGAAATTGACTTCTAGGGTCACACAGCTAGTAAATGCCTAAATTTTGCTTGATTTGAAGGTTGTAATATATTACATGCAAAATAATTAACTTGAACTAAGATTTATTAGAAGCTGGAAAAGTTAAAAGGTCATTTGGGCTATCTAAATAGTATAGAAATTATAAAAATTTACTCATCTGCATTCCATGTAATGAAGCTAAGAATACAGCAAAGGTCCCTGTAGCCAAAAATCATGGTGTGTTAGAAGTATTAACGTGAAAAAACAATGCCCATTATCAAATTACAAGTGTAAAAGTTATATAAAATATGTTGCATCTCCTTTCTCATTTCTTTAAATTGTTTTCTTCTCATGAAGTAGTCTGAAATTTGTAGTTAGCTATCTCACAGAAGCAGCCTACTTCCATTCTATTGCAAACTAAAAATAATATATCTAATTTACAATTGTAATAAAGTTTGAAAAAATAATTTCTGAAAGTCAATAAGGGTATATTGATAGCTATATGTATTTTTGAAAGTGCAGGTAGATGCTTTATTATTTGGGAAGGAAACCAGTATTTATTAGGTTTAGCTTAGACTGTAGATGAGAAGAGCACAGTACAAGGTGTGATGATGAGTAATAGGAGTCTAGAATAATATTGACAAATGAAGGTGGAACAGTCCATACTCTAAGGACTAAATAGAATCTTGGGTGAGGTGATGCTTTTTGAAAACTAGTTTCATTACTGCCTGACTAAATAGAATATATATTATATAATGAGAAAAAATTATAAAAAGAAAACTATTTTTAGAAACAGTTTTGGTGCCATATTTTATTTCATGTTCCAAAAGATTACATTAAAGAGGAAGATCAAGGTTTTCCCTTAAGGGAATTTATTGTAAAGTTATCTGTCTGACAGATGACCCTAACATAGATTGTATATAGAATGAACACTAGTATAGACATTCATTTGGAATGACAATTTTCTTCCTGAAATGTTTACCTTTTTAAACCTAATTCTAGTTTGCCCACTGAAATTTTTTAATTGCATTTTAATTATATTTTAGAGACAGTGTGATATTGTGACTCAGAAGTTGCTTTAAAAAAAAAAAAAACCCTCACTAGTAAGATGAAGCTCAAATTCAAACACATCATCTGTTTATGTATGGGCCAGTCCCTTAGCTGTATATTCTTTGGACATCTCTGAGAAGAATCCAGAAAAAAATGCTTACCTGCTTTAGGAGGAGAAGTTCCCTTCTGCCAGTGAAATCATGTATCTTATTCTGATAATAGTTATCAGAATTTTCAGCTTTAGTTTAATGGAAAATGTATTTGTGCTGACAGAAACCTTTACCCATCTTGCTCAGAAATCTTGCCATATTTAGGAAGATCTCATTCTAGTCTTTTGCTGTCTTTGTTTAGTTCATGCTATTAGTATTAAAAAATCATTACTATAATCACAATGATAAAATTGTAGCTTTTTAAAGAAACTGTAATAATGATGAAGGTTATTTTTCCTATAACTGTGTAGATTATGGTAATCAAAGTTTCTAGCAAAATACTGCAGTTTTTTTATGTTAGAATTATTTGATTATATTTGAAAAGGAATTGGATAACGCTTCCTTTGATGAGAAATTTCTGGTAGTGTGGATGCTTTGCATTTCAAAAAGAAAAATTTCTAACAGCTGCTAACTCTTCATAAGTGATTTTGTACATTAATTTAGTATTCCCATCTTTTTAGTTTCAGTTCTTGGAAGAAGGAATGATATTAGTGGTATTTCAAATCAGCTTCTTTGTGTACATTTTTTTTTTTGAGTCAAAAAACCCCAACAATATTGAGTGTCATATAATTTATATTTTTACCATGAAAGGTATCTGACATTGGAGTACCTTTAAGACTTGGCCTTAATTCTGGAGCAATTAGTACTATTATTTTTCCTTTCAAATTCATTAGGAAAAAGATGGGTGTGTCAGTAAAGCAATGCAGTGCTACTTAGAATTGCTTTCTTACATAGTGAATATTGGAATTAAATATTCACTCATTTATTGTTAGTTCCATACTCATGAACTGTGTTTGTACTCTGCTATCCTTATTTTTCCTTATGGCTTATGAGCCTGGACCTTATTCTTTGCTCTCACTGTGACTTCCAGTACCTCTTGGTTCTTTTTCTCCTAACTGCACTATCCTTGAGTGTGGGAACATTCTTGTGTCACCTGTCTGTCTTGTCTGTCACCTGTCATGCCTTTCTAATCCCTAACCTCAGGTTACTCCTCCTATCTGCCGTCTCTATTCTTCCACGCAGGCTGCTGAATTAAACTGGGGAAAAACATGACACCATTCTGATTATATCCTCTACAAGCTGATGTATATAATCAAAGCAATTCTGCAAGTTAGGTGCTATTATTATCCCCATTTTACAAATGAGGAAATGAAGTCCTAGAGAGATCTTCTTTTTTCCTGTGTTTTCTAGGACCTAATTTGGGGATTATATTTGTACTTTTTATGGTCTATTTTAATTGCTTTTTAAATAACTAGGATTACATTATTAGATTGCATCAGACTACCAGAATATCCTCATTTACCTTGAAAATAAGAATTTTAAACTAATACTATTTTGCATTAGTACATAATTCTGGAAAGTTGTTCAAGGTTTAAATTAAATGACTTGTTCAGAATCAGAAATTTAGTATGAGACGCAAGATTTGAGTCCTATCTTCCTGTCTCCAAGTCCACCACCTGACCCACTATGCTGCTCCTGTATTGGTGTGTCAGGTCGTAGTTATTTGAAAATGTATATCCAATGCATATTTCAAAATTATGAAAGGAAATTAATCATGTTAAATGTCTGCCTTTACTAAATAGCAATTGAATCATAAGTTAAAAAGACAGAACTGAGACTTGGAAAATCTATTAATTAGTGACTGAAGCAGATTATCTCTAAAAGAAAGCTGCAGTCTCAGAGATTGTCTAATCACTACATTTAATTATAAAGAAAAGTAAATCACTATTTCCTAGTATCTAAAGTATAGTCTAGCAAAATTAACAATAGGAGGCTGCCATCCTTGATTATCTAATGTTGATTAATATCTATAAAAAACTGCTTAAATTTATGCAGTGCAGACTTTAAAACTCAGAGGTACATTTAAAAATTTTTGATTATGTTCTTCGATAAAAACAACTATAGAACACAAAATCCTTTGAATTATTTTTGGGAAATAGTTGAGGTATTTTGCTTGAAAATTATAATATACATGAATTTTTAAGGGTTAGGAAATTTTGTTGGGTAACTTGAGCAAAGACACAGAGACAAGTTAGGATAAAAATGGTTTGTAGAATATTCTGTTTTTGCTGGAATCTAGAATTTACAAAGATAAGGATGTGATGAAAGGAAAGTTATGTTGGACCTTGGATGCCAAGATTAGAAGTAAATTTTTTATTAGGTAGAAGAGACAGTCAAAATTTTTGAGTAGAATAATATAATCAGAATGGTTCATTATGAAAAGTACTTGGCTGGGGTTGTGGGGGGGGGAAAGATCATTTGTAAAATGAGATGAAGTTACAGATAGGAAGAAGTGTTGTGCTAGTCTAGCTGATACAGAGATAAAATAATAGTAGGAAAAAGAGAATTCTAATTTGAAAGCATGTTAAAGTTAAGAATTCTTTTTTCCCCTTTAATTTGTTTTCTTTTTTTTTTTTTAACATTCATGAAAAAAAATTGAGCTCTACAATTTCTTTTTCACTGGATATTCATTAAATATTTATTTCCTTTTCAGGTACAAGAATTGACCAAAGAATGGACAAACAAGTGGAATGAAACTCAAAATATTTTGAAAGTAAGAATTGTTCATAACTTATGACATGTTGTTTTCAGACAATTTTTTTCAAGTGTTGCTATCATATACTTTGCTGGAAATAATGTGAGTGAAGCTGTTTAGCATAATTTAATTTCTTTAAAAATTGTTCTGCATGATTAGGAGGGAGAGGCAAGTAAGCATTAAAATTACTTTGGGTATTTATTATGTTTATGTTGAGAATTGTGAAATTCCTGTTGAATCTTTTTCATTTTTTGACTCATCAAAGTACAGAAATCTGTTAAATATTCAAGAGCATTTAGTACTTGAGTACATCTCTGTGCTTGTGCTAAAACTATTATGAAATGTGCTATCAAATCAAAAACTTGAAAGAAACTACTATATTAAAATTTGCATCCATTGCATGATTGATTTTCAGGAATTGCTAAATGAATAAATTTTTACAAGCTATTTCTTTCCTTTCCAAATCCTAGCTAGACAGAGGTGATATAAGTTTCTGGCAGGAGAAATTACACATGGATAGCTGTGTAGTAAAGTGAACCTTTTTAAAGAGGAAAAAGTTCTCTTTTTACAACCTCCCTAATTACAAGTATAAGATGCTTTTTATTTTCTCTCTTTTCCAACTTAATGCTGATTGCCATAATGGTGGGATGCTTGTGTGAAAGACTTTTCTTTAGTTAAAAATCTAAGCCTAAACTTTTTTGTTTATTTTCCTCTTGTGATGAAAAGTGATAAAAAGATTGTTTTCTTAGGATTCCTATTTCTGGCATATTGAAGAGAAAACATTTTCTGCAGCATTAAAAATGGCTTATTAGCAAAGTTTCTTTTTGAATCATGTTTGTATACATAAAATCTTAGTAAACATTCATCAAGTGTCTCCTGTGTTAGGCAGTCAGTATATTAGAATGATTCATGACAAAACCTTTGCCCCTCAAGGAATTAATTTTTTTTTCCTTATAAATACAAACCTTGTTCATAAGAAGCTTTTACTGTCTAACAGAGAAGAATAAGCATTTACAAGTACAAATAAGAGCAATATGAAAAGTGGTATGAGATGCTGTGAATAGAATAGAAGAATAGAATAGAAAAAAGATCACTTTCACCAAAGGAAGTTATCAGGGAAGCGTATTGAAAGAGGTGGTACATGGATTGAGCCCAGAAGGAAAGGGGGTATATCAAGTGGACAAGATAAAAGAAGCCCATGTTAGATGCAAAGGACAACTTGAGCAAAGACACAGAGACAAGTTAGGATAAAAATGGTTCATAGAGTATTCTGTTTTTGCTGGAATCTAGAATTTACAAAGATAAGGATGTGATGAAAGGAAAGTTATGTTGGACCTTGGATGCCAAGATTAGAAGTAAATTTTTTATTAGGTAGAAGAGACAGTCAAAATTTTTAGTAGAATAATATAATCAGAATGGTTCATTATGAAAAGTACTTGGCCGGGGTTGTGAGGGGAAAAAAAGATCATTTGGAAAATAAGATTAAGTTAGAGACAGAAAGAGGAAGTGTTGTACTAGTCTAACTGATATAGAGATAAAATAATAGTAGGTAAAAGAGAATTCTAATTTGAAAGCATGTTAAAGTTAAGAATTCTTTTTTCCCCTTTAATTTGTTTTCTTTTATTTTTTTAAACATTCATGAAAAAAAATTGAGCTCTACAATTTTTGTTTCCCTTCCTCACCACTCTCTTCCTAAGACAGTGAGCAATTTGATATAGGTTGTACATGTTTAATCATGCAAAACATATTCATATATTTGTCATGTTGTGAAAAAATTCACAGACCCAATGGAAAAATAATTAAAAAAAATACTAAAAGTTGAGACTCTATCAATTCTTTCTCTGGAGGTGAATAGTAATTTTCTAAGTCCTTTGGAATTGTCTTAGATCATTGTATTTTTTAGTCATTCATCATTGTACAATATTGCTCTTATTGTGTACAGTGTTCTGGTTCAATTCCTTTTACTTTAATTCAGGTTGTGTAAATATTAACAGATTTTTCTGAAACCATTCTGTTCATCTTTCTTATGCAGTAAGATTCCATTATAATCACATACAGGTTACATAAATTGGTTAAAGCAGTAGTTCTCAAACTTCTTTATTCTTAACAATTTTTGAGAACCTTCTCAAGAGCATTTGTTTATGTGGGTTATACCTATCAATATTTATTATATTAGAAATTAAGGCATCTTAATATTACTATGAAAAGTTTTGATCTT
Organism: Myrmecobius fasciatus; assembly: GCA_023553655.1. NCBI lineage: Eukaryota > Metazoa > Chordata > Mammalia > Dasyuromorphia > Myrmecobiidae > Myrmecobius > Myrmecobius fasciatus. The sequence continues at coordinate 101,922 of JAJPUD010000694.1, read as the reverse complement.
GCAGCATCTCTTGACTGGTTGTCCCCAGATCACACTTGGAAAACCACTGTAAGTTTTACAGTTTTGTTTCTTTAGTTCTGAAAAAAAGTTAGGTAAGTGACCTGGTACAGTGGAAAGAATGCTAGGATTGGTGTCAAGAGAATTTCTAATACTTGCTGTATTACTGTTCGTAGGTCATTTAATGTTAATAAACTAAAGTTTTCTCAGCTGTAAAATACAGAAATAGTCATACCTATAGACCTTACTTCATATGGCTGTTGTCATGATGAGAAAAGATAATAATTGTAAAATAATTTACACATCATTACATGAGTTTAAGACCTCATCCATACTTCCTATTTATATTTCAGTTTGAACTTTCTGTAAGCATGTAAGTTTTGGGTTAGCTTTTGGATTTTCTATTTGCTGACTGACTCAAAAACTTTGGTCAGTTGAAAATAAAAAGATCTTCCTGATCCTTTAAGGAAGTTACAAGTTTTACTGATACCCTTGGTCTACATCATCATTTCTTGAATATTTTTCAGGCATTTGAATTGCTTTAGGAGTGAAGAAAATTGTTATTTTATGCTGTACTCAAATTCTTCAAGGTTTTGAATCACCAGGGACTGCTGGAGCCCTAGATGAAGTCTTCCTGGTCACATAAGTTAATGAGAAAAATGAAACTTAATTTTTTTTTTAAACAATCAGATTATTTATCTTTCATGTCTAAGGAAGGTGTTATCAAGAAACTATTGTACATGCAATGCATAATGACTTAGTACCCAGTCGTGTAAAAATTAGTATCTGAATTCTGTCAGAGTTCCTATAATTCAGTAAGTGAAAAAGAAATTTGAATAAATAAATTTTTAAATTATTTTTATTGAACATTTATACTTCTCAAGTGATTACAGCTAAACATTCCATTAAGACTTTTGGAATATCCTGTATAGATACTATGCAAGTAAAACATAAAAATATTTTAAAACTCCAATTATATTTCCTTCATTAGGATCTTGGCAGTGTTTATAAGTAATGAATTTATGAATCCTTTAAAATTAGTAATCATTTTTCACCCTACTTTATGTGAATCCTAATGGATGGAGTAGTAGATTTGGATTCCAGAGATTTGAAAACTAGTTTTAGCTCCTCTTGTGACTTACTGTATATTAAGAAGAGATTTCTTGAGTTTTCTGTGTTATATTTTCCTAGTTTGGAAAATGGAATTTTTACCCTTGCTCTTCTCTATTTTGGAGTTAATTAGATTTCAGAAATTGTAAAGTATTTTCTCTTTATTTAGTTGTCTTTATTGACATAATCCCTCTTAATGCTTGTCTTCCTTCTGCTGATAATCTCTAATTTATCCTGTATATCTCTTGTTTTTACATAATTATCTGCATGTTTTTCTACTTCATTAGACTGAGAATAGGGACTACCTTTTCCCTTTCTTTATATCTCCAATTTTAGCACATAGTGGGCTTTTATTAAATATTTATTGACTTGACTTTATTTAACCTCACTTCTCCTATTCTATTGGAGCGTGTTGTACTAATTGCTTAGTTTTGGAGTTGTTTTACAAACCTAAAACTTAACACTACTTCAGTGTATGTTTATGCCAAAAAAAAAAAAAAAAAAAAAGCAGCACAACTCATTGGAAGTGACTAAATTAAGAGAAAGGATCCAGAACCATTCTATTTCTTTTCCTTTCTTCTTCCTGCAACTGATTTATGTATCCCCTTTTGATTCTTCCTCACTGGTATATTATAATTTTTCTTAAAGGCCATGGGGCATGCTATCATGATTTCCAGCTAACTCTTGTTATAGCTTTTTGCTTCAAAATAAATCATAATTAGTTTGGAATAAAGCATAGAGCTGGAAACTTCCTGGCAGATGGCTTACACAGAATGGACTGATTTTTTTTAATGCCTGGCCAGAGACTGAATTGAGAATTAATAGTGAGATCTTCTTTAGAGGGCTTGGTTCACTTTTTTATTTAATGTATCTCATTCCCAACTAGAGATTTTATTTCATTATTCCTTTAATGTTCATGTAAAAGAGCCCTGAGAGTTACTTATGAAGATCTACTGAGAAGCATGTTGAGTAATCGCATTGTGAACTGCTTTATGAAATAGTATAAAGTTGTGGTGCAAAAAGCCACTAAATTCTATAAATTAACCAAGCTTTATCATATTTTAATTGTATGGAATGTATCAGATCAGGAAGAAGCATGACATGTACCTTTTGTACAGCTGAGACAATGTGATCTAGTGAAAAGATTGTGTCATATAGTCTATTAATTTACTCTGCATGGTCCTGCCTCTAGGTTTTAGTTTCTATCATTGGTAAAATAGTGGATTTGGACTAGGTGATTTCTGAAATCTTTTTTAGCTCTAACATTCTATGAGTCCAGAGTGATGAAATATGTAATTAGTAGGTACTATTACTAGAGTTTAAATAGGAATTATACTACAAGTTGAATGCATTCCTTGAGGTTGGGTGGGAATGTCAAATGGAGAATGTCCACATGTAAAAGAAAAATACTCAGTTTAAAAGAAATTCTCATTTTAGTTAGGATCTTTTTGGAACTTTTTGTATGTCAATAAGAAAGCAAAATTATTATTATTTTTTTTTGTTTAGTAGTAGTTGGTTTGATTTTCTCTTGTTGTAGACTGTCTGTTTCTATATTCCATTAAGAAAGATTTAAATAATTTACTTCATTTTCAAGATCAGATGTAATCAGTAAAAGACAATAAAACTCAGGTCTCCAGAGGAATAGAAACTGGTAGTAAATTTTCTGGTCTTTCTTCAATTTTGCATTTCTAATAGAAACCCTGTATGTATTTTAGTAATGTCATGGATTTGGGTATTATCCTGTACTGGCATCACTGTTTAGGCATATAATAGGTGCAGGCTCATGGAACTCAACTCTTGTGGGGTAGAAAGGAGTCAGCAGGAAGTTGCCTGGGGCTCCAAATTTTAGACTCTAGAAAACAAAGGGTTGGGGGAAGCCCTCTGTATTGACTGATAGAAAACTCAGTTTAATCTAAACATTTTGTTTGTATAGCATTCACAACTGTGCCTAATTTTTATTTAGGAAAATTAATTCATTGCAGTCCTTGGACTGATAAGAGTACATCCTTTTAAAACTATTGAACAAATGTTTAGATATTTCCATGTTGAATTCCTGACCTTAAGTAATCATGCATTTTGTTTATACATAGAGTGTATTTAAGAAGATAAAGGAACCATTACTTTCCTGGATATAGTGCTTTTTAAAATATTTGATAATTTTGCATGGGAAACTAGTTGTTTTTAGAAAATAAATTATATTGATATAATTTGTTTTATATCACATTTCCCTCGGTGTACTTTCCCAATTCTCTTTCAGAAAGTCATTCCTTGTAGTATAGTGTTAAGATATGAATAATTTTTAAAAAGATAAGATAAAAGTAAAGAACATTCCACCTATGCCTGGTGTTTGTTTTATGTAGTACCCTGTATCTATGGTTCTCTACTTCTGCAAAGGACTGGGGCCTGGAGGGGAGAATGTTATCTTCTCATGGAGACTCTTAAATGTTAAGTGTCCTCATTCAGTTTCAATTGCTTTGTTGTTTTTTCCACCTACATTGTTATAGTTATTGTGTAAATTGTTTTTCTTGTTCTGCTTATGTCACCTTACATCAATTTATATCTCACTGTGCTTTCTGTATTTATCATATTCATGATTTTTTATAGCATAGTATTATTCCATTATATTCTTGTATCATCGTTAGTTTAGCCATTCACTACCATACTACATTTCCACTCTTAAAAGAAAATCATTGATTTGGGATATATGTAAAATCTTTGAATCAAAGGCTGTGGCCGTTTTCTTTATATGATTCCAAATTGCTTTAGTACTAATTCATTACTCCAGTAATCGTGAATTCGTGTGCCTTTCTTGAAAGCTGATGTCTAAATGGGAGTTCTGTATTTCCATGGCTCTCCTTGCCAAGCTGGAGTTATGTTCCCACATTTTGGAAGTATTTAGTACTACTTCAATGTACAGTGGAAAGAACACCCTCTGACTCGTGCCAGATTCGAATCTCTCCTTAGACCCTGACTAGTTTGCTCCTAAAGAAGTCTCTTAACCTCTTGGAGTGTCAGGTAATCCATTTATAAGATTGGGATAACAATAACTCCTAGCTCATAGGTTTAGTGTGGTTAAAAGGACGGTATTAGTGTTAGCAATTAATCTGAATTAAGGACCTTGTCTCCACTAATACTCCTGATAACCTCTAATAATTTACTTGGTTTCATTACATTAATTCAATTCCCAATTGGTCAGGAAGTTTATACTGAGAGATCCCATCTTCACAATGCCCAGAGAGACTTCAGAGGCTTCCTAGCTGTGTGACTGCGGGCAAATCACTTAGCTTCTGTCCGACTCAGCTTCTTCAACTGTAAAAATTGGGGACACACAGTTGTTATAAGGATTAAATGAGATAATAGTTGTAAACATCAGTTAGTACAGTGCCTGGCACACAATGAGAGCTGCTATAATTGGAATAGTAATGCTATTATTAAATTAAAATTTATTTTTTGTTATTATCACTGTATGAGTACCTGCTTATTAAGGACTTGTACTCTAACAACGTGCTATAGAACATGAACATAAGAATGACCCAGTATAATATGATTAGGGCAAAAGAGAGTTATCTTGGAGAATTTGAGAAAGGAGAAAACACTTTACCTGGAGACAACAGGGAAAGTTCTTAGAGTAGATGATGCTTGAATTTAGACTTCAAGGAAGAGCAGGACTTTGAACTGGCAGGGTTGTGTGTGTGTGTGTGCGCACGTGCGCACGTGCATCTGTCTATATATGTATTAATATACATGTGTTATATTAATATTTAAATCAAAACAGAAAACTAGAAATTTAAAAGCATGAGAAAAATGAATTATACTATATTTAAAAATGATTTTTATTTGATTTGATATATCTGATACATCAGATATATATTTGATATATCTTTTTGTTCTTAATTAAAATGAATAATAATTTTTGGTGAAACCCTGTAATTGAATTTGCTTCATTATTTTTATAAATCTTGGTTTAACACATTTTAGTAATAGCAAATCAAAGGTCTGGTTTTAATTTTTGTTTATTTCAATAATTGCTTTTAATGGTTGTCCTATCTGGAAAAGATTCTTAACAAAGATACAGTTACAAGTGGAAGCAGTTCATCATTGGTTATTTTTATTATGATACTTTTTTTTTAGTCCCATCTATTCCATATGTCAAGAGTTTTGCTGAAATTTGACTAGTAAATTTTTCTTCTCTTAAATCGGTATCTTTCTTGAAAACGAATTGGAAGGTATTTTCTTTTTGTATATTTTAAACAAATAATTTAAAAGCCCACTTGACTGTGTTTCAAAGTGAATGTAAATATTCTTATACCATCACTTTTTGTGAGACTGACTTATTGTTAGACTGGTTTAGATTGTCGTTTTTACCTTGTAAGGTAAAAAATGTCAACTCTATTTTCTTATTCTCTTGTGCTTGAAATTATCTTCAATCTGCAAACTCTTGGGAGACCCTTTAAATTTGCTTTTTTTATATTGTCAACCAGTCACTAAACATTTATTAAATGCCTTCTATTTGCCAGGCATTATGCTAAGCTCTGGGGATACAAATACAAAAAAGAGATCCCCTGCCTTCAAGGAACTTACAATCTAATAGGAGGATACAGCTCACAGAAGGAAGCAGAAAGCAGGGCCTGAGCAAGAAGGAGAGACATAATAGAGAAGTCTAAAGAATGCCCGCAGTGGAAAATGAAAAGTGACCTTTCCTGGATACCTTCTTTAAATGAAGGCTTTGGAGAGGAATTCCCCACACTGTCCTTCAAACAGAAAGGTGCAGTTAAAAATAGATACCGTAATCTATGGTATCTTTATCTGGCACATAGAAATTCCAGTGCATTGCAGTATACTGAGAGTGAACAATGATTGGAGACTATTCCTTTCCTTTGTGCAATTCCTATTTTCCCCTTACAATACCGTGATCCATATATGACATAGGTCCATCTGGCATATAGACTAGGTAGAGTGTCCGTGTTGACTTGGCTATTAAGTATTAGCTTAATTTTTCTCTTTTTTAGACATAACAAATAATGAATGTTATAATATTTTCCTTTCATACTTTAGTGGATTGACTCACCTACTCGTTTTTTGTATGTACATTGTATCTTGGGACAATAGTGAACTTTGAAAGTTCCTTTGGTAAAAGAATGACATGGATTATTAGTGACCTATGCATTAAGAAAATTGTCAGATATGTGAATTGAACATCTTGGACATTGTCATACTTGGCTATTTATGTTATTGTATAACATATATAGTTACTATATAGCATATATATAACATATAGTGTGTGTGTATGTGTATATATATATATATATATGAAACTATAGAACATTCCCCAGATAACACAATCAAATTCATTATTTAATTTTTTTTTAAAAAATGTTTAAAAATTAAATTAAAAATAAATTTTTAAAAAATTAAATCTTTTGTTAAACCTTTTATACATAATAGTCACTTCAAGAGCTTTCATTTTGAACTGTGTATTGTGACAGAGAACAAACAGGTGATAGTGACTACATTTGAAAATATGAAGATAGTGACAGCCATTAAAAGAATACTTTATTTTTATTTTTTCTTACATAGAATCTTTTTCTATTATTTATATTTTTCTTAGTTGCCTTTCCAGATTTTGTCACTTTTCTTGCAATTTCTGGGTTGCTTTTCAGAATGGTTGGACCATTTCATCACTCCACTAAAAGTATATTTATATACTATATTTTACCACAGCCGTTTCAACACTGAATATTACCATATATTGTATTTGGATAAATTTCTCTTACTATTAGTAATTTGGAGCATATTTTCTTTAGTCATTTTATTTTTTTATTCTTTTGTAATAATGGGATGATTTATTTTTAATTTTTTTGGTGATTTTCCCCACTTAAATGTAAAAAACAATATTTTTTTGTTATACATGAACATTCATTTTTTTTTGAACATATTTCCTTATGAATCATGTTGGGAGAGAAAAATCAGAACAAAAGAGAATGAGAGGGGAAAAAAAACAGAAGAAAGAGAAAATAAGTGGACATAGTATATGTTGATTTACATTAGCCATCTAATGTTCTCTCTCTGGATTCAGATGGTATTTTCCATTTGAAGTTTATTAGAATTGCCTTGGGTCACTCCAGTGATGAGAAGAACTAAGTCTGTCATAGTTGTTCACTGTAGTCTTTTTGTTACTGTGTACATTGTTTTCCTGGTTCTGCTTGTTTCACTCAGCATCAGTTCATGTAAATCTTTCCAGACCTTTCTAAAATCAGCCTGTTCATTAATTTTATAGAATAATAATATTCCATTACATTTATATGCCATATCTTATTGATATTGATGGGCATATACACATTTTCCAATTCTTTGTCACCAGAAAAAGAACTGCTACAAACATTTTTGCACATATAGGTTCTTTTCCCTCTTTGTAGAAAAGGTTTACAGTTTTATAATTTATCTTTTTAAAAAAATTTGTTCATATTCTTTAACCCTTTATCTATGAGATTATCTTGATGTTATATAGTTATATTAATCTGCTACATAGAAAGAGATGAATAATCCATAAGTGAACGTATAAAAAAATGGGACAAGATGATTTTTTCAGTACCTTCTATCAAATATTCAATAAATAACTAATTCCAGTATTACACTTTGTCTTTTGATTTTGTTTTCTTACCCAATCCAATATTTTTCCTTTTTATTGTTACTTTTTTCCACTATCATTCTGAATTTTCTGTCTTTTGAGGTTTTTGTCTTCTTTAATGGGAAAAGTCTTCCTAGGATACATCTCACTTTGCCATATTCTCAGGTTTCCTCTCACAGTATCGCAAAGTGAGGGTAGTTTTATTAGTAATGGACATAATATACCTGGATGCTACTATAAATACGAGAGCTATCGATTGACAAAGTGTTCAAAGTGGGAAGTCGGGTATTCTTAATATCTTTATTTTGCCACTGCAGTTTTTGATCAGCTAATCAGTTTAAAATTTCTTCCCTAATACTTCATACTTTCAGTCTCATTTTCCTTGCTAATTATAGTATCTAAAGTGACCAGATTTTGGGGCAGTGTGTTGGTGTAGGAAACATTATGGCACTAGGTTGGATTTTGGAGAATATGGTGACCACAGATCATCTTGGGTCTTTCCCAGTTTTTCAAAATAGAGAAGGTGTGTAATTTGTTCACAGGTAGTTCTTAATTAAAAAACAACAATAATGATAATATACATATAATAATACTTTAAACTTTCCAAAGTACTTTTATATGCTTTCTCATTTCATCATACCTGTTCTCAAAATAACAGTTGTTACCGCCTATATTAACTGTTTTAAGCACTTAATAACTTGTTAATAGCAGTTAATAACTTGTCATTATAATAATCTGTCCAGCAATTGAGCAGTCATCTTTTTAATATTCTTGTAAATATTTTCATGATAGAAAAGCAAAATAATTGTTCTGTAAAGATTACTGCCAGTGTAATAGTCTGGAGGGCAGATAACTAGAAGTGTGCTGACAAAGCGAGGTTGCCATTCCCAGAACTATCCCTGTGAGATCAGACACTTGAATTCGCAGTATCTGTTTCTCTTTGAAAGGGGGTAATTAGACACTCTTAAGATGGGAAGCAATGAAACTTCCATGGGAGAGAAGGGAGGAGCTTTGAGGGGGAGGGGAAAGGCCTAAAATCTGTGAATTTAATGAATTTTTTTTTGGTATACATTTCAGTCTTTTCTTCGGTTGATTGAGCATTCATTTTCTAGCCATTGTCCTAACACAGAACCTCAGTATACATACAGCCTGCTCCTGGAGGTGCCAAAGACTAAGAAAAGATCTGGGAGCTTTTATAGTCTGCAAGCTCCATACAAGTCAGAAAAATATAGTAGCAGACACAACAACAGAAAGAAACCCCAGGGTAACCTTAGGTGCATTCAGAGGCCTAGAGCCCAGTCCATGGTTACCCACTGCATCCTGAGCCATTCCCACTGGACTTAAGTGGCTGGAGGAGAGAGGGAGGTTGGTGATTTTGCCCAGCACTGCCTCCTGTAAAGCCAAGTCGCCTTGTAATGTCTTGGTCCTCTACCAGAACAAAGATGAACAACAACGAAAGGCTTTGATGTTATAACAAAGAGTTGTGTTAAAATAACTGGGAATGTTTGTCTTGGGGAAGAGAAAACAACGCAAGGAACGTGCTAGTTCTCTTCAACTATCTGAAGGGCTCGCCTGTGGAAGATGGATTAGGTTTTTCTGCCTGGTCCCAGAACTGGGGCAGTGGAGTCAGATTTTGCTTGCTGTAAAGGAACAGCCCCCCGGAGGCTTTCTCTAGCACATGTAATGTGGCTCCCATGCTACTTCCTGCTCCTACCTGGTGGGAGGCAGGCTCTTGGGGTCTCATAAGACTGATAGAGATTCTTAGTGTGCAGGACCTGACCAACAAGCCTCCTATTTTATAGCCACAGTGTGTTTGATGTAGATCCTAAATCTGTGAATATCTTCTGTCATTGACTCTGTGTGTGTTCATTCATTCATATATATTTTTCTTAACACAGATGTTATGCTGTCTTTTTACCAGGTTGTTATGTGCTTCACAGGTAGCTTTTCCTTCCTTAGTAAATTACCCTGATCAATATTTTGCAAATTATTTGCTATCAATTTCAGATTCTAAGGCTATATTAAAACATTGGGTTTTCTGAATTTGGTTTGTTATTTGACTTACATAGTTTGTAGTATGGTGTCAACTTAATTATCATTTCAGTTCTCTTTTTCTCCAGTTCATAAATATATACAGAAGTATTGGTTTCCCTAATTATCTTCCTTTTGGTTTTTGGCTTTCCCTCAGTCTGACACTGAAACTGGTCTTTTCCCTTATTGTATTTGTTGATATAACATTTAGAGAGTCCTTAAAAATGCATCAGTAGTATATTTTTTGTTACCTCACAGCATTGAAACATGTGGACTGTGTCCACTGCTTAAACCCCATCTGCTATTAGTTCTACAAATATTAAGAAAAGATTTCTCCTTATAAAATGATACTCATTTTCTATTGGCTCATATTTATTTGCATATTTTAAAATTCTCTTTCTTTAACAGTGACTTTTATTTTGCTGATGCCCAAGGTCAGACTTAATGGTCTGTAGTGGTTCATTTCTGATCTTTTCCTTAAAAACAACTTATTTTTCTCTGGGCAGGAATTAGTTCTCCAGTGAGTTATTAGTGCTTGTTCTTTTATCAGTCATTTATTGGGTCATGTATAAGAATTGTTTTTTAGTGTAGCCAGGCAGCCCTGAGTCCTTCTCTACATTTATTGACAAGGCAAGATTTATTTTGATATAATTGCTGTATTGCCCTTTTCCAAAATGTAAGTTGTGTACAAAAAAGAGACTTGAGATTTGATCTTTTAGGAAGAAAAGTTTTCTGAATGTACCTGACATTACCATTGACTATAAGTGTTTTAATTGCATGCTCATAAAAGTATAAAATTCTCTTTTAATCTGTTGTCATTCCTTCTCTCTTTGTTTTACAACTTGCTAACCCTGGATTGTTTTGTGTGTGTGTGTGTGTGTGTGTGTGTGTGTGTGTGTGTGTGTGTGTGTGT